>JACDJE010000167.1:1366859-1530783 GCA_016647715.1 Pavo muticus | reverse complement strand
AATACCGATACAAGCGCTGCTTGTATCGGTATTATCAGCAATAATAGGATGCTCCAGGCTAATAAGCAAACTTCTGTTGGGCGAGTTAGTCTCTTGTCAGGATGAAGGGCTGGAGTTCTGTTGGCAAAGGTCGGGTAAGGTCCATGAGGAGCTGCGCTGTTAAATGGTTCAGACTGAGGCTGTTGGGTGGGTTTGTCAAAGCTTTGTTATCTGGATGAAATGGCAGCTGATGAGCAAACAGAATTCAAATTTGTTGCGTGTGTGTTACAGCTCTCTGATGAGCTAATTACTGTTCTGTGGGCTTTACAGTCCTTGCTCGTGAGAGGTGTGGTGGCAGTATGAGTAGGTGCGATGATCTCTCTTGCTCAGTATCAGAACCTGCATAGCAGTTGGAGCCCCAGCATGACATTTGTGAGTGCAGTAGCATACATGTTTCTGCATGGGTGTCCTCTGAGAGGACCGGACCTCATCTTCCTTCTAGTCTCAATTCCTACCCTAAACAAATGTTGAGCAACATCTTCCTGCCTGCCCCATTCCTCTCCCATTAGTTGCCACTCAGCTTCTGCAGTGGTTCTTAATGAACAAATGTTAGGTTGGTCTTCCAGATAAACATGCGTTAGTGACTCAAAAGTTGGTGTGATGTTTCAGGTGTCAGCTTTTAATTGGAAGTTCCCTCCCAAGTAAGTTGTCAAGTCTCAAAGTAAACAGGAATTCGTCCATTTTCTCCGCCCTGTTGACAGCATGACTTCCTCTGATGGAAATAACCTGAAGGGTGCAATCCAGCATGTTTCTGTTGTTTTGTTTTGTTTTCCACATCAGAGATGCCGACAGGTTCTGACATAGCCTGTAAATTTTAGAGCTGGAGTCTCATGACCGTGTTGCTGTCACAGAGAGTGACAGCACATGGGATGCAGCAACAGTTTTTGTGGTCCACTAGAGACGTGAAGAGGGAAAACAAAAATGTTGGAGGAAGGAAGAAGCCTGATACAGGCCTTTTATTTTGCATGATCAGTAGCATTTCCTACTGCAGCAATTGATTAAATCACAGAATCATAGAATCCTTAGAGTTGGAAGGGACCGTTAAAGACCATCCAGTCCAACTCCCCTGCAATGAACAGGGACACCTCCAGCTACATCAGTTTGCCCAGGGCCTGATCCAGCCTTGCCTTGGGTGTCTGCAGAGATGGAGATCCACCACCTTTCTGGGCAGCCTGTGCCAGTGCCTCACCACAAATATAAATATATATAAATATTCTACTTAAGAAAATCAGTAGAATGAAATGAAACTTTCCTCCTTTGTTCTGAATTGTGCCCTGCAGAACATGATATCTTGAACTTGCTGGGCAAAAGTTCTCCAACTTCTAAGTTACTTCTGAAAAGTGCTTTTTAGTGAGATGCTCCATTAAATTTGTTTGTCTCTGTTGTAATGGGAATGATTTCTTGAAATGGGTATAGTGACAGAACTGTCATGCAAGATGGGCTTTTTTTGGGAAGTCTGCTAATAATCGTGGTTGGTGATGTGTGTGCTGATGGCTGTAGTATCTGCACGGGCAAATGGTACGATCTGCAATAACTGGAAATGCCAGTAGGGATAGTATCTGTGTGCTGCCCTGTGCACTGAAACCTTAAAAATGAGGATTTTAAAGCACACTTAAGATAACTGTCGGGATGGGAACAAACACATAATCATGTCTTGTGTTTCCAAAGGTGCATTTTCTGTCTGCTAAGAAAAATGATGCTTTCAGTGGCCGACAGCGTAGACAGCAGATACCTGGCATTTTATTAAAAGTAAATGAGATTCTTGAAAGGCTTTTATTTTGTATTTTGGGGTTTTGCAGTGTTAAAAATATAAGCCGTTTTTATTTCTGCGATTTAACCTTCATCAGCTGATAGGGCACAGAAGGAGAAGGATATGCTGTGAAGGAGAAGGATAAAACATGAGGATTGAAGTGTCCTAGTGAAAATGTTCTACTTAATTTTAATGGATACCTGAGACATCTATAAATTCCAGGGGAGAAAGAGAAGATTATGTGCTGATGGTTATCTTCTTCCATTTGAGGCCCTAAGGAAAGCATCCCAGAAACTTTGAATAATAGAATTAAAAAGGCTTGAAAGGATACTTACGTAGTTTTAAAACTGTCTGCAGGCAGACTACTTAAGACAGGGAGAAAGAGACAAGCTATGTCTCCTGCTTTCTGAATGAATGTAGTAGAAAGGGTTTGCGTCCTCATTTTTTGCAAGGCACTCGCTTGAAAGACATGCTGTTGTTGCATGTGATCCTTCCTTCATACAAATGTCCAGCTTTTATCCTTTCTGAAGTATTTTTGGTAATGAAGGTAGTTTGCATAACTCTGGAAAGTATAAATCGACTGGGAATAATAGATCTGTTAGAAGCAGAGAGAGGGAAAGCAGCTTAAGGACCTTGCTCAATTAATACACTTTTTCTTGAGTGGCTGGTGTTCTGTGTTATTCCCAGTGCTTCTTAGCCAGCCTTAGTCCGACATTAGTCCTAACTCTGCCGTTCCCCACGTCTGGTGCCGTGCTGCTTGCCCATTAGTGTCTGCTTCAAGGGTGGAGTTAATGCACTCCATTAACCATTCTGGAAAGTAAACTTCTAGCTCAAAACGTGAGTAAGGCATGTTAGGGTTTTTCTTTGAAGTGGAGTAAGGAAGGCTTCCTTAAGTGCGCTGTACGCTTTTACCACTTCTCATCAGACAGGCAGCAAATAAGCCAATTGCTAGAGGTTATGCGTTAAAGGGATATGTTGAAAGCCCTTAGCTCTCTGTTCTTAGCTTTAGCTAGTGAGGAGTTGTCATCTGGTACAGCATTAAGCATCTTGCTTGACACATAAGCACTGAAGAGAACTGCTTGTCTCATTTATTGATATCTCACTCAAAACTTAGTTTGGTTTGGGTTTTGACCAGTACAGAGAAGAAGTTGGGATGTTTCTCTTGTCTGAGGTTCCTATCCCACACGTGCCCCATACCACCACACCTTGCTCCTGTTTGCAAAGGATCCCTCAGGCCAGCTCTTCCCCACTTCCCTCCTGATGCACAGAGTCCAAGGTGGCAGCCACCTCACCTTGTCCCCAAATGCATATCTGTTGTCTGAATCTCCCTCTGCCAGAGACCTTGCGGAGTTGAGGCACGGGCAATAATATGCTCAGTTCTGTGTGTGATCCTAACATCTTGTATTCTTCTTCAGCAGCTGGGGTGGCTTTTGAAGATGTCTTCGGGTATATTAAGTTGCAAATGGCTTCTGAATTGAAGGCTTTATGACTTCTGAATTGGGGATTTGCTGTTGGCCATACTTAACTAGAAGTACTGAGGCACGAACTTGTTTAAGCTGGTAAATATAGTTGCTGTCTCACCAGTTGGTGACATTATTTCCTTCTGGATATTCCCTGTTGCCTTGCAAACCACTGCCAAGGTATATAGAGTGACTCACTTCTTGTAGTGCTTCCAGGATGGAAGCTCTTAAATCTGAGCTTGGAGATGACAATAGTGATGTTTTTGCCTGCTCGCTTAGTTTGGCGTTTGTCTATGTTGAGGTGAGCCCAAAGGTGACACATCCGTCCCTTGTTAACAACCCAGCTAGCAGCTGCCATTCGTTGATGGAATCATTTCTGCAGGGCTGCCTCTTGGCCAGGGAATTTCACTCGGAGGGTTCGGCAGTTTTGGGGAAGTCTTTGTTGCGCTCCCACAGAAAGCTCCCATTGTGAAGGAGCTCAGGCTGGCGCTGCACAACGTGACGAGTCTCCTACGCAGCATCCTCCCACAGCCTTCCAAGCCAGCTATGCCTTGCTTGCACCCTGCGAGGCAGTGGTGAGAGTGCTGGGAGCTGTTGACTGACATTATTACGTAGCTCGGCATCTCCTCCTCGCTTCCTGTGGGCTGCGTAGCGCAAGAGCAGGACTTTTTAATTAACGCAACGATCTGAAGCTAGCTAAAGAGCAGAGCTCAGCTAAAACAGCTTCCTCAGTTGTTTGGGCAAGCAGCTGATGTGAAATCTGGCATGTTTACTTTATGTTGGCCTTTGACTGATCTGACATGAGAGGCATAAAAACAAATAGCACAGTGGTGCTTTCCTAGGAGAAATGTATGCTACAAGCCAGACTCCCACTTTCATGGACTGGCTTTTTGATATCCATAATGCCCGGCTGCTCTTCAGTGCCTCATCACTCTTTCAGTGCATTTTGGTTACTCCGAGGATCAGGATTTTCCAGATTTCTTTCTTGCCCAGACAGGCAGGTGATTCATAGCCGCAGCCTTCTTCTTTTTCCCCATTTTCTTTCTTAAACTTCCAGTACTGCATCTGTGTATTAAAAGATGGAGACTAAAGGATCAGGATTATTCCTTTCAGCTTAACCTATCATTTGACTTGTCGCGTGGCCAAGCGCCTGACTCCTGTAAAATGATACGGACAAAGCCAGATGAGTTCCCTTGTGTAGTTTGTGTGTTGATCTGGATGTTAAATTACATCCACCTGGAAAGAAAAACTGGAGCTGTGCAGATGATAGGCATGATCTGGATGGGTAAAGGTAAAAGAAGCCCAGTTATCTCTTTCCTACTTCTGTCCCCCCCCCCATCCCCCTCCTGTTGCCTGTGCAGCACCCTGTACTAACACGGTGTTATCTGCTGAGCCAAGGGTAGGTGTCATTAACTTTGAAACCTGTTAAACCTGTCTCCTAGTGCTCTATCTGCTCAGAACAGGAGGAAGCGCTCAGATGTTTTTGGTTTGTGCAGGAGGTGTGCTGTGTCTGAGAGTCATGTACAAAATGCAATGGTTCTGCATTACACATTTTTGGCTGTCGTTTTTCCAACATTTGTTGGGCTGAACGTTTGCTGGTTCCTAATGGTGATCTCCACAGTGCAGCCACAAAACTTTGCAGTGCTGACAGGCTTCAAATAAGCTGCTTCATTAGCTAACGTGCTAACGAATGCATGTGAAATACAGCGCAACTTAGTGCTGAGTGTTCATATTTCTTCCCTGCTGCCTACCCAGGAGCCTCTTAGCAAAAACGTACATTCGTGGCATCAACCTGTGAGCCAGTGTTTTTGTTTTATGTAACTCTTTGTCTTTATGTAACTATTTGTCTCCACTTTCTGTGTCCCTGGAGCTGTTTCTTCCTGAAGATGGGATGCATCATCAAATAAAAATTGCCTTGGTCACCATTTGGCTCCTGCTGTGGGAATTTAGTATGGATTTAGTAATAACTGCATGATCTTACTATTAAAGGGCTTGCCAATTCCTGATGCTGTCTAGCAATTTAAGAGAATGAGGCGAGGAAAGGCTTGAAAAGGAACACTGGGCTCTTGTCAAAAGAAAATAAAGGGGTTGTAGTCATTTTTGTTCTATTTAGGGGCGAGGATGTGAGCTGTCTGTCTGTGGTTGTAACCCAGAAGGAGGCTGAAGGCAGAGGAAGTTGTCAGGATTAGGGGTGAGAAGTAGTGAGCTGAAGTTAATAGGAGCAGTTCGGTGTCTCTGGGCAAGGACGCAGCTTGTATTGAAGCCTGTCTGAGTCAGTTTGTTGTACTGGGGAATACTTCTGTTGAAAGCATTCTTGGAAGCAAGCTATGCACTGTAATGAAAATAAGATCTAACATACTGCATCTGTTCTTTCCTGCCTTTGAACAGTACAAATCCCTCCTCCTTCCTTAGAGCTGCTGGGCTTTGCGTAACCTCTGATGTATTCTCCAGGTTTTTAGCTTACCCAGTGGAATGGGAGCAGAGTCTCTTGTGAACAGCACATTTTTATTTTTAGCCCTTCAGGATCCACCGATTAGAAATGCTTCTTGTAATTTGACTTCTCATGCAGGTTGCCTTTACTATAAGGTGACTCTTCTGGAATTTACAGTGCTCTAAATCAGTTTGCATGCACTGTAGAGCTGCATGTCTGTTCTGGACACAGCTCAGTTTTTTCAGGCATGGGAAAAGCCAGCGTAGCCTGTGCCCTTCACCCAAAGGAGGGATCAGGCTCTGAATGCTGTATCCTCTTTTAGGTACACGACTGCACCCCCACCCTAATGATATAATTTAGCAAGCAAGCATGGCAATGACTCTGTCCATCTCCTGTGTAATGGGAAAACTGAGGTTGTGAAGGGAATTCCCAGTGTCAGGAATAACAGGTGCTATATCCAAGAGTGGCACTGGCAACCTGTGCTCTGTTTGTAGCAACAGGATGGCATTGCTAGCACAGAGTGGTGTTGGTGCCTCCGTGCCAGGCAAATCGTGAGAAACTTGCTGCTGCTGGCACGGCTGCACTCCCATTCAGAAAACTTGCTTGGCTGGAAGCAGGAGTTCTGTGCTGCAGTGTGTGGTACGGCATTGCTGATGGAATGCAAGGAATAACCTGTGCTCCTTGGGAGGTGTATCGATGCTAGCAGCTGCCAGCATTGATGTTCGTTAAGGAGACAGAGTACTTGCAGGAGGCCCAGGGCTTGGTGTGGTAACTAGAGAAAATGCTTTCTTACATCTGAACCAGTAAATGTCAACTTCGCTTGCCGTGTTTCATGTTGTGTTCTGATATCATGGAGCCTGATCTAATCCTTTAATTTCCGAACAATCACTTCCTGTCTGCCACTCCCTTGTTTGTATCATGTGCTCATAGGGAGAAACCCTGTTTTAAGGAAAAAAAGTACGACAGCCACTAGTTTACCACACCTAAATAATGATGGGGCGTCTCAAAAACTGCTTAAAGGGAGAAGCCAAATTTGCACCACTTATAAAAATATTTGTATATTTGTGTTGTTTTTCTTCCTTACTTGCTTCAGTGTTACAAAACAGCACTTGATATTCTAAAAGAAAAGCTTCAAAGTTGGCATAGTGGTGGCCTGAGGGCTGTACCCCTCAAGCACACCAGTTCTGCTAATACCCACTGACGTGGGGGTGATTGAACAATACTCAGTTCTGCCTTGCTTGCAAGAGCCCTCTCTGGTATGAATTTGCCCGAGCTGCAGCCTTTAATTAGTTTGTCTACACAGGTGGGCTTGGAGCCCTAGCCTGTCACAGAGGAAGGAATACAGTGTTGTAAAAATAATACTGGAGCAGTCATTCAGCCAAGAACTCCACGCAGCTGGTTCTTCTGCTGGGATCACCCTCATCCTTTAAGCTGACAGTTGGTAAAACTTTAAAAGTAATAAATTTATTTTGCCGTCAGCTGGAGAAGAAAAGCAAGCTATATATTGTGATTGGCAACCCTGCCCACAGCAAGGGGGGTTGTAGCTCTGGGTACCTCCTGGTGATCTCCTGTATGAGGAGGTGAGGGTCTCTCGTTCCTAAGGCCTCCTTGTTTCAGCACCTCTATGGCCTGGGGCTGGGGGGCTGGGCACTCCCAGCAGCTGGGTGGTCAGCTTCATGAGTGGTACTCAGTAAAGAGGGCGGCCTGGACTGGCTCTCTTTGCGGTAGCAGCAGCAAGCACTTTCATCTGTGGGACAAGCAGACCTGTCTTCTGAAGGGGAGAAGTGCTAGAAAGGCAGCTTGGGGTCATCAGATGTTACAGACAATATTTGAGTTGTAACAGCTAAATTGCTTGACCTTGTTTTTTCTCCATGTTAAAAACCAGACAACAAAACATGGCCGCAGCTCTTTGCTTCATATCAGCAGTGCTTTGAGGTGCCCCAGAGGCAAGGCCAGGAGGGCATTGCTGTGGAGGCCCAAGCCGGGCAGGCAGGGAGCACGCGGCCTGCTGGCTGACCTGCAGGGTGTTCAGAGGTCGTGACTCGACAGGCAAGTGCTGTAATAAAGTAATAAAGTGCTGTAAAGTGTGTCTTCTGCCACGCTAGTTTTGAAACCTTTTTAATTCCGTGATAAGAGGCAGAATCTGGATTGTGTTTACTATCTGCCGACTTGAAGGCAGGAACCAGCAAAGTGCTTTGTAAAGCAATGTATGTGCTTTTTCTGCCTCCCCTCCAGTGCAGGGTGTATGTGGTATTAACACATCTTGACAGTTAAGCTATAAAAACATGATTGTGTCGTTTGTTTCTTTTTTAGGGAGAGAAAATGAGTCCTAGAAGAATTTAAACTGTGTGAGAACTTACTCTTCCCTAATAAAATGAGGTAGTGACTTTTTAGGATCATCCATGACAATGAGTGTGGAAGAGAGTGCCATTTATTCCTTCGAGTCTTAAATCTTCATTAAATATCAGTTTCTCTCCACAGTTTGGGTATTGTTTTGGTTTTTATTTCCAGTTATTTTTTATGGGAATTTACAAGTATGAAAAGGTGCTTCCTAGCCTGCCTGTCTGAACTAGCTTGGGATGAATAAGGTGTTAGTCAGCAAAAGAATGCATGAGAAAGAGACTGTTTTCTATACTGCAGTAATTCTTCTTGATAGTACCCTTGTACTTCACAGATCTGATGTTTGCAACAGTTGAATGACCCCATTGCTGTGGTTGTGAGCTGTTTCAATCTTTTAAAAAGGGCTTGTCCTGGCAATATTGTGGTTTTTTCTTTTTTACTAGAAAAAAAATCTTAGGCAAGAATCATAGTGGGGCAAGGAAGGAGATGAAACCCAGTGAATTTAGTAGCTGAACCACAGACACCAGCGAGTCTGTAGGTACGCTGCCTCCAAAGCTGATGCCCCCAGATGTCTTTTCCTTCCAAACAGGAAAGCAAGTTATATGTGCTGCAGAAACGTGATTAGCAGTTTACCTGCATACAGGATAATAGACAATTCTTGTCTGCTGTCAGTTTTGCCTGGAGCTGTGGAAGGAAGATGACTCTGGAATGAATAGAGCACCGTGGCAGGTGGCAGAAAGCAGCAGGAGGGAGAACCTAACAGCATGCTAAATTCGGTTTCCATTGGGCAAGCTGCAGGCTGTTTTAGCTGAGTGACGCGGGTCCTGCCTGCCCAGTGTCTCTCCTCTGCTGCCTGTTCAGCAGAGCCCGGAGGCGGTCTTCACTGCTGATGAAGCTATTCTTGAAATTAGGAAGAGGTTCTGTTTGAGGGTCTGTGTCTTCAGGGTGGTGTTCTGACCAGGTTCAGTACTGCAGCTCCTCCAAAGCTTTTCATTGGACCTATGGACTAACTTTATTTTATGCTCCCTATCATGGTGCCTTTCCAAGCTTCATTTGCAGTTTCTTCAGAGACTCCTGTGAGATTTCTTTGTTTTCTTGTCAGATGTATAAAGATTGTATTTTGAATGAATGTGATCCGTAGGTGATTTTTTTCATTCCTTTGTGTTTTTTCAAATATCATAGCTATGAAAAATGGAATGATATTCTTCCAAATTTGCTCTGTGGTTCAATATCTGTCTTCCTTTCTTATCTTCCAAACTTCAAACGCGTGCAAAAGTAACTATTTTTTTCTGAGTGGGAAACAGTCACGTTCAGTACTCACAGGCAGTATCCGCTGCTTTAGTAAGATTCTTACTGTTATTTTCTTAGTTGGGTAGAAGTTACTTTAGTTTGGCCTCATCATTTTTGCTTGGTTGTTTCTTGCTTTGCGTTGGGTGTAGACATTTTATTTTGGAAATAAAATATTTCCTTTGCCAATGTATAGGGAGCAGATAGTCAACAGCAACTGCCTGATCTTCTGATGGAACTGAAGAGGTCCCACATCTTCGTTGCAGGTCAAAAAAATGAGCTAAATAAAATGGTTAAGCCAAAACTCAAAACCTGCAGCTTTCTATTGCTGCAATACTTTATCTTTGGCGTAATGTAGTTTGCGCAAGGAAGCAAGGGGGGAGAGGTCATTGCACATGAAAATTAAATAGGAAGAGGACCCTGATAATCTTTTTCCTTTAAATGAAGATTGTCTTGGCAACGTTGCCCCAGAAAGAAGAAGAAACCCAAACAAAAACCATTCTGGTAGAGATAAATGTGTTATCTAAGGAGAATGTACCTCAGATATAATGACAGCAGACTTGGCAAAACAACTGAAAAGCCTCCCAAACAAGCAAGAGACCAGAACTTCACCTATAAAACAAGGAATCTGAGGGTTGCTTTTTGGCTAGCTAAGGGGGGCTGTGTGAGGGCTTGTATGAAGTGAGGATCACTTTGGGAGGTACAGGCCTGGACACTTGCTTACATTTGGTAGCGTCCTCTTCCTCCTAAAGCCTCTTGTATCACAGGGCAAACTTGCAGGTAGAGCAACAGCTTCTGCTCCTTTGGGGCAGCACTGCTATTCCAACATAGTCTTCTGCCGAGGAGGGAAGAAGTTCAGCAAGGGAACAGTGGCCTCTGATGACAAGTAGAGAGAAGTGCAGGAGGCTGCATATTAAATTCCAGAGGGATGGTCCTCATCGTTGATGCAAGTGGCCTTGAAATATCTCTTATGCGTGTCTGCCACTGCAAAGAGAGCCTGCACCTAATGCAATTATACTTTTGCTTGCTGTAACATGTGAGACTAAGGAACAAAATGATGTTTGCTGTCTTGAGAGAGAGCAGAATATTCTGAGTTGATAAATGTGTTGAGAGTAGAGACATGCATTTGTATTCCTTTGATTTTAATCCTAATCAGATAATGAATGCTTACTAGATAGGGAGGTATCTAAGTGGGAATTTACCTTTTTAATATTGAATCGCTGTAGGAGGTTGCCTCTCACAGAACAGCAGTTTAATAGGGTTTAGGCTAGAGGAGGGTGGTGGTCTCAAATTTTATTTCTAGCTCAGTTATTTGGTGAAACTTGTTTTCAAAAATGTCACTATTTACAGCTTACAAAAAGCGGGGAAAAAAATCGTTTTAGAAACAAATGAATTGAGATTTAAGATAGTGAGAATAACATGCTCTCATGTTAATTTGAACTTGTCCCATTTGGTCTTGGTGCTTCCAAAGCCCCACTGAACGTCATACCTAAGCTATAATGCTTAGGTAGTCTTCCAAAGGCTGGTGAGGTTGTATCACAAGGAACTGACACAACAATGTGATGGAAGAGAGGAGTTAAGCGTGTGTGTGTGCACGCACACCTGAGCGTGTTACTTGACCTTCTAATGGAGTAGCTTCTACAGCTGCTCTACCTGCTATGTTTTTTGGATTGGTATTCCAGAGGTTGCTGGCAGCAGATAGATGATTTTAATATTCCTGTAATGTGGAATGCTACGTTAGCATTTAGATAACCTTATTTTTTCCCCATTAAATGCTCCTTGATGAGTGATATTGGCACAGAACACCTGCCTCCCTGAGCCGTAGTTCACTTCATATCTGTTTCCTCTTTAAATCCCTTTGCACTTGGTCAGCTTGCAGGTCACCAGTGAGAGACTGCCAGCTTATTTGTTGTCTGATTGCTTTCACAAATGTGGCTGACTTTGATCTTTCTGAGAAAATAGACACTGAATACAACAATATAAAGCACAGACGGTGTCTATAGCGGGGATGTGGAAAGGTAGAGGGGTTAACCATGACGTGTTCCCTTGAAATGGTTTTATGACTGCTGCAAATTTGAATGTTCAGTAATAGAGATCTGTTGGATTGAGGGGTTACCCTTCGCTATTAATGACTCATTGGCCTCCTTCCCAAGCTGCCTGAAGTGCTGCTCTCCCTACTGGAAGTAATTTTGTCTTTGAAGTACTTTCCAGAGCTGTCAACTAATGTTCCACAGTTCCCAGAGGAAATAATAAGCCATGAGTGTATGTACACTGAAAAAACGGAGTCTGAAGTGAACTGTTCCTATAGGAGCCTGGCAGTCTGCTTCTCTGTGGAATTCAGCTTGTTTATACAATCTTATCTGGCTAAGCTTTGGTATTTCATCTGGCAGGCAGCTCCTATGAAAAGCAGCTGTCCAAGCAATGGGAGTGGTGCTCCTGGTGGCTTTTTCAGAAGGTCTATAATTTCTTCCTTCATGTAAATTAAATAAATACAATACTCTTTTGGCTACAACCAGATGCTCTAAGCAGTTTTCTTACCCTTATAAATAGCTCTGTAAGTATGCTGTGCTGTGATGTACTCTGTGACTTAAGAATAGGATTCGTGATGGCAGCCAGGAAGGTATAATGTATTCTGTAAGTCATGGGTTGACGACGAAATTTTTGGAGGAGTAAATACCTCTAAAATGTGAGCATCTGAAACTTTGTAGATACGTTTTAAAAGTAATTCTTATAGTAAAATGTCCATACTTGAAAGCAAATCCTCCTTTATTGGTTTTACTGCTGCTGGACAAGAGGAGGTAGTTCCACCAATTGAAGCGAGAAAACACTGGTATAAAGAAAATTTACCACAAGTGTATTTCTATATGAAGAGAGCTGTAGCATATATACTCCCTACCAGAAAGGGTCTGATGGGTAAGTAGGTAGTGACTGCTATTTCAGAGAAAGGAGACAGGCAAAAAAAAATGAAGAAGGCTTGAACATTAACAGGAAGGATGCAGCCATCCAAAGTACAAGTTTTACGTAAGTCATTGTTGGGTAGCGGAATGTTCTGAAAAGTGTAGTTTCTGTGGAGGATTGGGGCAGTAACATTCAGTGCCTACAGAAAAAAAATGTTTTTTGGGGGGCTGTAATTTCATGTAGGACAGAACTGGAGAGCTGATGATTCCTTCTCCAGGTGTGGTAAATACCTTTTCTGTAGAAAAAGGTGAACAAGATAATTTGCTTCCTATTGAAGATAATGGGCCCGAGTAAAATTCAGATCTAAGCCTTCCAAAGTTCAGTGGTTATCCACGATTATCCAGTTCACAGCATATCTGTGTCTGAAATTGCACTGTTTTGTACAGGAGAATGTGCAGTGCAGTCGGCCACACTGTAAATAATGGAGGCTGTACTCATCACCTGAAAGTTAATTCTCCTTCTGTCATCTGTGCATCACATTTCACTCTGACCACATTCAAGACATAGAAAAACATGACACCCTGTAAAATACAAGGCATTAAGTACTGCTTAGATGTGCCACTTGATGGCACTTGTCCTGCCAGTATGCATACAGATTTATGTAGACTTCATTCTGCCAAAGAAGGACTTGATATTGCAACAGGAGAAACGTGAAATACAAGGTCTACCTGGTTTATATACTGCGTACTTGTCTTCCTTGGGATCAGGATTCAGGCAGTCAGTTTTGTTAGCTAAAACGGCATTCTTGCTTGGAATCCTATATGGTGAAGAAATTCAAAACCTAGTAACTGACCTTCATTCAAAGTGTGGTGTTGTAAATTATGCAATGATGGATAGTTTTCATTTTGGCCTGACGCATACCACCTGAACAGCTCAAAACTGGAAGGAGGTAACAGGCCACTGTTTGACCGCCCTGTAGCTGCTAAAAGGCGGTGATGTTTGGCTGACTTCTCCCAGTTCTGGTGAGGAAGGAAATTTTTCTTGAGATTGACTTTCTGCTGCCCCAGCAACAACCGATGTGAACTTCAATATGGATACTTGGCTTTATTCCTGCTGCAAAAGTAAAAGCTTGGAATAGCACGGGAAGCTGTTTTGTTCTAGCAGGTCATCTTGAATACAAGCAGTGCAATAATCCCTGTATTGTCAGGGAATATGTATTTCATACTTGAATTTCTTCTAGAGAATAGTTGTGGTGTTCTTTTTGCCTTAAAAGCTCTCCAAAGGAAATCCCTTTCTCCAGCCTGCAGTAGGTTTTAACAGTTTTACCTTTTTAAAGTTGGATCTTCATCTTTCTCACATGTGATCCTATTGAGGATCAGAGTTGAAAACTGATGCCTGATGCTGTCTTAAACAAATCCAGTCAACAGGACACAGACTTCATTTTTTTAACCTTTTCCAGCCCTCGAATTTAAAAAATGGTCAATAAACCAACACAACGTAGCCTATGTAACTTGTAATCTCTCCTTCTGCCTGGTTCATGTTTGGAGGAAAATGCTCATTTTTGTGGCAAACTGGGCTCTTTATTATTAGTGGAAGTGGTTATTTTGAAGTTGCTCAGAGGTCAGGAATGCTGGCAGTCATCTAAGGAGATGGATTAGTGGGCTCAGCACAGGTGGGGAGGTCATAGAAGCCGAAAGAAGCTACTTCAGACGTGTCCCACCTGTATGTGTCAGATGGGCCATTGTGCTTCTCTGGTTCTCCTGTGACATTAATACTCAATTGTGACAAGCTTGAATGTTGCGAGAATTACCTCTAGGTTGTTCTTGTTATTTTAAGGGGGAAGAAAACTCTTGTCAAAAAATCATCTGATCTGGTAAAATGCTTGCAAGCCAGTCTTAGTCATTCAGTCTTAATAATCATATACAGAGGGGCAGAGAACAGCTACCTGGGTACTGTCAGCAGAGAGGGGGATGACTGGGGCATGTGTTTCATTTTACCTGCAGTGCAATGAACTGCAGTCACCAGACTGATTTTCTGAGTCTTAATGACACGGCAGCTTTTGGTTTGAGTTTAGTTTTCCAGTAGTACAAGAGACAGTCTCAAACACAAACTTGCATGTAATTTTAACTTTACCATCTTAAAATGAAAGTCTGGGGTAAAGTTTGCCTTGGTTTTCAAGGCTGTATATTTCGAGAGAGAAGGGGATTCAGATTTAGAACTGAAGTTCTAAACAGTTTTCATAGCCCTTACACAGAAACTTGTCAGTGGATTGTGAGAGTGGGTAGAGCACAGTGTTGGAGACCATAGTGTTGAATTGGAAGAAATCTCATGTGGGCCTTTCCTTCTTAAGAAAAAGAAGCTTGTTGCTAGCCTTCAAAATCAATCATCCATCCATCTTATTCAAAGTTCCACCTCTAGCTGAATGCAGATGTTTATCCTGTTGGTGGGGGAGTAGGACTAATGCCTGGCTTCGGGTGGCTCTTCCATTTGAAAGAATTGGTGCTGCCTCTGAATGCCCATGGGGATGAGGAGTTGTCCTCCTCACACAGTCATTATCTGGTCAAGGAGTGCACTTCTGAGAAGTTGAGAGCTTTTCCTGTCTTGGTGATCCTAAGGGCTCCCCCAGTATGTTGTGCTTTTACTTGTACATGAGCCCTTTGTGGGACCATAGCAGGGCGCATGCAGTTGGCAGAGCTCTGAACAACCTGAGAGCAGATGTGAGAGGTGAGCGTGATGCTGAGGACTACAAACTCACCCTGGAAGCCTTTCATTCAGAATGACCTTCTATAGACCTTGTGACGTCTTCAGTGTTGATATAGCCAATGCAGATAAGTTGTAGGAATATGCAGGGATGGTCTTTCTGCAGTCTTTACATTATGTTTCCAGCCCAAAGGACTACTGTAGAATCAGAGAATGATTTAGGCCAAAGGAACCTCAGGAGACTGGCTAATCTAACACCCTGCTCAAAGCAGGCTGGGTTATCAGGTTGCAGTCTAGCATTTCTTACAGCGTTCTTTCAGAACTGTGTAACCTCAAACCACTTAGATCAGTCAGTAATATGCCTTGAAAGCTGACTTGAAAACGAGACCTTGCAAGAAATAAAAACATGATTAAAAGCTTGTTTTCCTAGCATGCTTTTTTCAACCTTTATTGGCTAGAGATATTATTGTACTTTCTCAATCGTTGTTATGCAGGATTAATTTATAAGAGCAAAAGCTTCACCACGCTTCTGTAAACTAACTGTACTTCTGAATTTTACTGCCTGTCTTCAACAGTAAACTGAAAGTCTGTTAGTTTTTTATCTGAATAGTGTTAGCATGTTTAAACCCCCGGTGAAATGCTTCTCCAGCTAGTATGTGCTTCATGTTTAAAATATGCACAGTATTTTTAATGTGAACTGCAGTGGCACATTTTTTTTACACTAGATAATTCATGGTTATTTAAATATTTTTTGCGAAGCACAAAACGAGTTTCATAAATGGAATAGCGTGTCAGTGGGCATTTGTGTATTGTTCAGCTGGTTTAAAGTCAATCACTTTGCATGTGCCCTGGAGATACATTGACAGAGACTAAAATGTTTGAACTTCTGCAGTAGATCTGACAAAGGCTGCTTTCCTCTGGATTTTTCTCAAGGGTGGGAGAGTTTGTGCAAGCCCACGCTTGTTCTGTGTTCCTCAGCATATGGACTATGCAACAGGGCAGTTTCTCTCTTCCCTCTTCTGTTCTGCTTGGCCCCTTACTTCCACAAAATCTTTTTTGGGATTTGACACTTTAGCACTTTCTGTTGCTGTCAAATTCTTCAGAAATTAAAATATTCCAAAGAGAAGAGTGCAGCGCTGATAGATGCATACTAACGTAAATCCCTCAGTGAAAAAGGCTACATATCCAGCTACTCTCTCATACCCTGCTTTTGTGTTCGTGCTTGAGGTCTGCTATCAGTTAATGCTGTGAGGGATATTAAAATATTCTTTCATTCAGGCTTTTAGATAGGAATTGTATACACATTTTTCCCCATTTGACACGTATGTATAAAATTGCTATCTAACTCTGAAAATATGGTCTCATATAAGGTGTATCAGGCTTGCAGCTGCAAGTAATTGCATTCCATACAAGAGTACGGAATCAGAAGTCCCCTTCCTCAAAATGTGGAAGAAATATGGATAAGGCATTGGAAACAGCTAATGCATTCTGAATGATGTGTCGATGGACTTAAACTGAAAGAAAGGTTAGGGTTAGCAGAAGAATTTGATTTCTTCCATATTATTAGGAGTACAGCTTCACTGAACCAGGGGTAGGAGGGAAAACTTCCTGCAGTTTGAATAATTCTGTGTTTGATACAGTGGTACGTTTTATCTTTCAGATGAAGTGGACTACAGTAATTTTGGGACCAACACGCTGTCAAGGAAGAAGAAGGCTCTGGTGACACTCCGCAACGACAACCTCCGCCGGCGTCCTCACATTAATATTAGCATGCCTCATGATTTTAGGCCCGTCTCTTCCATAATCGATGTGGACATTCTTCCTGAAACACACAGGAGAGTGAGGCTGTATCGACACGGGTGTGAGAAACCTTTAGGATTTTACATACGCGATGGCACCAGTGTAAGGGTTACTCCTCACGGACTGGAAAAAGTACCTGGTATCTTCATCTCTCGTATGGTTCCCGGAGGCTTAGCGGAGAGCACAGGCTTGTTGGCTGTGAATGATGAAGTCCTGGAAGTTAACGGCATCGAAGTAGCAGGAAAGACTCTCGACCAAGTCACAGACATGATGATTGCCAACAGCCATAACCTTATTATCACGGTCAAGCCAGCGAACCAGAGGAACAATATTATTCGGAGCAGTAGGATGTCTGGCAGCTCTGGCCAGTCTACAGACAGCACCGCTAGTCACCACAGCTTACCTACATCCCACGTACTGCAGAACTTCCACCCTGATGAAATGGAGAGTGACGAAGAGGCTGACATTGTCATCGAGGGCGGTCTGGAGCCACAGCACATTCCCAAACTGCACAGCCTTACTTCCAGTAGCCTCTCTCGAATCAATGGCAGCAGCCTTAGCCACAGACTTCAAAGGGACCTGGTGCTCAACAACAACTCTGGCCGAGAAAGCAACGGCAGCATCCACAAATTACTCAGTTCCTTAAAAACTGATCCCCGACACAGTCTGGTTATTCCCCGAGGAGGAATTGAGGAGGATGGGACAGTCATTACACTTTAGTAGCAATTGCTGCAGCTCTTTTCAGTCTTAAGTGCCAATGGGGACAGTTGACTCTTAGAACTTGTTATGCACAAAACAGAGCCGATACTGTCATAGACCTCACAGGTGCAGAACATTGTTGCTGTCTAGGAAACGTGGTATCTGGAGTTAGAAGACTGTCACGCACTGCAAAATTGATCAGGAGAATGCCAGAGTGTAAAAGCTGGTTTATATCTCAGTCCTAAAGTGAGAAGGCAAATTAGTTGTAGTTTGTATAAATGAAAGCAGTTTTACAAGCTACCACTGGCAGTGCTACTTGCTTGGGTTTGAATGCATGGGTGGATGTATTTATACACGCATGTATATGAATTAGGTTTTAATAGTAATAACAGATGTCTATTTGAAGTGGAATCTGTTTTTCCTCTAATACGAGTTTTAAAAGAGCTCTTCTCAATAGCATTACATACAGACCTTCCGCTAATTTGTTTATACCACATTTGCAGTGTTATGTCTAAACCAGACAAGCTCTGTGAAAGTAGTTTCCTGCCCTAGTGGTAACGATAGTAGGGAGATGCTGCAAGTACATTTCCCAAATGAAAAAATGTATGTATTTTTTAAAGTGTAGGGAGGGGAGGTTAGAGGATGATGTTATTGCTTTGAGATCAGCACCACCTGCTGGTCAGAGGCAGGTCTGCCTGCAACACAGATTTCTACTATATGGGAAAACAAAATCATAACAATGAGAGCTTAAAACTGTTCATTATGTGTAAAATGTTTTATTTTTGATATTTATTAGATAAAAACCTCTTTTCCAAATTTTCTCATCATCTCTATTTTTTCAGTATCAAGGTTCATGTGAATTCTAGGGATACATAACATGCGAGAAGGCGAAAAGAAATAGAAAAGTGCTAGGACTGTCTCCTTCCCCACCAAGATAGGCTCGTGCTGTATGTTTAGGGCAGCCTAAATCCTCAAGGTCCTTCCTTACAAAAGTTTGGCCAATTGCTATACAAAGGAGGGATGCTGACTGTCTTTCAAACCTAACTTAGAATAGTTCTGTTGTTTTTGAACTCTTCTAGTAATCATAAAGCTTTATGTCTACACTTGATTTCTAGAAACTTAAAATATGCTGGATGTTGGCGGTGGCCAGACATCCCTACTGGATGCTAGTTAAGGGGTAACCAGTGACTGCTGAGTCGATAACTGTTCACTTCTGAAATGCCATGAATTTATTAAAATGATCAAATCTAAAATATTTTGTTACATCTCGATCAGTGTAAGGAGCAAAATATAAACGTTTTGCGATGTATTTTTCTACTTTTAGCTTGTCATTTTCTTTTTGTTTTTAACTTTGTAGTACATTAAAGGTTTTTTTTATATGGTGGAATAGACATTTCTTAACTATTGTATGAATATGAAAATTCAGAAGTCTTGGTTTGAAAAAAAAAATTACATTCCATTTTGGAATTTGTAATGGCTGGACAAAGGATACGTGGACTAATTATTGCTAATTTAGAATGCCTGTGGAACAACCGGTCTTCTGCTCACTGTTAAGTATGTTTGGGACATTGAACTTAGTATGTTTCTTTTAGATTTGCTTTAAAAGTTTATTTTAAAATAACTCTTTAATTAAACCTCTTCTAGGTGTCACAGCAGTTATAGAGCTATACTTATTTTTCCCAGCACAGTAAGAATAGCACACTGATCCTATGTCTTAAATACATGTTTGTACTTTACCAAAGGTTTTCATTAAAAAAAAAAATCTGATTATATTGGTGCAGTAAGAAACTGAATAGCTGGATATGCTTCAATCAGACAGACCATCTTATCAGGAGGGTTTTGTTATACCTTCCTTAAATAAGTTGTTTTGCCTGGCTGAAGGTTACTCATTTTGCCTTATTTAACTGATGAAATTGTGACCTGTCTGCAATAAAATGTGCACTAAGCTTACTTCTGCGCTATATCCTTTCCCTTATCCTGAAGGACAGGAGTACGGTACTTCTGTAGGAGTATCACACTTCCTTGGTGAAACATGGTATGTTTTTGACAACTCTTCAGTGACAGAACCATTTCAGAGTTGACTCTTGCTCTAACGGTGCATACAGTAGAGGTGAAAACCAAAAGAACCATTGTTTCTTCTCACATCTTCCTGTCCTGCCTTTGTTAATGGGTACTGTTGCATTGATCCCCACGGGGGCCAGGTAGCTTGCTCTGCTCTTTGTAGCAAGGCTTTCTTTGGGACTCAAGCCTTCCTTAAGGCCTTCACCTAGTTCTGTCTTCTCAGGAAAAGCTTAAGGCACCTTTCTCATAGTGAGGTGCAGCAGCTCTTTGCTGGGAGGAGGCTGGGTGGCTCTGCAGCTCATGTGCTGTTAGAAAATACCCGAATCGTCCAGCTGGTTCTTCTTGTGGAGTGGGAGACAGTACCGAGGTGGGAAATGCAGCTTAGTGGAGAGGAGTGAGAGGGTCTCACAGGGGCAGAGTAGTGACAGCATCAACTTTGGACCTGATGCTTTGCAGTGTCACTTTTAAGACTTGCAAACATTGTCTTCATTTGCGTCAACTAGAAAAAAAACAAAACCAACCTGCTTCTGTTTTTGCATGCACCATCCTACAAACCTAAGTCCTATGTGTAGATATCGATGATCTACACACAGGTTAGCTCTCAGTACCAGGAGCCTCCTCCTACTGCTGAGGGAGCGGAACCAAAGCACTGCTCTGTAAAGGACAGCCCGTCCCTGAGGGTACTGGCGAAGGGACGTAAGGCCCGGGGGGAGCTGTGAGGAGCGGGGCCCGCCCCCGGCGGCCGTGGGGCGGGGCGCGAGGCGCGGCACCATCCCACCATCCCACCCGGTGGCACTGCGCCTGCGCCGGCGGCCGCTCACGTGATAGAGACGCCGCCTGACAGGCGGCCGGGCGGCGGTATGGCGGCTGCGGGGGTAGGGGCCGAGGCGGCGGGGGGCTGCTCCGGCGGGGACAGCGGGAACGTCTCACAGAGCCACAGCAACGCCTCCGGGCTGGGCGGGCAGGAGGACGAGGAGGGGGACGCGCTGGACGCGTCGCTCAGCGCAACCGCCGCTGCCTATAGCGCGTACCTGCTGGTCGAGCGTAGCGCCTTCAGCGAGCAGGTGGGAGGCGCGGGCGGGGTGCCCCTGCTTTGTGCTCGGCGCTCTGCGGTTCGCTTGGTGCCCGCGCTTGAAAGTTGTGCACCCTTAACGTATTTAAATGCGTTTTGCAGGTGGAAAGCTTAGAGAAGAGCCTGGAAGAGCTGTTGACAAGAGTGGATGAGTTTGTGGGGATGCTGGACATGGTACGTGGGAGGCACCGATCTTTATCCAACTTACTGCTTTTAATCTTTGTTTTTTTGTGTTTTTTTTTTCCCTAGTATTTTTAATCCATTTGTTTTAACACGTTTAATGGGAGCACAGTTGTAGTTTTGTAAATGAAATCTAGTATTTAACGTTTTGCTCTATTCATCAATTTCTGTATTATCTCTTTGACTTACCCTCTTTATAGATTCGAAGTGATTCATCCCAAGTAGTCAATGAGAGTATACCTGAAATTTACACCAAAGCTACAGAGATGAGGCAGATATACAGGAGGATTGACAAGCTGGAGGTATGTGTTTGGCATCCTCTGGCTGTGTTCCCTTTCTCAGAAGGTACCCCCTGTGTCAGTCATTGATATAATGGTGCGTGCATGCACGAATGTGCAGTGGGTTCACTTCTCTTTTGTATCCAGTCCAGATTCAGTGCTTGGGGATAATGAAAAGAATGCAATTGATGAAGAATTTCTGACATTCTAGAATAAAACACCTTTTGGTTTTTAAATGGGCAGCCATCCTTCTATTTTCAGAAAGCCAATAGTATTGCTTCTTCTTCTTTTACTTATATGGCATCTTTCAAAGTTACTGTCTTGAAAACTATCCTCAGATTAATGAAATTAGAGAACTGTCGATTTCTGGTAAACCTTCAACGCTCCGAGTGATTCACATTCTTGATCCTCCTTTCCATAGAAAAACATATAGGCATCTAAATTCTAAGAAATTGCCCAAGGAGGCTGTGGATGCCCCATCCCTGGAGGAATTCAAGATCAGGCTGGATGCAGCTCTGGGCAGCGTGGTCTAGTGGTTGGCGACCCTGCACACAGCAGGGGGGTTGAAACCAGATGATCATTGTGGTCCTTTTCAACCCAGGCCATTCTATGATTCTATGAAATCTAAACTAGTTTCTTGAAAAGTAGATAGGGTCAGACTAATTGTTTCATTAGACGTGACCTGTTTTTGCAGTCTGAGTATCTCGTAAGTGATTTGTGGCGATAAATTGGACTTGCCAGATGAAAGGGAAATAGAGCGTGAGTGGTTTTCTACTTTTTTGTTGTATTAATGATACTTTCTTTCACTGCTCTTGTGTAATACAAATCCTGTTTTAATGTATTAGTGAAAATGTTGCATTGCTTTGTTCTTCTTTCTTCTCCTCACATAGGCTTTTGTGAAGATGGTCGCAAACCATGTGGCTGGAATGGAAGAACGGGTTGTAAAGGCAGAAACAGACCTTGGAGCTTTTCCAAGCACATTCAAGAAGATCTTGCACACGATCAGCATACCGTCCTTCCGTAACGTAAGTATGCTTTAGTTCTCATGAGTCCGGCTTAGTTTCTCTGCTTACCAGTGGTCAACTAGAATAATAAATAGTAAGTTTGTTACACATACAAATGAATTTCAACATCAAACTTGTGTACTTTATTAATGCATTTGCTAAGTTCTCAGGCTTAATCAAAAAAAAAAAACCCAAAACAAAAAACTCACGAGTTCTGACAAGGTTTTGAGTTATGCTCCAGAGTAAGTTTGACTGTATGAAGAAGGGAATGTGAAGGGCCCAATAAGAACATGTAATGAGCAAGCTTCTATTGAAGCATCTCTGATCTGTTGACAGTATGCAAAGCAAGTAGGAGGAGCCTGTACAGGTGATACTGTTGAAGCACTATGATGTGTTAATGCAATCACTGCCAAAATGTTAGCAGAATAAGAAGTAAAAGCTGTACTAGACAATATACTTAATATAAAGGTTCTATTTATCCACAGTCCACACAGTTTGGTAATGGCGTTAACACCTTGTCAAACAGTCTAAAAGGGATGTGTTTTTTTTCTACCTTCCCTTGTGACTACATGCGGTCTGTTTTTCTGCAGAAGACGTGAAGTACTCTCTGTAGAATGTTTCAAGGTGATGCCATCCCAAGCCTTAAAAAACTGGCACTATGCATTACTTTTTAAAATAACCTTTGAATTAAAAAAAAAAGTTTCTTCTGGCCTTACTATGAACACCTTACACTTCTTGTCAGTGTCTGCTATAATATACCATATACCATATTTAAGTGTGTCTCTCTGCACCTTGTCAGCACCCGGTCTTTCCTTTATCCTTTATCCTTTATCCTTTATCCTTTCCCATACTAGCTCAGGTCTCTATCTCATACTAGTGAGAATGCTGAAATAAAGTTGGTTTGTGGACAGGGAGGGGAAGACATGACAGCTGAAGTATTATTTGTTACATATTGTAACTGTGTGGCAGCAAAAAAACCCAACAAATAGATCTGAAAAGAATATTGTCTTGGTCAGACTTGGTTCAGGAAAACTGTTCTTTGCTGCTCATCATTAACTTCCAGTTCCCTCATTTTCTTTGGCGTGTAAGTTCAGTGAGGTCACTTCTTTCTAAAATAAATAATGGAATATATGAACGACATGCAAAACATCACCACAACTGCTATTTATGGCTAATTAGAAAAGCAAACAACTCTGGCAGCTGTGGATAGGAGCATCATAGCTTTAAACTTCAGCCTTGAAAAATAGCCAACAGGATTTTCTACAAAGTCTTCAGTTTCAAAGTTTGAGAGTTCTAATAAAATGCTTTTTCATGTTGCATGGGAAC
This sequence comes from Pavo muticus, assembly GCA_016647715.1. Lineage (NCBI taxonomy): Eukaryota > Metazoa > Chordata > Aves > Galliformes > Phasianidae > Pavo > Pavo muticus. The sequence goes on along the minus strand of JACDJE010000167.1, from coordinate 1,507,458 downwards.
ATTTTGTCAGCAGTTTTTCAGCAATTAATAGGGTGGAAAGCCTTTGAAACAGTCAGCAAATTGAACCTGTTACTTGGTGTGAGAACGGGTAGCAATGTACGCTCAGGACTTAACGGTTGTAATTGATTAAATAAAAGCTGCATGACTGTTCCGCAGTGAAACCGCACATTGCGTAGCAAAATATGTATTTTCGCTAGTGAACACACTCATGAATGAGTGAAAATGCATGTAGAGATTTCTCCCCACGCCTTTTGTTTAACTAACTCGCACTATATATCAGCCCTATGGAGAAGAATGCTGTACCCATGTCATGATCTTCACTGTAGCTCTTGGTACACGTTTTCCTGCAAAAAAGAGAAGTCAGGTCCCCTCACTCTCTTCTCATTTAATGTGTCTGTCTCTTTACACAAAGGATATGTTTTGTATTTCGTAAGCTGTGCATCTGTAATCTCACTTCCAGATTTTGCCCCAAGTTCTTCCCTTGCGAATACCAGGCAATGTAAAGTACAGTATTGTAAGACTTCTAATATCACTAAGGATGTAGACGCTCTCAAAAGGTAAAGATGCCTGCTGAACAGCTGCAAAAATAATTCTTCATAAATGTATACTTAGGCAACCGTGGGTACTGTGCCTGCCTGTGAATTTCTCCACCTGAATGAAATTATCCCCTTCCTGCACGTATGCAAATATAGCACATAGCGTCATGAGCTGCGCTGTTTTCTTGTAGGCCATTACACGATAGGAAAGATTTGATTTCAAAGATTGCTTTGACTTTTGGCAAAATTCTGAGACAGAAAATGTTGGTAATTATATAAACTAAGGGTAAATCTATATTTTATTTCTGTTTTTCCTAGTTACACGGATGGGAAAACAAAGTTAATTTCAGAGAAATCCGTGGCATTGTAAAGTTAAAAACAAATACAATTTAAATATCCTCATCCTTTGTAACATTGAGATTTCCTGTTTTGAAGAGATTTGCGTATTAACAGGATAATGAGAACCTCTTGCACTCAATTTGAGAATAGTACACACCTTAACTGTATGCTGGAAAAAAAAAATCCACTCATCTGTTTTGTGGGTGTACTCTTAAGCTTCAAGTATGCTACTATTAACTCCTTATCATTCATGAAGACTCTTAATCTGTTTGCTCCAGACAGGCAAAAAAGTAGCTGATGAACTTTACATACAGACTGACTGAGAGCTCTGCAGAACTGTTTATCAGATTCTGTTATGGGTTCGTAAGAATTTTTAATCATAGAGTTGTAGAATCACTCAGGCTGGAAAAGACCTTAAAGATCATCAAGTCCAACCACAACCCAACCATACTACCCTAACTCTAACAGCCCTCCGCTAAATCACGTCCCTGAGCACCACATCTAAGCGATTTTAGACACATCCAGGGATGGTGACTCAACCATCTCCCTGGGGAGCCTATTCCAGTGCTTAACAACCCTTTCTGTAAAGAAGTGTTTCCTGATATCCAACCTAAACTTACCCTGGAGCAACTTAAGGGCATTTCCCCTCTTCCTGTCACCGGTGAAAAGAGACCAACCCCACTCTCGTTGCTATGCAGCATTATTTACATACAAGAAGGCTGACAGAATAGTCAGTGGTGGTCCTTGCTGTTGTCTGCTTGAGCTGTTTGTTATAGCTGAACAACACAGAATTATAATAATTACGTGATATATATAGAGTATTTAAAATGAATGTGTACACTTTTCCTGAAAGGCAGCTTAACAACTCTGGCCCAGTTCACCACCGTATTATTTTAACAGTAGTTTGTAGTAGGTATATTCTAATATATGCTTGATGAAGAAGCTCAGCAGGAACAGCAAACCTGAAAGAAGCATCTGCTAGGTTTGTTTTCTTTAGAAGACTGTTTTAACTAAATAAGTTAACTTGAAGGAAGCAGCTGAGGAGAACTCAGAAGGCTGGAGAAGGAAAGGTAAAAGTTTGTGGAGCAAAAGGAAGGAAGAAGGTTACTATGACTTGACTGTTTCCCATTTGGCTCCTGCAAAGGCTGGCATGTTTTACACTTTTCAAGACTGAGTTTATTTAGGTGATAAAAGGGCAAAAGTCAAAGTAACACGAAGAATAAGTCACATCCATCTGAGCTGCAATTTAAAGTTCACCTGAGTGAGGGAATATGGCTTTAAAACTCCTTTTGTTTCGCATTTTAGTTCTGTAGGTTTTCTTCTGAAACTTGAATTTTTACGAAAGCAAAAAATAAACTTTATCTGATTTGCAGAAATCGTCTTCCTCACGCCAGCAGACTGCCTATGAGCCTCCTGTCCTCTTCAAGACTGAAGACTACTTTCCATGTCCTAATGAAGCACCTTATTGACGATTTTGGTTTTGGAGTTGGTATGAATCAGCCAGAATAGAACAAGCCAAGTGAACAAAAGAAATGACAGCCTCAAAATAGCTGCATTTCTGAGTATTATTAATGGCATATTGCCGTTTCAATTCTCATTGTCTTCCTACAGGCAGCATTTTCAGGTAATCTCTTTTTGGGTATATTATTTGAAAAGTCTTCCAAAAACACAGTGTATATTTTCAGTTTATAATGAGGAAGGAACTTAAAAATACTTCCACATTAGGGCTTGGGGCTTTTTTTTTTTTGTTCTTTTTTTTTTTTTAACAGAAATAATAGGAAACATACTTTTATACTACATCTCTTTTAACACTTAAATCAGGGCTGCTGCAGATGTAAATAACTGTACCACAAGGCTGTTATTTTTGTTTGTTTTTTATTTAAACGTACTGGGGTGAAAGAAAAGCTCTATGCATAAAATCGTGGTAAGCTTTGGAACTTGGTCCCTGCAGTCGTTGTGGAGAATTGCACCGCCTCAGGATGTGCGGGTGGCAAGGAGAGGACTGGGAAGATTGGTGGGGAGTCGAGGACATGGCTTGGCTTGGGCAGTGTAGTCCAAGTTCATGATGTGAACATCCTGCCCCTCCTGAGGGTCATCAGGTCACTGAGTCCAGAGCTTTTGATTATTGCAATGTGTTATCATGTGATGTGTAACCAGGTGGGCATGATATATACAGCCTGCCATCAGAAAGAAAAGGGATGTAAGTTGAGGCAGGACCATCTTTGGACTGAGCCTGTATTGGACGCCTCACCTGACTGGATGCTCTTCCCTCTCACACCTCTGTGCAGTGTCTGGGACTGTCTGTGCTGCCTGGAATGTGAGTAAATTGTCAATAAATGAGTGGTTATACAACACCTGATGTATTGCGTTTCACCTAACAGTATTGAGCTGTGCGGTTACTTCTGAGAACCTTTTTGCCTACAGCTTCCTATAATATCTAGCAGTTGTTGATCATTAATTTCTATATTCCTCTTGGAAACCAATTTTACTACTATTTTATTGCTGTAAGAATTCACTGCAAATATACAGAATTCAGAGGAATAAGACATACATCAGGGAAACAACATCATGCTTATTGGTTTTATGTTGCAAGCAAAGAAAAAGGTAAGCAGTTGTAGAGTGAGGGTTATGTGTTAATAGATACAGCTTTCAAAACCGTATGGTCTCGTCTCCCAGCAGAAGCAGGGACCAATTATGTCTGAATATCTGAGGTGACGTTTCCTAAAAACTTTGAAGATTGTGAAGTCAAAATCATTAGGCTCCAAAAATAGTTTTAATACAAAGCTATTACCTGAAATTAAACAGAGGGAGTCTAAAACATACAATCCTGTATCACAGGCATTTAACTCTTTCAAGAGGAGCCCCCCTACTTCTATTCCCACACCCTCCTTGCTTTTGTCAGTACCTAAGCATTAAACTGTTTAGATGTTCCACTGTAGCAACAGTTGCATTTCCAAGAAGTACTGTATGTTTGAGCTTATTCCTAAATAATGAAGGCTAATCAGTCCTTCTGAGTGAAATCTAATGAAAAGACGTGCCCATGTATGTTGTGTAATGATGTAAGACTACAGTCAGATATACAAATGGACTTACAACAAGTTGATATTGATCATAGTTTAGAAAGTTTATAAAGTTAAGGAGTTCTCATAATACTTACTAGAGCTACACACTCACTCTGCTTGAGTGGGCTGATAAGTGCTACCTTGGCTGTCTCCTTGTTCCCACTGAGTCTCACCAAGCAGGAATAGTGTAAAAACAAACACCGGGATTATATTTGCATATTGGAAGGTACGTGTTTATATATAATAAAAGCTGTATTTACATAATAGGAAGGATGGACTGAATCTTAGGTCTCCTTGTTTTTCATAGCTCTTGGAGAAAAAGACAAGCTGTCTTAGCTAAATACGTACTTACCTTATAAACTATGCCTGAAATAGGCAGATGGGCTGATACTTGTCATTTGTTACCTTTGGACCTACACGTGTTGTTCCATATGCTAGTCTACTACAGGTGCCTTAAAACCTAGGGAAATGATAGAAGGATACGCATTATTACTGACATGAAAAGAAACAGGTTTGATGTTTTATCCAACCAAATGATAAACTTTAAGATTTGAAGATTTATTAGATTGCACTGATGTTATCTGAACTGACAGCAGTTCATTACTTCTACTGACAAGAACCTTCAGTCTTTAGTAGTTCAAGTGCTACAAAGTGAGTAGCAAGCTTACTTTGGATTCTGTCACTTACAGGAACTGTTCCCAAAGACTTCGATCTGGAGATTTAGAGAGTGATTATGTGTCAATGGTTTACGGGCTGGTTTGGCCCGGTTCCATGACCAGCAGGGCGGAGGGATTTCGCAAAATCCGCGCCTCCAGAAAAGGGAAACAGGGGACCCCAAAATAATTAAAAACAGTGGCACGTTCTGTGGAGAAACAAACTAATTTACTAGATATAGTATCGGAATGCAAGATAACACACTATAATACAATATAATTAGAATTGAAGCCAATAAATCAAATATAATGAGAGAGAGAGAGATTGTCTGAAAGCTGGGTAGGCCTCACCATAACGCTGAGGTGAGATGCGCAGTCTGGTCGAGCAGGGAGGGAGTCTGACGAAGAGAGCCTGGTCGAATGACCTACCAAGGCCTTATATCTGTTCCCCCGAGCAGAAGCAATAGCAATACAGCGAACAGGCTTCTGGGGAACGTAGTTCTTCTCTTCTGGGACAGCTACCCAGAACACTTTAACTCCCAGTACACTACATGATGTTATGATGTGGAATACCGATAACCAAAAATCTTAAAACCATGACATCATGTGTGAAAACACTTCCCAGAATTAGAAGCATGATCCAGATAACTACACCTGTGAAGAAAACTTTACACCTGAAAATAGTAAATGCTTGCAGGCTAACTTTCAAGGAAAAAAAAAATTAAGTGACACTTTTAAATTTTCACGTTTTTTGTGGGGGAAAAACAAAATGCATTCTTGAGCCAGCTACCAAGGGTTTCTCATACTCCCTGACAGAAGATCTGGAAAACCAAAATTCCTGCTGGGTTTGGCTGTGGTTGAAGATAATGTTTCCATAGCTGGTGATCTCTTCAGCCAGCAGCTGAACATCAGGTATGAGAAGCCTCCAGCTGCTGGCATCCACAGGCTTACAGAAACGCAGAGAGGAGTGAGAAGTTGGATGACCGGTAGGCTGTGCTGCAGCAGCCGAGCGCAGGCGATGTCAGTGCTGCTGCTGATTCAGCCTGAAGCCGGTGGGTGGTAGTACAGCCTAGGGGTGGTGGCACAGCCTCCAGCCCCAGCTCAGCTGGGAGGTTTGGGGCGTTTTCTTCTTGCTTGCGGATATCTACTCTCAAACTTCCTGCTAGTAATTATTATGATTTCGCAATAAAAAAAACTGTAAGTACTATTCAAATTAAGCATCGTGATCAATATATTAAAATGAGTAAATAACAAGCATAGAAGAAGAAAAGGAAGGAGGGTACTGCTTATGGGGCAGCGTTGTCCCACTTCACAAAAGAGAAGGCAAGAAAAGTTTCCAATGATTGATTATCTGCTCTTCAGGAGGTGGAGGTTTCTTGGGAATAGCTGGATGCCTACAGTATTTAAAAATAAATTTATTGCCATCTGTTTCTTAGAGGTGAAACTGTCAGGATTTTCTTTGTGAGCAAGAGGTCTGGAAAGCAAACTTTTCAAAGATAAAAGCAGAAGCTGGAATCCCTGCAATGCTACAACTGTAAAACAGCTTGCAGTAGCAGTAATGGGCACTTGAAATCCTCTGAATGTAAGTCAATACAAAAGAGAGGGAGCGTAGATGGAGGGAAAGCAGAGCTTGTGTTGGGTTTTCCTTCTGGAGCCGTTAGATTGGCTTTTCCTGGTCTTAGTTGAGTTGCTGTAGTCAAGGGAAGGAGAGCACAGAGCAGGAATGCCTTGGGAAAATGGGCTGTGGTGTGGATGCCATGTAGTGGGGGAGCAGTGCAGCTGCTAACTCGTCGTGACAGCTGTGAGGTGATGATTAGAGCTCTGCTGAATGAATGGGGCAACATTAGGAGAAGGAGACAGAGTCGGCAGCGGATGGAGGCTGGGGGAAGTAGGACTAGATGGTGGTCCAGTCTGGCACTCATCGCTTTCCACTATGGACCCTTTGCTGGGCATGAAATGGATTGGGTTTGGATCAAATTTAGCCAGGGAGCCACTCCAGAGCTTTATCCAGCCTGCAACAACTGCTGTTGGGTGTTTTTTCCACGTACCGGCCTCAAGCCAGGCTTCATTCAAGGTGAAACTCACTGAAGCATGTAGCATGAGCATCAGGTTTCTCACTGCAAATCTGGCCCTACTGTGCTTAACCACTTGCTGCTGCAGCCATAGCCCCACATGGGTGATGGGCACTGTTATGGATAAGGACTGAACTGAAGTTGCGTGGTGAGTGAAGATTTGGTGGTGCTGGAACTTACATTTGAGGAACTTACATTTGAGGAACTGAATGGGTCATTAATAAGGAAATGAAATTCCTGCAGGGAAACTGAAGAGCCTGATGTAAAGGAAAGCTGCTGGGGAGGAGGTGGTGGAGGAGTGACAGCAGAGAACAGATGCAAGACCTTCAGTGTGAGCTCAGACATCAACGTATGGTGGAAGCAGGAGCAGCTGACATGAGAGGTGCATGGGATACATTTCAGGAGGAGAAGGTAGGGAGCTGGGGCGGTTCAGATGGGAGAACAGAAGAATCAGAATCAGAGGGATCTTATTGTATATAAATACATGAAAAGAGGGGAGTGAAGGAGAGGGAGCGAAGCACTTTTCAGCAATGTCTGCCGGTAGGACAAGAGGCAGTGGGCACAAAAAAGTGTATATCTGAACATCAGAAAACACATTTTTTTTTCATTGAGAATGATCAAACACTGACAAAGAGGTTGTGGAGTCTCCTGTCTGTGGAGACAACAGGTCACAGAATCACAGCTTGGCTGAAGTTGGCGGATCTATTATGTCTCAGCCCAGCTCCAGCAGGGTCAGCCAGAGCAGGGTGCCGAGGCCCACAGCTAGGCAGCATCTGAAGGTCTCCAAGGAGGAGACTCCACAGCCTCTGAGCAGCCTGTGCCAGTGCTTGCTCATCCTCACAGGGAAAATGTGCTTCCTGCCATGGTCCTGAGCAATCTGCTCCAGCTCCCCCTGCTTGAAGGTGATAACTTCTGGTAACACTCCTAGTTTTCAACTACTTTCAGCTCAGGGATTTCCTAAACCAAATGTGATTTCTATGTATTCAGTAATTTTCAGTGACTTTCTTACCCATTTTTATTTCCATTCTCTGAGACCTTTGTAGGCTTTTGGCATCTGTGGTTGAACTCCTGGCCAAAGCACCTAATCTGTTGCATCCCGTATATATCTATATCTACTTAACACTTCTTTCAGTATCCTCCTACCCTGTAGTGGAGGACACAGTCAACAGTCAGTACCCATCGTACATACTTGATCTTGTAGATGTCTGTAACTTCTCTTTTCATTATCTCTTCCTTTAGCTGAAGAAGCCTGATTTGGCGGCGTTGTGTATGGAGCTTTCATGCCCTGTGTTGCCCTTCTCTGATCTTTTTTTCACTTCTGCTCTGTCATTTTAGAGATGAGGAAATATTGTTTGTGCTTTCTTGTCTGCTTCTGAACATTTAAACTGAGATTTTCAGGACCCATCATAATTTTGTCTTTGTGAATGATCTCATTCACAAGTAACTGACTGTATTTGTTATGGGAGGCCAGCAGCTGGCCTAGCCATCTGATTCCTACATGTATTTGTCCTCACCTGGGCTGTCACTGGACTTTCCTCTTCACAGACACAGAGCAGCTGTCCTAAAAATTTGTTCAGTTTAATGCAGCTCAAAGCACAGTGATGAAGCAGAAAGCCCATAAAGCATCCTACAGGCACTGTGACCTCAGCCTTGGAGGAGAGAGTTAGAACACTTTGTAGCACTGACAAGAAACCTTCTTCCTTCTGAATGTCCTCAGAACGTTTTGCGTACCAAAAGCTCTTCCGGGGTACCATCTCCACCCCCTCTTCACTTTAACCCCTCTTTGTCTCCCTCCCCAAGGATGAGCTCTGCCCTTAGAGAGCAGGAGGATTCTATGTCTTTCTGCATGGCAGTTTGCAGTGGAAGGACTCTCAGCATCCCCTGAGGTGGGAAGTGACACTTCTTACAGAGGTTGTGCCATGTCATTCTTTTTATCCTTCTTGGAGCTAATTGAAAACAACTACGGTTAGTGTTCTCCTCAGGCTGAAGTTTTTTTGTTGGTGGTGGTGGCTTTTATTTCCTGAAGTTAGAGCTGAAGCAATTTGTAATTCGGTAATTCTCTGAGGCTAAAGTGGGCATTTCACTGCCTTGATCTGCTGGGATTTGTACTTGTGCTGGGGAGGTGCCGGGCCTCTAAAGAAAGCAGTGCCTGTGCTACATTCCCTTATGCAAACAGTATTTCCACATTTTGTCTCCAAGTTTCCCTAGCAGTTGCTTTTATTTAATCATTGTCTTTATTTCCAAATGCTTGATTGCATTTTTAGTGTACGGGCTTCCTCCAAACTGCCATCTAATAAGGTCAGCAATACATTTTAGCCTGGAAATTTCACCAGTTCACGTTAAAATGCTAAAAAAGTTCCACTCCCCACTTCCTTTTCTTTTTTTTTTTTCTCTTGTATCTGAACGTACACTGCTTTCTAGTCTCTAATGAGTCACTGCATTTAATCTGTACTGATCCTTTTCACATTTCACTTCGGGGCTGCGATTTTGATTTCTGTGTTTTCTGATCAGAAAAAGCATCAGTTTTTCCTCTAGGTAATCCTGGATTGTGCCAGATTGGAGACACCCTCTTTTCCAAGATATGAAAATCTGAAAGACTGGATACCAGGAAAAGGTTCTCCACCAGCAGCTTGGATGGCACCATAACAGGCTCCACAAGGAAGTGGCCATGACATCAGTCCTGCTGGAATTCACAAAGTGTGTGGACAGGGCTCTCAGACGTAAGGTCTGCTTTTTGGATAGTGCCATATGGAGCCAGGAGTTGGACTCGATGGTCCTTGTGGGTCCCTTCCAACTCAGGGTATTCTGTGATTCTGTGAGAATCACATGCAGGCATCTCTGCCAACTTTTGAAGATCTTTATGCAGTTGTGTTAACAACAGTCAAGGTCATAAGGGGGTGTTGCTTCTACTAGCTGAATATTATGAAGATCTAAAACATAAATGGAACAAAATATAACAATCAGCTATGAGGAAATGAAGATTTTAAATACTAGCAATGCCCAGCTATGCAAAATTGAATTCTGTTGTACTGTTTGTCAAGGCTGTAGAGTGGTACAGGATATCACTGAGTGTTGATGTAAATCCTACAGGTAGAAATACCCAGCATTTCAGATGTAGGAGAGCTTTTTTAGAGGCTAGGGTTCACGTGGGCCCACAGTTTGCTAACTCCTACAAATAAAACAGCTGCTATCATTTCATTACAAAGAACGCTGTTAGTACCTCATCCAGCTCTCCACCCCTTTTAGCCTGTGACTGCCAGCTCTCATAGCAGAGGAAGTGAACGAGTTTCTCATCTTCACCTGCTCTGACCTCTTCATCCTGCCCGGGCTTGCTACCAGCTACGGGAAGTGTCAAGCAGTTGTGAGGCTGTTTGATCTCACACCCTGTGGTTTCCTCCTCCACCTGCTGATCACTTACCCTGCTTCTCTTCTTAGTGATCAGATCAGCTATCAGATAATGATATGAACTCAGCATGTGTTGCAGCGTTGCCAGTGAAGCAACCTCAAGAGTAGTATGCTGGTGAAGGGATGTTGTCCTCCTTACTTGTTCCTGCTATTTGGTTTATTTTTTTTAGAAGTAAATCAGTTTTATTCCTTTTCTTTTTTTCTTGTTGTGGAACTCAGCCTCCAGAGGTTGGCCGTGGATAGTTAAAACTTGCCCTTCCCATCCCCTGTCCCCTGCTTTGGTACACAACCTTGAAGAGCACGAAGTGCTTGGATTCCTAATAGGAATCTCGTTCCTTTTAGGATGAGAGGTAATGGCCTCAAGTTGCGCCAGAGGAGATTCAGGTTGGATATTAGGAAAACGTTCTTCTCATAAAGAGCGGTGAGGCAGTGGCACAGGCTGTCCAGGGAGGTGGGGGGGTCACCGTCCCTGGAGGCATTCAGGAGCCGTGTGGATGTTGCACTGAGGAACGTGGTCAGTGGGCATGGTGGGGGTGGGTTGTGGGTTGGACACAATGGTCTTAGTTGTCTTTTCCAACCTGAATGATTCTGTTCTACGATTCAAATGCCTCCTGGCATGTTAGTAGAAGAGGGAGCTTCAGTGGTTGCTGCTTATACATCCCACAGGGAGAGCTGTACACGTGCCAAGGGAGAGGCTGAGCCAGTGGACTTCGTACAAAACCATGTACAACCTTTGGTCTTTGAAGAGTATTGTAAAAAAGAATGGGAAGTATTAAGCCCAGATGATTTTTTTGTGATGAAGAAAAGAAGGAAGTAGGAGGTAACTGAGTAATTTGGAGATCTCCATATTATTTGGAGAGGTGCAACACTTCTGAAGTTAAAAACTTCAAAGTGTCATGTCCACGCCCAGCAGCTGAAGTGCCAGTTAATTTTTGTCATGTTAGCGTGGGATATTCAGATATAACATGAAGGCAGCCTATTCAGCCTTCACAGGTTGAAGTGAGGCATACACACATAAAAGTCTTTTCACAGAAATAAGCCATCTGCACGGATCCTGTTTAACCTGACGAATCCTATGCCACATAATACCTTACTAATACCTTCTGCAGGCTATTTTAACTATGGAGAAAGTCCTTTTTGTACTCATGAAATGCAGTTCAACTATCTTATCACTTGCCTGTTTTAACTGTACATACAGCAATTCAGTAAAACTTTAACACGTACACAGCTGTATGAATTAACCCCATGGGTTATCCCTGCTGTGGCAGCATGGCTATTTGTCAGCAGAATTTTTTTTCACAGCATACTCTTATCAGGAAATAGTTGCAATTACTGAACTAAATCGGTATGTAAAAACATGCGGTGGTTTTGAGCTGCTTGGTTACTGTGGAGGCTCCATAGCTCCTGACCCTAAACAGAATCTTTTTAAGAAAAAAAGCAGTGCCCCTATTCCTTATAAGGCATGGGCAGGCTTCCCTGAGCACTGAGAAAGGGGCGGTAACGGGTTATTTCAGCGGAGTTTCTCCGGCAGCAGTCGCGGCAGAGTGAAGAAGTTGCACTGAAATTACAAAGCCCTTCATCTGAGCAGAGGAATTCAGGCAAGAGAGCGGGCATCAGGTGAAACTGAAAAAAAAATCACAACTTGATCATGGGAAAATCAGGTGAGCAAATGCGTTCACGCAGTTGGCTGTATATCCTTGCAATGGCACCGCTCGGTTTTGTGCTCCAAAAGCGTTACTGAAGCCTCAGTGGCTTTGCTATGAGCAGGCTGCTTTCATTTGTGCGTGTTGCTGGCTGGGAGGAGCATTCTCTCTGACACAGTGAAAATGAGTCCGTTTGATTTAAAAAGCCAGAAAAAAAGAAGCCCCCCCCAAACGTGGTGAGTGTAGAAGTAGTTCTATTTTCCTGTATGGTTTTCATTTTGTAGCTGATAATAGTTGTGTTCTGCTGCATGAAAGGGTTTTATGGCGTTCAGAGAAAGGATCATTTTAAAACTAGTAGCTTTAAAATTACGCTGTGTATAGCTGTCTGGCAAAGCTTCTTTACATTGCAAATCATCAACAAACTGCTTGGAGAGGGGAGGTTTTTTATTGCCTTTGCTTTTAGAAGGATTTAGATTCAAGATCTGGTTACAGTTTAACCAAGTGCTGTCTGACTGAGCTCATAAGTTTTTCCCCAGCTGTGCAGATTTTTGTCAAGCCTCTTGTTCCTGCTGGCTGCGGGCTGCCTTGTTGGGCTCTGTTCATTGCCTATGTGATTGGGTTTGATCTTCTGAGTAGAAGAAAACCCCTCTGAAGCTGCCTGGAAGTTGAAGACCTTAAGAGGAGAGGTCGCCCCGGGGTCAGTCCATCTTTGTCCACAGTGGGATGTGGCAGACAGAAATGTGCCCAGTGTCTGAAAATCCACGCTCATCTTTTGAAACTGCAGTGAAACCAGATAGCTTGTTCTTGTGGTTGGGATGTTATTTCTGTAACTAATCAGAGCCTAGTAGCATATTATCTGTCTGTCCTATCCATCAGTAGCACATATAGGACGTGCCCAGTGCAACATGGTCCTTTGTTCACTTAAAAACATATAGAACTCAAGGCTAACACTTGAATGGGCCTCAGCATGGAAGTGTGCTTCCTTTATTTTATTTTATTTTTTTAAAGATCAGCATCCCAGTTGAGGTCTGAGCCCTCTGAGAATGTGGTTAAGGGCTTGCTCTGACTCCGTGGTATGTGGCAGCAGGCCGATACCCAGCCCAGGCTTAGCACCACCTAGCTGCCAGTGCATGGGCTTGGCCCATTTCCCGGAAGCTGTGTGCTTTCAGATAAGTTAGGATTTAGTAAATGATCTTACAACCACTTAAATAACTGTAATCGCTTGGAAGTAGCCAGTTTGGCAGTTCCTTGCTAACAGCATAAGAAGTATGAGTGTCAGATGAGCCTTGCGTCTGTGTGTTACATTGGCAAATTTAACTGGGCAAAAGCAGCAGAGGTTTCAGTGTGCCACTCCCAACCCCAAACTGATATAAATCTCTTGTTTTAATACATGTACGATCTTTGTTTGCAGATTGCTGATGCAGTCATAAGGCAATTACTGTCCTTAGCTGTTATTTCCTGCACGTTTGTTAGAGCGCATCGGTTCTTAGTTCCAAAATTAGGAGCAATGGCACACCAGAAATTCCTTTCATGAAGGTTTGAGTATTGTTTGCTCCACTGAGAAGTTACACAAATAGAGCTTCTAAGTACATGTTTATGATTTTTTTGTAACCTGTATCGTACTTTTCAAGTTAATAGTGAACTGGGCCCTGGTTGCTGCTTTTGAGCTGTTTGAGCTACTTAAGCTGTACGTTAAGCTGAGATCCTGTCCTAACAATCAATTCATTGACTAAATCCCATCTGCCCTTTCCACCAAACTGAAGTCTTTAAATTCCTTTCTGAGATTGATGTTTGCCTTTGCATGGGTGAGAGCAGCTAATAGAAGAGCACAGCTCTGTGTTTTGTGTATTTCCTGCTCTTGAGGACACATAGCAGGCACAGGAGATGCACAGATATTTGTCTCTACTGGGACATGTAGTAGAAATGTAACGGGTAGGGATCTGCCCGACCTCTCAGTGACATCCAGAGCACATGCTCCTTTCCTGGATCAGAAGAAGGAAGGAAGAGATTGCCTGAAGGCTTGTTTAGCTTGGAAGATAGGATGCTCCGGGGAGACCTCATTGTGGCCTTCCAATACTTGAAGGGAGCTTATAAACAGGAGGAGGAATGGCTGTTTAGAAGGATGGATAGTGATAGGACAAGGGGGAATGGTTTTAAACTGAGACAGGGAGGTTTAGTTTAGATATTAGGAGGAAGTTTTTCACACAGAGGGTGGTGACGCACTGGAACAGGTTGCCCAAGGAGGTTGTGGATGCCCCATCCCTGGAGGCTTTAGGGCCAGGCTGGATGTGGCTCTGGGCAGCCTGGTCTAGTGGTTGGCGACCCTGCACACAGCAGGAGGGTTGAAACTAGATGATCATTGTGGTCCTTTTTGATCCAGGCCACTCTATGATTTATTCATTCTATGATTCATGTAGGGATACTCTAATTCATGTAAACTGGGTGCTCTCTATTTTAGAACAAATGTCTTCAAAGCTGTTTCTTTAACTCTGTATCTTTGGTGAATTTATCTTGAAGCATAAATATCCCCTCTGAAAACCAGCTCCGCTGTTTAAAATCTCAGTTCTTCGCAGGCATTTTGATTGGAGCTCCCTAATAATGTGTTGTTTCTAGCTGTTGGATTACACTTAAAGCTGTATTCTTTGCAAGTATTATGACTAAAGACTTTGCATTGGTTTTGCTTCACTAAGTGGAACTGAGCACAATAAGACATCGGTACCTCTGCCAGCTTTTTTCCTTGGATGCTGCAGGCTGCTAAAACCAAACGCACACTGAAACTCCCCCATCAAACATAGAGAAATGCCTCCCCTGGCTGTAACTGCTGCAAACACCGCAGCCAAATGTGGGGACTCCTGTATCTTCCCGCTAGCCTTCTCCTTTTGAACAGCATGTGGATTAGCAGGTGATGCAGTCTCCTCTCCCCAGAGAGTCCAAAGCAAAAAAAAAAAAAAAAAACATCAGGGAGTATTTCAGCAGGAAATGAGCTGATGGTGAGCTGGCTGCTCTTTGTTGCTGTGTTGCTATGGCTCCCGTCACCGCATGGCTCTGACCCCATGCAGCTGTGTGCAGAGGCCAGGGTCCCGGAGCAGTGTCATCCCAGAGGGAATATCCACAGCAGCAGCTGCCGGGGGTTGGGAAACTGGCAGAGAAAGGAAAGTGTCATTTCTTCCACTCTCCCTCCAATCCTATGTGTTGGGGAAGGGACCTTGCCCTCCTTGCTTTCTAAAAACCAAGCGGAGGAGGTGGGGAGGGAATAATTTGCTCTTTGACTTCTGGATGGTGAGTGCAGAATGCTCTCAGACAGAGAAGAATGATCTCAGTAAATACTGAGAATCTTTTTACAGCGCTTGCTTTCCGTATTTTCTTTCCTCCCACCATCCCTGCCCCCTGCAAATGTGGGTGGGACTCCAAAGAAGTGGCTGGGAGTTACCCACTGCTGCCTGTTGAGTCAGTGCAAAAATAAATAAGGGCCGAGAAAGGGCTTTAACAAAGAGAAAAGGGATAGGAACTAAGCTCAGTGCTGTTTTCCGTATTGCTTTTAATCTCCCTTAGAGCTACATGCTGCTTTTAACTTTGAAGGTGCGTCCTTGGAGCATGGCATAAAGGACTATAGTGCTTTCTGCAGAATGAGCTGCATCTCCAGCTGATGAGAGGTGAGAGCTTGTGCTGCAGCATCTCAGGAGGAAGCAGCTGTAGCAGCTCCTAACAAAAGTGCAGGTATACAAGAAAAGTGACCTGTCTGCTTTCTGAGAAATGTGATACAAGCTGCCAAACTGACAGCTCATTTTGCGTTGCCTGGTTTTACAGGACCTAGGGGATAGAGAAAATGAATGAATCTAAGCTGCTAGTAATCAGGCATTCATGTTTGGTAACAATGGGGCACGTGCAGAACTTAGTACAAGTTACTTGCTGTTTCTTCTTTCCGTTGTTAAATTGGGAGCCTTAGCTTCTAATGTTCAAGGCAGACAAGTACCAGAACAGCATGAAGTGGCTCACAAAGAATGAGACACAACGTGATGGTCTGTACTAACCAAGATACCTACTAAGGTTTCTCATGCTATATAGTTGCATGTCCAAAAACATCAGCTCTCCTTTTTGGATCCCCCAGGAAATCATTCTGAAAAAAATAAGCATGAAGAAAACTTATTACTGAAAGTGAGTGAAAACATTCATCAAAGCTTTGTTTTCTATCAGTATAATTGATACATTTGGTAGTTTCTATCATCTTGTTTGGATTTGGATTTGCCTTGGTTGCTGCCCTATGTACAGGAATGGAAAGTATAAGAAAAATAAGTCACTTGACTGTAAGTATGGAGTTGTTCGTTACATATCTCCACAGGCCAGAAGAAAATTTCAGACGGGTGTTTTGGTAAAGGCCGCCCTGTTCTCCAAAAGATTAGCTGAAGTTTATCTACATTATGTTTTTACAGACAGATGTGAGCAAGTTCTGCCCAGCCTTTGACGGTCTGAATAGAAACTATCTCTGAGTCGGACTGTGTGGCCTTGCCAAGGAGGAGGAAGCAAGGCCAAGGCTGTGGCTAATAATTCTACTCTAGAACTGGCTCGTGTACTGTAGGTTTGAGCCTGTAAGAGACAGCAAACTCTTGGGTGTTTTGGAGGAAAACAATATAGGCCTATTTAAGACCACTGCAAACATTAATATCTTTCTGTGTTGACTGAGCTGAAGTTAGCAGGGGAATCTTGGCTTTGAATAGAAATCATGTGGACTTTGCCTGCTCTCAGCTGTAAGTATGCTTGTTACATAGCTGCAGGAAATGATGACATTAGCTGTCCTTCTGAAGGTTTGTAATGCTACTAGAGTAGCAGCAGGATTTGGGAACCATCTGTCTAATTTTGATTGTGAAGGCTGTCTGTGCACATCATAGAATTGGAGAAACCCAGGACATCTGGAGTTGGAAGAGACCCACTAAGATCATGGAGTCCAATCCCTGGTTCCACACAGGACCACCCAAAATTCAAACTCAGTGTCTGAGAGTGATGTCTAAATGCTGCTTGAACTCTGGTGGCTTGAGGCCGTGCCCACTGCCATGGGGAGCCTGTTCCATGGTTCCACCACCTTCTGGTGAAGCACCTCAGTAAATACAGCAGAGGGAGAAAGAGAAGAAATGGAAAACACTGCTTCACTTTCTCCTCCTGCATAGGATGGTCAGTAGGTCATTTGGGACTTTGTTTTTCAAATCATGTGTACCCTAGGAATTATGTCCAATTATATCTAAGAATGTAAGGCCTTACTAATGAGAGGGTTTCCTTTTTAAAAAGGTTATCAGCTTCCTCAGTGTCTATCAAGAGTGTGCGTATGTGTCATGATTACTATACTAGGTTGTCCTCCTTAGCAGAATAGTGATAAAAATAACACTTTTTGATCGTCTCTTATGTGCAAAGCCAACGCTGACTTCTCTAGATTTGATGAGCAGTCATTTCCAATCTTATGCATGGTGACCACTCCATGATAGCAACTATTTGTTGAAAGGTTTGATGATCTCACTGTTTGGAGGGGAGAAGGGCTCCAAGCAAAGCTCTTCTTCCTCTCACGCACCCTTTTTCCCCAAAAAAATGAAAGCAAGAACTTTGTCAGTAACTTCTGATTAGCTTTTCTTTATTTATTTTTTTCTTTCAAGCTTATATATCAGAAGGATCTGCTGCATTTCTGAGCTGTGTAGTTTCCAGGTTAGCAGGTGTTCCTTTTTAATCAGGGGAGTCAATTGCCTAACAGTTTATAAAAGGCCTTAAGTGAGGAAGTAATCAACACTGTCTGTTATGGCAAGAATAGAATTTGCAATCAAACGGTGACATGAGTAATGTCATAGAAACATTATTACACCAGTGGCTTTATATTCTCGGGCACTATGCTTCAAATTGGAAATGGGGGGGAATAACGTGTTACCTCAGATGGAGCAGGTAATGTGCAGTTATTAAGCTGCCAGTTTCCTGTAGAGGAAACTTGGATAATAAAATGAGTAGGGAGTGTGTCCATTTGATTCAATTAACTTGAGTATCTTACTGTTGTCCTGAAGCTCATCCCAGTGGTAGCGTGTGTAGGAAAAGTTAAGGCATGACTGAAGAGCATCAGAGAATCTTCTTCCTGAAGAGAGATCTCCTGAACTGAAGGGAAAATTATTCTGTTTCTGCTTAAAAACAAGAAAGTTCCAGCTTGTATCTAACTCTATACCCCAATTCCTTTAATACTTTTAAGCAATACTTTCTGCTAACTAAGTAGGAAAATTCAAGTTGGGAAGGAAGTAATCTAGCAACAGCTATGATGAGTGCAGGGAGTTTGGCACTGAAGGAGATCAGGTTTTGTGTTTGGAAATTATGCATGAACTGGAATGCCTAATCCATACTCCCAAATGATGTTTCTAGAAATCACATTAAGGGCCAGTCTGAAGAAATTTTTATCCCAGATGAGGAGCAGTAAAGAGCAGTTAAGTACATGTAATAAGAAAAATGAAGTAATTGATCTTTGTGGCATTGCAGAGGCCACTCAGCACAAGATCGCTGTGGAATGTTTATGTCCTCAAACCAAAAAGCAGAGTCAAAATGTAACAGAGGTGTACCTGCCTTCATTTAAGCTTTCTCTGTAAGCTAAATATGCAGCATTTTTCCATTGAAGAAACTGTATTCTCACAGTGTGAAAGATTCAGCTGTAGCTAGTTTCTAGAGAATCATTTCAAGTGAAAATAAAAGTTGCTGATAATATATATGCCAAGTATCTTCGGTCTTAGGTGAGAACGTGGTCATTAGCTGAAGTTGCTTTTACTTAAGAATTTTGTTTGTCTCCAGTCTGTTAATAAACTTTGAGGCTTGTCAAAATATGAGTATCCTTAGTTATCTGGGAGGGTAATAAAGGACTTCTTGACATATTTACTTTGCAGTACCTAACACTTCCAATGAATTTTCTCACAAAGTTGTTGGGCATATTAATATCATTGGGTATTTGCTGCATCATCTTTCCACACTCCATTACTACTGCTAGAATAGAACAATTTTGTACAGTCAAAGGAGACTGTAAAGATTTTACTATTAAAGTAGAGCTGCACTTGGTCTTCAAACAGTTACCTTTACATGTGTTTTCTGTACAGTTCGTGTCAGCTCTGTGCATTCTAATATTTGGCTTCTTTCTGCCTGGAGAGTGAATGTTCCTCCCTGTGTTCTGGGCACAAAAGGGTGTAGAAATAATGTGCAGTATCCTGGGTAAAAATGACTCACGTTACCAGAGTAGTTGGTATCAGTTTTTGGCATTTATTTCTTCCCAAACCGGTGGGTTCTTTGAAGCATACTTAGCAGCTGTCTTCAGAAATGTGATTCTAGCTGTTACATGAGTACATCTCTTCTTATTTATTTTGGGCGATGCACACGCAGCGTGGAAAGGTGAGGTCTGTGTCATGGTTTGAAGATGAACTGAGGCAGTCATTGTGGTATATTTCTGTGTAGGATTCTATGTGAGGTCTGGTTCTTGTTGCATCATCTTGCAAGGTTCAGCTGGTGACTGCAAAGGTGGCACAGAGCAGCTGGTATCGTGGAGAATGTGTTTAGATAACTCGCTTCAGTTGTGATGGCCAGTGTAAGGGAAGAAGATAGTAGGAGAAAATCTCCTAGGAAAAGTCAGCCCAGATGCCTCTGCTTACTTTTCCATGCTCACACGAGCTGAATAAAACTGAGAAAGTCTGAAGAAATCTACAAGGTGTGCTCTGTACCACATCATGCCCTGTAAAATTCATTGTTGCATGCTGTCATATCTTAAGGCAGTATTCCAGAAGAATCCACAACAGAGGTAAATATTTGAATAACGAGAAACATGCAACTGTAGATAATAGCATTAACTGTTTCATTTATTAAACTATGTAATGATTCATGTCCAAAACCAACTTCCTTGCAGTAGGAAATTTTTTTTTCTAGAAGCTTAAGCAGCCTATGTGAAGGGAGAAAAAAAATGTCTCCAAAGCTATTTGGGAAGCTGTTCTCATTTGAGTGGGAGCCTGAGAACTCCCATTAACTCTCACTTTTAATATCTGGCTTCTTGGAGCATGGAACGTTGATTAAAATGAAAAAACTTAACAGGTATTCCAAAACAAATCTGAAATGTCTTTGGCAGTTGGGCGTCCCTCTCCACGCTTCAGAGTGCAGGGAAGAACAAGTGGAGAGAGGGTGGTGTTTAGCACATGAGCTTGAGTCACTGTAGAGAAGTGGTTCTGTAGCAGACACCTTGGGAAAGGAAGGGAAAGGAGAAGGATGGGAGAGGTCTCTAAGCACAGTAGAGAGGTGTCTCTTTGGCTAGAAGAAGCCACATCCATGTCTTGTTGATCTTTGTAATTCAAGTTGTTAGTACAGAGCTGGATTGTGCTATATCTCTGTTAGTGGATGGATTGACAAAGCCTGCATTTCAGTCGAGTTCAAGCTTTTGTTTCCTAGAGTTTTAATTTGTTATTGTAAGTAAGAACAAATTATTTAAATTAAAACTTTCACGTTTGCAGATCAGATATGTACTCTTTAATGCTGAGCTGATGAGAAATTAAGTCGAGGTGATAACAGCCACAAACTCCTGTGCAGAAGAATGGAGCCTGGAGTATGTGATGCAACTTCCAAAGCTGTGCATTTCAACTTTTTTGATTAGCAAACTATCTTAAAATGTCTCTGCTGGAATCTTGGACCCCTACATCAGCAAAGTTAAGTCAATTGGCTCTAGGCTCACCTTCCTCAGTAACCTGTGACAAGCACCTTAGAAATAGGCCATGACCTACAGGCCACGTAGTAGATGAGTGTTTTTGAGATCCTGGCTCAATGGAATCAATTAATGACAGTAAGGAGGATGAAACTGGTTTGTTAGCAAAGAGCGAGTGGGTGCTTAAACACTGAAGCAGAGATGCCTGGTTTCTTTGATGGTATGCAACATGTGGCACAAAGTTGAAGGAAAACCTAAGAGTGGGAATGTGATGGGCAGATCCCATTTCAGCAGGGTTTCTGTTGGTGAATTCTCAGCTGTCTTATGACAACAATTTCACACAAAAAAATAAAAAATAAAATCTAGCCTGAAAGCATGTTGTTGGAGAATATATTAGGTACGTGTCCACAAAAATGCTTTGGTGGAAGTGAGAACTGAACTAAGCTCCGTATTCTATTCAAAGTTATAAAGTACTGAGTGAAACAGTAATGGCTTTTTATGTGCACTTGGACATTAAGATTATTTTAGGTCACCATATTATCTTAAGGCTGTTGTTAGAACCAGTGAAAACTCTGACAACAGCTAAGAGCACAAGTGTGGGTTGGGCAATTACCTTAGAAAAAAGTTGCAAGAACACTATATGCAAACTGACAGCTATACTGTGGGAGAATGCATCATTACAAACAGCAGAATAGTGTACATGCTAATAAAGGAGGAGATGATGAGTGATTATAGTTGTTAAAATCAAGCAATGAGAGGAACTTGAGAAATCTAAGATTAACAACAGGAAAAACTTTCTAGTCATGAGATCTACTTGGGCCTTGAAAGAATCTTAAATGGAAAATGATGGGAGTCTTTCTAATTAGAGTATTCAGGATTATAGAGTAGAATATAGAATTATAATGGTGACATACGTCAGAAATTATGTCATAAATTGCATTAATAAATGTAAATCTGTGTCACCGTAATGGAGTAAATACTAAAATATATCTTGGCCAGTTCCAGAAGCTTCTGCAGTACAGAGAAAGTGAAAACTGCCTTTCTGTTTTAAAGACGCTATCCATGCTTCTCTAACTGTCCCAATACCCTATTTCAGGTTTCAAATTTCTCTTGAAGCAGGAAATCCCACTAGGTAACCAATTGCAGGGAAGAGTTGGGGGTTTTTTTGTTGGTTTTTTTTTTTCCCCCTTTTGAAGCTTCATCAAGGCAAAGAAGAGAGAACATTGAAGAGGACCTCATTTTCACTTATTCCGATTTCTTTGCAGTGGTCATGTGGTATATAGAAATCTTGAAATGAGAGTCGGTCAAACTAACCTTAAATCACCTCCTTATTGAGAAAGGGAATGAGGTTCACTTTTCTCTTCAATTTTTAGTGGGATTGTACCATCCCACTGGAAGTGTCTCTTAGAGTTCCTGGACAAAAGGCATTCATGGTTCATATCATCCTACTTGTAAGTAGTGAGAGTGGCATACTCCGGTCTTTCAGTCCCGCCTTCTCCAGCATCTTAGTTTGCAGAGTGTGTTTTTCTGTCGTCACTGATGTCTGTATTTGACAGACTTTTCCAATTTTTTTGATGTGATTTCAGCTTCCAAACAATTTGCTGAAGAGGTCTTGAAAGCACACAATGACTACAGGAAGAAACACGGAGTCCCCCCATTAAAACTCTGCAAGAAGTTAAACAGAGGAGCCCAACAGTGAGTTCAGTACTTTCTTTTCTCTGATGAGATTTCTGTCACTTTTATTGGCTAGATTTGACTATGCACACTGCAAAAATAATTTCCTTTTAACACTCTGGTATTCAGTGAAGGCTTACTGGATGGAAAGTGAAGGACTCTACTCTTTTTGTCTCCCTTCCCAACACTTCCCTTCTTTCTCCATCAAATAGCACCACCTAATCATACGTGCACTTCTCTGGTCACAAGAGTGTAAATCTTTCTTTCATTTTCTTTGAGACATGGGCTGCATCTGTCTACGCTTGTGTATCTCCTTTACAGAAGGTAATTGCCTAAAGCATGCTTCGCTCCCATCTCCATCAGATGATGTATTGTCAGCTGCACGAGAACATCTGCTGCTGCTGAAATAGGGGTGAAAATAGCTTTTTCATGGTAGGAAGTGATGACTGGTCTTCCTACTGCCTGATTTAAGTCTTTCTTACAGTAACTTTAGACCGTTATTGCGTTTCCTCTTTGCTGCATATATGAAAACCAGATCGTTTCCTTTCTCTTTGTAGTGACCTTTTTCAAAGTAGTTTTCACAAAATCATAGAATGATTGAGGTTGGAAGGGACCTCTAGAGGTCATTTGGTCTTCCATTTATTTTCAGGCTGAGGAGTCGATGTTGGCAATAAAAAGAAAATACTTGAAGGAAAAAATGGTGAATAAACTCTTCCAAAAATAAATGTCTTCCCATAATAGCTAAATGGTGGCCAGTTTGATCCCAGCAAACATGAGATCTCACCTCCTATTACACTTTCTACCGTAACCATGCAGGGTTTTCCGTGCCAGCTGGCTCAGAACCAGAGAGGCTGTGGTGTTTCTAGAACCCAATTTGTTCTCAGCATCATGCTGCACTCTGCCATTGAGATAGTTTAGTTCTCTCAGCTTAGAACAGAGATCTCTATGAGGTGTTGTGCCATACAGCACACCATGTACATGGCATGTAGGTGTGCCCTCTGGCAGCAATCAACATTAATTTTGTCTGTCTTCTTTGCACTTCTTTTTTGAGACACCATGATAACTAGATGCAGTATTTCTGTGATGCCAGTGACACGTCTGCATACCTATGCAATCTTGGTTTTTATTCCCGTTCTTCAAAGGTTTGGGGGTTTTCTGCTTTATCTGATGCCTCACAGCGAGGAGGAGATTTCATTGACTTGTCAGTCGCACTTCTTTTCTCTTCCAACTTTTACAGTTGGGTTGAACAAATCAATTTGTATGAATAGTTGAGATTATTCTGTCAAATAGACATTTCTCCACATTTATCTCTAAGTCCTCTATTGCCCTTCCTGAGTATATTTAGGTCCTTCTGGTGTTCCTCTCTGGTCTCAGCTGACTTTCTTCTCTGTGGTGAATAGCAGTTGGAAGCCTTTGGTAACTTATAAGTATTAAAGATGTGTTTAGAAACTGTAATTGTGCGATAGCAAGAACCAGAAATGTTTTGTTCTGAATAGCAGGCATGAAATTTGAGAAATCTTATTTTTGTCAAGGTAGATGATGCATAATCTAAAATTCCAGAGCTTCAAAGAGCTTCACTTTTTCTTTTCAGTATATCTGGTATCTTTGTTGAAATGTGTCTGATAGATCCGTGGCTACTTATCTCTTCTTCTCTGTCTGTGTTGAAAATGGTGTGCTTTCTACTATTTTCAGTCCCAAGAACTGAGACAGGCTAACTGAATTGACTATTGGATCCCTGCTTTAGGATGAGTGAGTCACCCTCAGCAGGTGTCTGTTTATATCTGACTGTAATGAAGCATAGGGTGATGATCTCAGATACAAATCTCATGTTTTCAGCTGCCTGAGCAGGGGGGAATTAATCATCCTTTGTCTCAGATCCTTGGCAACTTTGTCCCAGTCTTACCTCTTGCTTGGAATGTGCAAACCCTTGAAGAGAAGCAGTGCAAGACTATGGTGATAGAGGACATGAAGGAGTATCAAGAGATCCTCTAGTTCAGGATCTAGCAGACTCACAACTGGCAAGCTTTCATTATTTCTAAACTACTGGAGGCAGCTCAATGTGGTGTTTTTGTTTGATTTCTTTCATTAGAGGAATAGAGCAAAAGGAAAGCAGGACCTAATGACTGAAGTACTAGCTTGGCTCAGAACGTTCTGCTAGGCAATCCTGTTAATGACAGATGTCCGTAATCCAAGCTTTGGGAAGAAGCAGCAGAACAAGACATATGTAGTGATCCTTGCTCTGTTATCTTCTCCTGGAAATCACAAAATTATCTAGGAAATTATGGTTTTCCTAAGTGTTAGGTTGTGTCTTCATTTTTTTGTTCTTGGTTATAGCTGTCTAATAATGCCTGAGTACATACTCTGTAAGTTTCTCTAGCTCTTTTCAGATCCCCATGTGCTTTGGTGTCTGCCTTATTGGTGATAAGTTTTGTAACACGTTATGGAACAACTGTTTTGTCTTACTTGACTTCTAAATCTACCTGATGATTTCTGGTGCTGTGAGAAATAACAAATGGTCTTTTGAATTTGAATATCTCTGTACTGAAGCCTTTCCAATGTTTACTAAAGAGAATAATCCTTTTACACATGAAGTTATTTTTAATCCCATTGTAAGAAGACAATCGAAATACCTCCCACACTCTCATGTGTTAACTTCTATAGAGACAATGCTTCTTATCCCTGTGCTGGTATACACATTTGTTGCTTCAAATTCTCCCTGTGATCTCTTTCTCTTTTCACTCACTTTGACTAAATCCCAGCTTCAGTCTATTTTTCTATTTCATCGAGAAGTTAAGTTAATGCTGCAGAGTTTTTGGAACTGTTCTCTGCTTATCAATTAAAACTGGTTTAAGTACACTTTTTATTTTTTAATAGTAAAACACTAGCAAAACATTGAAGAGGCCACAGGACTACTACAAATATATGCTGGAAATCTCCATCTAGTGTTATAGTGAGTCATTGGCCGTCCCCTGTTTGAGAGATGCTTGGATTCTGTTCCCTTTCCCATATGTACACCTGATTTATGAATTATCTGCATGCTGATTTTTGAAGCTACATTATCTCTTGTGCAGGTTACTCCAGTGAGGGGGC
This sequence comes from Pavo muticus, assembly GCA_016647715.1. Classification (NCBI taxonomy): domain Eukaryota; kingdom Metazoa; phylum Chordata; class Aves; order Galliformes; family Phasianidae; genus Pavo; species Pavo muticus. The sequence continues at coordinate 1,482,304 of JACDJE010000167.1, read as the reverse complement.
CTGGAAATGTTGGGAGTTGACATTTGTAGCAATGCTTACAAATGCTTCAATTTCCCCATTAAAAGTTGCAGCTAAGGATAGTCTGTGGATTTTGAGGTGCTGGGCAGACAGGATGAAGGGAGATCTGCATTCTGTTTCTTTTAGACCTTTCTCAGCCATGCCACAAGCGCTCATGAAAGACCATGAAAAATGCTCTCTGGACTTTCCTTTTTCCTGAGTCCTAGATCTATATAGGCTTAAAGCATCCCTGGCATCAGAGGTTTGCAACTGAGTAACTTCACTTAAACTGCCATCTTCTAACAGGACAAGGGGAAATGGTTTCAAAAGGTTTCAAACTAAAAGGGGAGATTTAGACTGGGTATAAGAAAAAAGTTTTTTACAATGAAAGTGGAGAAGCACTGGCACAGGTTACTTAGAGAAGTGGTGGATGCCCCATCCCTGGGGACATTCAGAGGCAGGCTGGATGGGGCTCTGAGCAACCTGATGTAGCTGTAGGTGTCCCTGCTCATTGCAAGGGAGCTGAACTAGATGACCTTTAAAGGTCTCTTCCAACTCGAACAATTCCATAATTCTAACATTCCTTGTTTGCATTCCCTCTTTCTCTTCCTTCACCTCTCTATCCGCTTTAGCTGTGGTCTGTAACACGATGTGTGCATCCCTTTGCTAGGTATGCGGAAGAACTGGCGGCCTCAAGGGTCCTCAAACACAGCTCTGAGTCTGCTAATGGAAAATGTGGAGAAAACTTGGCCTGGGCATCCTACGATCAACCAGGTAAACTTTCTTCTTTTTCTGTCTCACAGACACCATATAAATATCCTGTTTCGTTTTCCTTGGGCTTAGAGCATGAGTGAGCTGGATGTCATGGCTGGTTGCAAATACTGCCATTGCCTTCACTTCCAAAATGTGGCCACTGCATTCTAACCCATGTTCCATGGACACAGGCTTCTAGTATGCAGACACCTACATATGCTGAGAGCAAGAAGCACAGATACACACTGAAGGGGTAATGCACTGTGGCAGTGGGTTGTGTCCCTTTAAAGATAGGATTTGGTGGCTAGGCTGCTCCGTATGTCCCAGCTATGCACCTACTTTGAGTTCTACTTCATGGGAGGGGAGAAGGAAGCTGTCAATGCCCTGTTCTTCACCTTTATCCTTAGTTTGCCCTAGCCTGAGTAAGGCTGACCACAGGCCAACTGTGGTGAGGAAGGTGGAAGAATGGCAACTGCATACTACACAGCAGTTCCTGTTTTAGAGGTCAAAAAGACAGTGGGAAACCAAAGTGACAAAGGCAAGCGTGTTAGGCAATGTCTGATCTCTTCTGCTCTGTCAGTAAATAGAGGCTTTGAGCCCTTTTCCCTGCCTTCATTTCTGAAGATAAAAGTTCTCCGTATATTTTCTGATCTTAAATGTAGCACATAATTGGCAGCCTTCTGTTTGAATACCCAAGGAGCTGAATTTTGGCCATGCTGACAGCCTGCGGTGAGCACTCAGAGCTATGCTCAGCAGGCTCTTCCCTCCTTCCTCCTTCAGTGTGCAGAGTTAATGCCTCCGCCTGCTGAGAGAGCAGGTGGTGTGTATTATAAGTGACCACTTGCTTTCTATATTTCCATCCACCCCTGGAATTCCCAGTGCAGTCTAGAGGAGATAGGAGCTCATTTCTGTGGACTGCAGGTCCTGTTTTAAGGACCTGGAAATTTTAGTAACTGAGTTTTAGGCCCAGGGGACTGCTGGATTCCTTCACAAGTACCAGCTGTAGCCCCTCATTGATACTTTTTTATATTGAAATAGAAACCTAGGGTGAAAAAATCTAATCGGATCTACTAGTATTTGGCGTTCTGTCCATTGCAAGAGTCTGAGGTAAGACTTCAGAGCAGCATGGGAACACACAGATGTACGGCAAAATTTGCACAGTGCCTATGACTCACTGACTGAGCTTACTTCTTCCTTCTTGTTTGTGCTGATGGCCTATGCTCTTCCCCTGAGGTTAAAGAAACAGGATTCTCATTCAGAGAGCTGGAAACAACACACATGGATCCTTCCATAAATTATATAATGCTAGTCCTTTTTTGGATCACACTTGTTTTCTTCTATGCACTGTTTCCATGCATAACTTGCCAGTTTTGAGCAGTTTTTTTATTGCTATTTTTTATTCATAGGATTGACTGCCTTCCTGAGAAAAATAAGCTACATCTTTTGTTCTGTGCTACATTTCCTATGTGTCAGGATGAGTCAGAGTATCAGAGTAAGAAAACTCCTTGTTCAGAGAAAGCTGTTCTTTCCAGGCTTAGTTTTCATCTTGGTGGATCTGGTTACTTCTTCCTCTTTTTCTCATACAGTTCCCTCTGGATAGTTAATATGTAGCCTGCTCAATGAGGCTGAAATTTGTATTAGGCATCTATTCAAGGGCTTAATAAAGGGAGTCTGTCTTCCTCCCCAGATAAAGCAAAACTCAATAAACCTCCAGCTCAATGTCTTTTCTCTCTAAAAGTGATGCTGTTGTTTATTTTGACTCTTATGGAGTTCTGTGATAAGGCCAGAAGATAAATTTCTTGTTTCAGAGATGATTTAAGCTTTAAATTATAAAAGACTTTTAGTTTCACCCCTCTCCTGGCCCAGGAATCTCTTGCATTGTATTCAGGATTTTGGAGTTACACAGCCTAAAGCTGTAGCTGGAAATATATTTATCCCTGTAATCCAAGAAATAGCTGACAGCTGCTTCCTCCCTCCAATCCTTGAGGAACTGCTCTGTGGCAGACTTCTCTTTGTCTCTGTTCACATAAGTGAGCTGTCATCTGCCACTACTACAATAGAGACCACAGCCTGCCTGGGCAGCTGCACTGTGTCAGGCTTCTTAGGATGCCTCATGTCATTTCTCATGTATGGGAAGGCCTAAGGCAAGCACTGAATGATTCAGTTCTGGTTGGGATGAATGCTTTCATGAAGAGTGTGTGTGCTGTACCTGAAAACACTGCAGCTGATGAACTTCGAGGAGTTTGTAAGAGAAATTCACTGCACGTGACCCAAATCTGTTATGGGAGGAACCCGGGTTTGGCTACAAAATCTGGTCTAGTGTGCAGAGCAGCACAGGCACATTCTGCCCCAGCTCTGAAGGAGCACACTCTGACTCACAAATATGATTCCTTGAGGCATCTGTGGCTCTCTATTTCTCTCCAATACCAGACTTTCACAGTACCTCTAAAAATCCCCCCATCCCTGGAGGTGCCCTAGGCCAGGTTGGATGGGGCTCTGGGCAGCTGAGCTGGTGGGGGGCAGCCCTGCCCACTGCATGGGGTGGGGCTGGGTGGGCTTTGAGGGCCCTTCCAACCCAAACCATTCTGTGATTCCATGATTCTGTGAAAATGGACCTTCATGAGAAATGCTTTAAGTAGAGGATTACACCCTTTGAGATAACTTCTGATGGAAACTTAAATTCACCTCTCCTGCTTTTTCCTAAGAAAGTGGAAGGGAAATTGGTAACAAAAGCTAGAAACACTAAAGGAAAGATGCGAGGTTTGGGGTACCTGGTTTGTAAGCAGATTTCCATGGTGTTTCCCATCCTCACACAGAGATGTGATCTGTGTGCTGTAATCTTATTAGAATGCTGTTAATAATTTTCTCAGTGAGGTGGCTTGAAAACTTAAGGCTTCTTAGGTATAAGGAGAGACAGTGAGGGTGGCCGCAGAGAAATTCAACGTTAGGCGAGCAGAATACAGTAGTTGGGCTGCCACAGCCTTGTGCCCCCGGGTCCAAGCAGTAGTGAGACCAAGAGTATATTTCCAGGTGTGCATAGAATCATAGAATGGCTTTGGTTGAAAGGGACCTCAAGGATCATGAAGCTCCAGCCCCCCTGCCACAAGCAGGGCCACCAACCTCCACATTTAATACTAGGCCCCATCCAATCTGACCTTGAACGCCTCCAGGGATGGGGCATCCACAACCTCTCTGAGCAGTCTTTTCCAGCACCTCACTACTCTCCCTGTGAAGAACTTCCCCTTGATATCCAACCTAAATCTTCCCTCCTTCATCTTAAAACCATTTCCCCTTGTCCTGCTGTTATCTATCCTTTCAAAGAGTTGACTCCCCTCCTGTTTACAGGCTCTCTTTAGGTACTGGAAGGCTGCAATTAGGTGACTCTGCAGCCTTCTATTCTCCAGGCTGAACAAGCCCAACTCCTTCAGCCTGTTGTCATACAGGAGGTGCTGTAGCTCTCCTCTGGACCCTCTCCAACAGCTCTCTGTCTTTCTTGTACTGGGGGCCCCAGGCCTGGATGCAGTACTCCAGATGGGGCTGCATGAGCGCAGAGTAGAGAGGGACAATCACCTCCCTGTCCCTGCTGTCCACTCTTCTTCTGATGGAGCCCAGGATGCAAGTACACACACACATAGACAGCGTGTACATACATATACATATGTGCAGGTGGCCACAGAGATCAACACGGGCAGGTACAGCCAGTATTTACATGAACAGCATCAATGGCCTTATTCTTTCTGGCCCATAAGGACAAATATCTATTGTTGGAATATGCATAAATGATATATATGCATTTATTTCCAACAATGGATTCTTAAAAATATATATAATAAAATATTATTGGCAATATAAAATAACGTATATAAAATATATTCTTTTCCCAGTAATGGGAATTTGGGTGCCTTCAGCTGTTGGGCTCAGACACCTGGTCTGCCCAGTAGCTGCCCCTGGATCCCAGTCTTCCCCGTTGCTGGCAGCTGGACGTACAAACCTGTGGAGCTGCAGTTCCACTCCAGTTGCTGGCACAGACCCTCTCACCCATCCACACCCAACTCTCTGGGCTCCCCTTCTCCCTTAGTGCTGATGCAGCCCATGACAGTGAGATTCAGCCTGATTGGAAGTGAACCAAACAGGTCATCAGTCAGCTGTTGTTAGGAGAAGGGTGGAGCTGAATTACTTTTCCATACAAAAAGTGTTGAAACTGTAAATGTGGTTTACAGCAATGCAAACAGGAAGGATGTTTAAAAAAAATAGTAATATAGTAACTGGTTCTGCTAGTGGAGCACCAGAAGAGGAGCTGCAGCATTGGTTGTAGGACAGATCTGCATGGTTTGATAGAACTAAACTTCCGTCATTTCTGCCAGAATCCGCAGTGATGGATGGGAGTGCTATCTCTTTTCTGTTTTTCCTTCTGCTTGAAATGCATTCTGAACAATAATCAAACCTTGTTTTGGAGGGGACTTTTTGGGGAGTGAGAGTTATTTCCAATGAAACATTCCAGTGCAAGGTGAGTGGGATCTGAGTATAACTGCATCACACATCTTGTAATAACTTGAAATGGGAATACTGTGGTCAGTTCTCTGAACCAGCACATCTGAGTATGCAAGTTGCTATTGAAGGGGCTACACTCAGTGCTCTGCTGACTGCTGTGTTGGCCTCTTTCTATTCATTTCCTCCAGCCCCTGGGAAGCCCAGGGGTCACTGGGCTAACAACAGTTTTCCCATAGTCCCATGTGTACCAGTAATTATACTGAACAGTTCTTTATTGTTCGCCTGCAATAAGTTCTAAGCTTTCGGGCACCATGGCTGGGAATTAACATGTGGTAAATTGTGTTACATACCTATGCTTGTTGTCCTTCATGTGCAGGACTGGGTTGTTCTTTTACCTGATGCCATTGCCATCTTGTCTGAATTAAAGTGTTATCAGATTTTCACATTATAGTATTCTTTAAATTAAATATATATATGTGTGTGTGTATATATATATATATATCTTTGTAAAAACTTCTATGCCTCTTGCAATCTTTCCATTATGTTGAGCTTAAGTGCATTTCTTAGAGCTACAGTAGACAGTGTGGGGTTGACTTTCTCTTGGACTACTCTTTACACTGTGTCACACTGCAGTGCTAGTAGCAGTGAAAGTGCAGTCCTACATTTGTAAAAGTTCATTTACATCGTGTAGTCACTTAAGTACTTGTATATACAAAGTGCATATGCTCTATAAGGTCTGACATGTCTGCTGAAACACTCTGTGCTTCTGTTCAACAATGATTTGTTTAGATTTGTACTGTATGGTTTTTGTTTTTTCCTTTGACTTACGCACAGATTGCACTTGGCACATTTTTTAGTCTTTTAGCTTTACTTAGAGTAGCAAATGAGCAGGTATTGTATTTGCTTTACAGACTCTAGCCATTAAGCGGGTCTGCTGGGGTTGTTTTTTGGCACTGGGCAAGCAGGGAAAGAAGGAACCTATTGTTACTCCCAGAACATTTACTTTGGGAATCAAGATTTGTTTGCTACGTCTTTATGTAGAAAATATAAATAAACTCACTAAGCGAGCCTCATTCCTAACAAGCAGTGTGCTATGGATCAGCTCCTAGAACTTCCTGTTCACAAACCTCTCAGAGATGGCATTTCACTCAGTATTTTCTTTCCAGTGACAGCTCTGACAGCCAGGCTGCCAGGCTAACAACGCCATCAGTTGAGCAGATTGCACTCTTAAGTCTAAAGAGGTTAACAGCTCAGCGTCTGACTTCAGGAACAGCGCAAGTTTGAGACTTTTTGCTGTGAAATAGCAAACCGTGAGTCACTGTGGTTCTGCAGCCAACGGTCCGCCAGGGACCGGCGTTCTTCGTGACGGTAGTCTTGACAGTTTTGGCAGCTTGCTCTGGGATCAACTGGCCTTGCGTTATACTTCCTGGAATGCTAAGCAGAAATTTCATTACTGATGTAGCACAGGGAAAAGCCTGCCTCCTCCTACCCCCTCCCTCTCTGAGACAAGAATTTCCTAAGAAACAGTAATGGAAAAGATGTAATATTTGACTTTTGAGTGCATCTGCAAGTTCTGCTCTGAGCTTCTGCCCTCCGTGCTGTCTGTTCAATCAGATTCATTGCAGACTGTCAGAATCTGCTCTCGTCTATCAGGTTCCTAAACAGCTCAACAAAAGCAGATAGGGTTGTTTCTTTGGCAGATATCTCTGTTAGAGACCTACAGACATGTAGTGCTATGCCACTGGCTGTAGTTGTGATCCTTGTATAGCTGTGATCAGTGAACACCTCTGATGAAATGAGCCAGTGCTGGACACGGATTTCCATACAGTACCAGCTCCTGGACATGTAGTACCCTGAACTAGAGAGCTCAGAGTGGAAATACAGAGTGGCTCAGGTGCAATTTGAAGTACGAAATGCTGATGGGAACGCATAAAACTAAAGGATGTCAGGAATGTCATTTTATTTTGTTTCTGGGAGTTGTAAAGGAACATCTTCATACACCTGGATTCACAGGTGGGATGGCTCACTGTAGAAAAGGCCCCTGTGCTCATTTGCCAGAAAACCTGGCACAGCTCCCTGAAGTCTTTTCGAACTTGTTCCAAGATGGAGGAGCTGCTGAAAGTGGTGTGTAGAAACCTAATGACAGGAACACTCATCCAATATGGGGGAGATGCATCTTCAGCTATCTTCCAGGCTTACAGTTATAGAAGATTCTTGGCAGACAAAAACCACGGACTTGATGTGTTAAATTGCCAGGCTGTTAAACATTTTGTTAAGGACTGCATGGATCTCTGCTCATCTAGATCCAAATGCTGTGCCACATTGACTTCTTTTGTCTGAGAGCTTTTCTAACTTCAAAGTTTTAAGTGCATCTGAGAATTGGCATGTGGTCCCGTTTACTGAGCTGTTGGTGTCAGAATTCTGCTCCTCTTCAGGTTCATCTTACCCAAAGAGCACCTCTCCACAGAGGTCCTATTTCTGTATCTGTTCAGTGCATTGCTGCCCTACGTCTCAGCCAGCCTGTGCCAACCATGGCCATGTCCCTTGCATCTCAGTGGAGAAACTGATGGATTGTGGTTGTATCAGGGAGCTGAGAACTCCAGAAACTGATTGCATGAGATGCTTAACAAAAGACATTAGACTGATTAGTAACTGTGTAGCAACAGCTGTTGCAAAACAATAAATACTTGGTATGTAATGTGCTATATCATGTTACCTACATTTCAAAAACTCTTATTCAGTAAAAGAGCGTTCCTTCATGTGCCTGGAAGTTGTGCCTTGGGTTGTACAGCTGGTCTTGCCAGCTGTTAACTGAAGATCGTAGAATCACCAAGGTTGGAAAAGACCTCCAAGAGTCCAACCGTCCACATATCATCAATATTTCCCCTCTAAACCATGTTTCTTAGTGCAGCATATAAACATTTCTTGAACACCTCCAGAGAGGGTGACTCAGCTACATCCCTGAGCATCCCTGTTCCTGACCACTCTTTCAGAGAAGAAATCTTACCAGACGTCTGACCTGAAGATTCTGCTGGTCAGACTGTAAGTGATCTATGTTCTTGTGTTTGTGTTACCTGTCCTGATTCCACATTTCTTCTGTGTTTCAGGGAAGGATGTTGCTGACAGATGGTACAGTGAAATAAAGAATTACAGCTTTCAAAACCCAGGGTTTTCTTCAGGGACAGGTAAGTTCAGACTGATCACCTTCTCTTCAAAACCAGAGCTTTTCTTTTAAGAAATTGCCTGCTGTACTTGTTTTGATATTTTTCAAAAGTCTACCTTGTTCTTAGGAGAACAATATTAGAATTTCCCCAAATTGTTATGTTAGAAACTGACAGAAAGGTAGAAGAATCTGTGAGAAACGAGGAAGTAGGCAACATCTGTATGGTTTTTCTTTTCAGTATGTTGTATTTTTTTCTGCAACTCCAAAGTTTTTAGAAGGCAACTTATTTTTAAGGCAAATCAATTTGTGAAAAGCACTGAATTGAAATGATATAGGTGTCTCAGTAAATACAGTGTGCCGTGGTTTACACTGGCATGTATCTTTGGCCAAGTTGTATTGCAGAGATTACTTCAGCTGTAATTTGGAGATTAGCCACAGGTCATTGACTGCATGTTATCAGCCCAGTGCTCAGTGAACGTAAGAACACTGTTCCTTGAATAATAATTGAGCAAGAGATACAACTAAGCTTGAGATGAAGAAAATCTTGTTTTTCTCACATGGAGCTTGTTTGTGCATAGGGGGAACAACTGATAACACAGCTTAGGGGTGGCCATTAGAAGTAAGCAGAAGCAGCCACAAAAAAAAAACAACAAAGAGAATTATCTTGAATTGTTGCCCATGCAGACATAATAGGGAAGGATGAAATGGTAGAACTGCTATTCTTACTGCAGGAAGTAAGCACCGTAATGTCTTTGTGGAATTTTATATCAGTTATTCATTGAAGTCCTTCTTTCACGATTCCCTTACTAGATATTCTTATTTGGGAATAGGACGTAGAGCTGGGAACACTAATGTGGAACCAGGTCAGAGCAGGCTTGTTCAAGACAAAATGCTAGATGCAGTTTTTTTCCATACCTTTAGTGAGCTCTCCTGTTAGAGAAAAAAAACAGTTTTGTATGCCTCTTTCTCCCCATCCTCCTCAACATGTATGAAGGAATAATGTAGATTTAGTACTTAAAACATCTGCATATGTTTCTCTCTCCTCCTTCAGGTCATTTCACAGCAATGGTTTGGAAGAACACAAAGAAAATGGGAGTTGGAAAAGCATCTGCTAGTGATGGTTCTACATTTGTAGTAGCTAGGTACGATCCAGCTGGAAATGTGGTAAATCCAGGCTACTATGAAGAAAATGTCCTTCCTCCAAGAAAATAACCTTTCTTTAGAGGTAGTCTTATTGGTTAGTGACAAATGAACCTAGGTTTGGACTTAACAGTGTTTGAAGCGAGGTACAATTCAGTGAAATTTCCTGTTGGATACTGCTGCTTACTTCTCATTGCAGAAGAAGCAATTACATGTTGCTTGAGTCAATCTGCACATTAGGTCCCTGTTGTTTCTGAGGAGACTTCAGTTTATCTGAGGATGAAGTATATGCAGCATTTCTGAGGGGTAAAAGTTTCTAACTTGTTCTTTTTTGTAATAGCTTGCATGAACTCTGTGTCAGCATGTGAGTATACACATGTTGGATGTCTTTTTCTAAACAAGCAAATTTGCAGCTCTGTGTACACTGAAGATACCAGCTTGTAACTATATCACGTATTCCAAGTTTTCCAATTTTTGCTATTAAGTGCAACTTCTTTGCTCTGTCTGTACCTTTTGCTACTCTGAGGTCTCGTCCCTACAGCTTGAACATATGCAAAGCCTCCTGTATGAAAGTTACACATGTAAAATGTAGTGGAATCCAGACGTATATGCTTTCATTAAAACGATCTCACAGGACACTAAGACTACACAGGCAAAGTTGTATCTTTCAAGCAAGCTATAACTCATGCATGACCAAAAAGCTACTAGAAATGTTTAAATCTTAGCTTTACGTTTTAGGTGCTAATATTTAAAAAACTCAACACTATCTTACAGTTTACAGAATATACATTGTCTTATAATCAAATTGATTACTTCCCTTCCAGAAAAGCAAAGTACTGCCATTTCTCTTTGGTATTTACACACAAAATAAGTTTCTCTGGGAAATCATCATGGATTTCATTTCACAATAACTTATTTTTATTTCCTAGAGAATATCTTCTGCAGACATTAACATTCCCAAATCGTAATTAAGAGACGTTTATTCTTAGTTCATACCATTCAAAACAGAAATACATCGTGTGCTGGAAAGATGCCTTGAAAAAAAATCAGATTTAATTTCTTTAAAAGGAAGCAGACAAAAATTCTGAGGACATTTTTTTTTCTCTTATGAAATGTGGGTTTGCACTTTGGTCAAGTTCATGTACTGTGCTTCAATTTGGGATTTTCTTTTCTATGTAAAGGTTCCTTTTGACTTCTGCAGAGATTTGGCTCATGAAGAGTGCCATTGCAGAAATAGATACTTTTGTTTACACAGTTGTAATAAAACTGCGCTGTTACAGCTTGATGATATGTCACTGTGATGCTGTATATTACAATCCTTTTTCTGTAACCAAGAATTTAATACATATAACGAACATCTGAAAATTATATATTTTTGAATATGAATCTTTGCTGTTACCTGAATCTTTGCTGAATAATCTTTAAATCTTATTTCCAAGACATTAACATAGGACAGTATTACTTAAGTAATGAAGTGCAAAAAGAAAAAAGTAAATAAAAAGCAGCAAGTAATCTAGCCCAGGAAAGACAGGAGACCCTCTAAGAAATGATAAATCATAACGTAGACAAGAGATGATCTTCACCTCTTTGTACAAACTTTGAACTAAGCCTTGGATTCAATGCTGAACAGCCATATGTCTTTCTCTTCTGAACTCCTGCTTTGTGTTTTAGTTTCTGCTGCTCCCTCTCTCTGTTGACATGTTCTCGGTAAAGAACAGCCACTTCACTCCCACTCGGACATGTCTGTTTAGTAACTGCAGTTTTGGGGCCTTCCCATCTTCAACTTTCATTTAAGAAATGTCAAATAAATCAAAGTATTATTCAAATACTCCTTTTCCTTTTTTTGTTATTACTTGCTGCTGTTGGCCCTATAACTCTGTGAATGGTTGGTGTATATGTTCAGTTGAGTGAATGAAGTCGGAGTGTTTCACTGCTGCCACCTAATATGTTTTTTATGTCAGAACTGGGAAGATCTTGGTGAAGAGAGGACAAAACAAAACCATCCTGGTCATTACATTTATTTAGAATGATAGTGGCAAGTGATCTTCCAGAGTTTTTTAGATGGAACTTTTTGAGGTGGTGTCTGATCATCTGACATGGAAGGAACTCAAAGCCACTCAAATAGATCCAGTACAAGCTTTGTACACCCTACAGAATTTCCATGCAGGTAAGTAGTAATTAAAAAACAAAACAAAACAACCTAGTCAATCTAGTTCTTAATGACCCAGGCTCACAATGTTGATGCCTCCTGCAAATGAACTGTCTGCACAGTCAACCATGGCATAGGAAAAAGGCCAAATTCATAGAGAAAGGAGGAGATATGGTTTAGTAGCTTATGGTAGCAATGGTAATGGGAGGGTGGTTGGACTAGATGATCTTGTAGGTCCTTTCCAACCTTGTGATTCTATGATTCTATGAAATGCACATTGAAACCTGACTTCCCAGCCATCTGTGTTGCTCTAGCACCTTCATCACATCTTGGAGAGTTGTGATGACCGAGAAGTGGCAAAGAAAGGTTATCTCCTGTGGTGTAAGGGCAGAACATGATGTTCAAATACACACAAGAAGACACTTTTGCTCTGGAAATAAAGAGACGGCCTGATCTGACAGCTCTGAAATTAGTGAAAAATATCTGGCTTGAGAGGTCTGGAGATGGTTCCTAAGTTCCTTTTGCAGAAGGAAAAGGAGGAAGAGGAGTTCTACCTTGTCTGAGGCTTTATTTCCAGTTTACTGGTTTAAATAATAACAAAGCATATAGGGAAGAATTGGGAATGGTCTTTAAAAACTGCTGAGGGGGACCCTTGCTTGACATATTTTATTTTGCCATCTTCACTCCTTCATCTTCCCCAGACCTCACCAAAATCTGGAAGTTGACATTGTGAAGTTGGAGAAATACACAGATATGTTTTTACCTGAAGCCAGCAGTGTTTTTTTTATTTTTATTTTTTTGGTACAAAATAATTCCCCAGAAGATCACTTCTGCAAGCATGGGTAACAAGGACGATGTAAACCTCTCAAAGGAAGGGGAAGAAGAGGACTTGAAACTGAAACAGTAAATTTTGTGGGTGAGCAAGCTGTGCAAGAGGAGCAGGCCCTGCGGTGCTGGTAGCAGGAGGGCTCTGAAACAGCACCAGGCCACAGGCAGAGGCATTTGGGGAAGGCTTGGGTGGCGTGTTCTTGTTTGCATCCCACTCTGAAAGGCCTTGTAGGCTGCTGGAAGCAGTGAAGCCTGCCTTGCTCGTAGCGTGTGTTCCTATAAATTTCTTTGTAACCTGGCTTTGGCTCTGCAAGGATGTAACCATTGTTTAACCATCTGAAACAGGCGAAGTGATGTCATTTCATAGCTGAAGAAGCCAAGAGATTGGCAGAGGTTTCAAGTCTCCTCCAGAGTGGGAGCTGGAGCCATGCATGCCAATTCCACTTTGTGAGTGCTTTTTTATTGCATTAGAATTGTCTGAAGAGTTTTAAGTTCTGAACCATTTAATAGCTTTTCTGTTCAAAACTTGATTTGAATTCTAGGCATAATGCAATTAATTATTTCATAGTAGACGTACACAGGTTGTTTTGTGGTTGCGACACATGACAGTGCTATAATCCAGAGGCTTGGTGAGGAAAGGGCCTTGTGGGATGGCACCAGAGGGTTTTTTGATCCCAGACAGAGTGGAGAAGGAGCAAAAAGAGATGGCACAAAGAAAGCCACTAGATCTAGGCCACTTCCTTCCCTTTTCGAACCTTGCACCAGAAGCCTCAGAAAGCTGCACTGGTAGGGAAAGCATAGGAGAAAGTCAGGGATTAGGCTGCTGTGGTTATTGCGTGGTAGGAAATTGAAATGTGAAAATGACATCATTATTTCTGTCTCCTTCATACAGACTGAAGACCAGAATAACTGTCTACACTTCTGGTTCTGCCATGAGTCGTTGCATTATTGCACCACATTTTCCAACCATAATGGAGATGGGAGGTCTGAGTTTTAGTGCCATTCATCTCTCTTTTTGCTTCTTTGGAGGAAATTCTGGGTTAATTCCTGTTCCCCTAAGCCCTGCTCACTGGACTGTGGGATTTTACTTCTTGCGGTGAGAAAAAAAGAGATTTGCAGTAGGCCTGGCATTTCCTATATGAACAGCCTTAAGCAAGTCACAGCCCAGAAGATAATCATTCTTGCAGGGAAAAAAATTAGACAGACAAAGCCCAGCTTGAATTCAACTTGGCCGTTAGGGTAAAAGAGAACAAAAATTTTTTTACAAATATATTAACAGTAAGAGGAGGGCTAAGGAGAATCTCCATCCTTTACTGAATACAGCAGGGAATTGAGGATAAGGAAAAGGCTGAGGTTCTCAATGTCTTCTTTACGTCTGTCTTTAAAAGTCAGATGAGTTATCAATGGGATGCTCTACCCTCTGGCCTAGAAGTCTCGAATGGGGAGCAGAATAACCCCCCCATGATTCAGGTGGAAAGAGATAGAGACCTACTACACCATCTAGACTGCCACAGGTCCATGGGGATGGATGGGATCCACCTGAATATACTGAGGGAGCTGGCAGAGGTGATAGCCAAACCACTTTCCATCATCTATCAGCATTCCTGGTCAACCAGAGAAGTCCCAGAGGATTGGAGACTTGCCAATAAGACTCTCATCTACAAGAAGAGTTGTAAGGAGGGTCTGGGGAACTACAGGCCTGTCAGTCTGACCTCAGTGCCAGATAAGGTTATGGAACAGATCATCTTGAGGGAGATCACACAGCGTGTGCAGGACAACTGGGGGATCAGGCCTACCCAGCGTCAGTTCATGAAAGGCAGGTCCTTCTTGACCAACCCGATCTCCTTTTATGATCAAGTGACCTGCCTGGTGGATAAGGGAAAGTCTGTTGACAGTCCACTGAGACTTCAGCAAAGCCTTCAACACTGTTTCCCACAGTATTCTCCTGGAGCAGCTGGCAGTTCACGTCTTCAACAGATACACTCTTCTCTGGGTAAAGAGCTGGCTGAATGGCCAGGCCTAGAGAGTGGTGGTGAATGGAGTTAAAATCAGTTGGCAACCGGTCATGAGTGGTGTTCCCCAGGGGTCGGTGCTGGGGCCTGTCCTGTTTAATATCTGTATTGATGACCTGGATGAGGGGATTGAGTGCATGCTCAGTAAATTTGCAGATGACACCAAGTTGGCAGGAGTTGTCGATTTACCTGTGGGTAGAAAGGCCCTGCAGAGGGATCTGGACAGGCTGGATAGTTGGGCTGGGGCCAATGGGATGAAGTTCAGCAAGACCAAGTGCTGGATCCTGCACTTTGGCCGCAACAACCTACAGGCTTGGGGCAGAGTAGCTGGAAGATGATATTGGTCAATGCTCATCTGAACATGAGCCAGCGGTGTGCCCAGGTAGCCAAGAAGGCCAATGGCATCATGGGTTGTGTCAGAAATAGTGCAGCCAGCAGGAGCAGGGAGGTGGTTGCCCCTCTGTACTCAGCCCTGGTGAGGCTGCACCTCAGTACTGTGTTCAGTTTTGGGCCTCTCACAACAAAAAAGACATTGAGGCCCTGGAGCATGTAGAGAAGAGCTATGAAGCTGTGTGATGGGTCTGGAGCACTAGCCTCATGAGGAGTGGCTGAGGAAGCTGGGATTGTTCAGTCTGGAGAAGTCTCAGGGGTGACCTTACTGCTCTCTATATGTAGTAACTGATGGGAGGTTGTGGTGAGGTGAGCGTCAGCCTCTTCTCCTGTGTAACTAGTGATAGGACCAGAGGGAATGGCCTCAAGTTGTGCCCGGAGAGGTTCAGGTTGGACATTGGGAAATACTTCTTCTCCGAGAGAGTGGTCAGGTGATGGAATGGGCTGCCCAGAGAGGTGGTGGAGTCACCATCCCTGGTAGCGTTCAAGAAGCATTCAGATGTTGTACTGAGGGACATGGTCTAGTGGGAAATATTGGTGATATGTGAACAATTGGACTGGATGATCTTAGAGGTTTTTTCCAACCTTGGTGATTCTATGATTCTATGATAGAATTATAGAATATTCTGAGTTGGAAGGGAACCATAAAATTCACTGAATCCAACTCCTGCTTCCTTGATGAATGATACACTGAAAACCAAGGGGAGACTGAGAACATCAGGTAGTGCCTGGGTTTGGCCTCCCTTCTCCATCTCTCTGGAGGCTTGTGACAGTGGGTGTCCCACACAGCCCAAAGAGTGGCTTGGATGCTGAGAAACATCCCCTCTGCTGCCATTCTCCCCTTACACTTCATAATTTCTTTTCTGGGAGAGGTGGCCCTTCCAGCTTAGCATATGGGGACCATAAAACCACAAAACTCTTACAAGGTTCCTCTTATGAGCTATTTACCTCCTTGAGCCTTATTTACCACATCCTCCAAATCTGAAGTTCCCTTTTGCTTAAAAATGACCACCTTGGAATTACAGTCCCACCCCGTGCCATGGGCAGGGGTGCCCCCACCAGTTCAGCTCCCCAGGGCCCCATCCAACCTGGCCTTGAGCACCTCCAGGGATGGGGCACCACAGCTTCTCTGGGCAGCTGTGCCAGCGCCTCACTGCCCCCTGAGGAAAGAATTTCTTCCTAACATCTCACAAAAATCCCTCTTTTTTTACACTGTGGACATTTTGTCAGTCTCTCCAAGTTTGTCTTTTGACGAACAGCAAATTTTGGAAGGACGGATGCTTACAGACTTTGCCCCTGCTAACACGAATGGGACAGGCTGCCTTCTCCGGGTGGAGCAGTTTTGCCCTCTGGAAGAATTTGCTCCAAATCCGGGCAGAGCGCGGTGTTTGTGGGCTGTTAGCCAGGCGGCCGGGCGGCAGGGGGCGGCGTTGCTCTTCGATTCGCAGCTCGCTTCGCTCTTGGATGCGTGCTGAGGAGCGCGGGCAGCGGCAGAGCGTCTTTCTGGGGCTGGGCTGCGGGGTGATGCGATTTATGCGGCGCATGCTTTTCCTCTAAGCATAATTTTTAATATTCTAAAGCCCATGGCTCCATTATTGAAGATATTAAAAATACTTACCGCACCGAGTGGAATAAAGATGGGCTTTTTTTTTTTTTTTTTTTTAGTTGCATGAATTTGACTGAAAATGTAATTTGGAAGGGATTTAACTGAGCCTGTGCAACTTTTAATATAGAGTGAGGTGAAGTGAGCAGGCTTCTATTCTGTGCTGTCTTTTCTCATTGTGGTCCCAGAATTTACACCCGATGTTCCTCTAACAGAGCAGCTCTGGGGCTTCTGCTTTAACCATACCTTTAACCATACCTGCACCCAAAGCCACTAAATGTTCATTCAAGAAAACCAAATAATAACAAAGAATAATAACAATGAAGGTTTCTGTAGTGTAGTGGTTATCACGTTCGCCTAACACGCGAAAGGTCCCTGGTTCGAAACCAGGCAGAAACATCATCTCTTTTTTGGCTTGGACTACGTGAACTCCAATGAACCTTTACAACCTCTGCGATTACACACATGAAAATCTTGCATTTATTCATGTGTACTGCTAGCTACACTTCTCAACGTACCATCTCAACAGCTACATACCCTCCCTGGCCTTGGGAACAGAGTGAAGGGCACCTGTCACTGTGCCAAATGGGCACAAAGATGGGAGGAGTGGGAGAAGGGAGAGGAGGAGACCCATGGCTACAGCTCCAAAGGGCTGGTTGGAGGGCCTTGGCGATGTGTGCTTGGGATCTGTAATGGTTGTGCTGTCCTACCTGGCCACACCCGCACGTAGATGGCCTCCCAGCTCCTTCTGACTCCACTTTCCTCCACTCTCCAACATCTACTTTGGCTTTGGGGAAATTAGAGCAGGAAAAAATGCCCTGCAGGAGTGAACTGGCTGGTGGTGGGATGAGGCCAAGAAGGGGATCATGCCTGTGGCAAATCACTGCATAGGGCAATCTATCACATATATTTCTTCTGTATAGAATCACTGATTATCCCTAGTTGGAAGGGACTCCCCAGGATCATCGAGTCCAACTTGCGGCTCCATGCAGGAACACCCAAATTCAAACCCTATGTCTGAGATCAGTGTCCAAACTCTCCTTGAACTCTGGCACTTGGGGCTGTGCCCACAGCCCTGGGCAGTCTGTTCCGTGCCCACCACTCTCTGGTGAAGAACCTGTCCCTAACCCCCAGCTGCCCCTTCCCTGACTCCATGCCGTTCCCTCGGGCCCTGTCTCTGTCACAGAGAGCAGAGCTCAGCACTGCCCCTCCGCTCCCTGTGAGGAGCTGCAGCCGCCATGAGGCTTCCCCTCAGCTCCTCTGCTCTGTGCTGAGCCAACACAGGGACCTCAGCCTCTCCTTTTACATCTTTCCCTCTAGATCCTTCCCCATCTTTGTAGCCCTATAAAAAAATACTTATTTACAGTACCTTGCTTTCTTTGTGTCCTATTGTGCACATGCTGAGTCTCAGGAAGTGTCAGCAGAAAAGGCATTCAAGTTCAAGAAGCGTAGAGAGGATTTCCTCTTTCTTCCATCCTAGCTGCATTACCAACTGCTTCACTCAGTTACAGTGTGAAAATGTATTTTTGCCGAACACTGTCCATGTCAGCAGTACCTACTCTAGAAAGTACAGACAAAGCTTTACATGTAATGTTTAAACAATAAGAAAGCTATTTCTCTCCTATATTTGATAATTAGTGCCATATCACGTCCCTTTGGTGGCTTACCCACTTCTCTTGGAAAGTGCAGTGCTTACATATAAAGCTCAAAGAGTTTTATTCAGTTATTTAGGTTTGTCCTCCATCTCCTTTTCTTGGTTGCAAATTGCCAATGAACAAAGTGCCTTCAGGCTGTAATTTCCTGTTGCATATTTTCTGAAACAGTGTGACAGGCTGTTCTTGATGAGCTTTCCAGGAGCCTGCTACAAGTGAATTTGTCTCATTATCAGCCAGATATCCCCTTCAGCTTCTTGCTACCTTTTTTCTCTCGCAGTCCAGGACTGTTTTATTTCCCCTTCCTGGATTTAAATACTAAGGTGGGTCATGGCGTCTCAGAAAGCAGGTGGACCTGGACCAACTCTGCGCGGCTGAAGGGCTGTTTCCAGGAGTTTCTGTCTTAGCATATCTGCTGCTCATCCTCCTGCCCTCTCCCACTGTGGTGCTTCAGACAACTGTGGCCTCTTTTTACACAGTGTAAACAGTCTGAAGTGGACTACCAGAGTGTAGTCCACTGACAGCTGAGGGATTCTTGCCCCAAAACTGCGATAGACACTGTAGTCCTAGCAGGGGCTGAGTCAGTTCAAGTATGAAGAGGAACTGCCATGAATTATCACAAGCACTGGGGTCCCTCAGATGTCCTCAGAGAGACTTTGGCAATTACAGTTGTGGCAGACCAGAGGTGGCCTGAAACCTCATCATTCTTTCCTTCAGCCCTTGGACTGCAAACCTTGTGCTGTTGCAAAGCACAGCTTAATATTGCTTTGCCTTTATGAAATGAAATACGTTCTAGGATGTGATCTCTGTTCCTCTCCTCTTTAAAATAATAGGATTAATGAACAGAAGTGAGTATTTGTATTTACACATAAAATCTCCCATGCATTTATCAAGGATTTGTCCAAATGCTTTGCAAAAAGAACACCAAAACAAACCAAGCCAAAAAAAACCCTTGCCTTTCTCTGTCTTGTAAACTTACATATAATTGAATACAAGAACAAACCAGAGATTGTTTCTATCAAACCATAACTTGCATTGCGTTATGCTCTTGTACTCAGTGAAACACATTATAAATGTAGCAATTGTTTCTCTGTGCCCATCACAATACCTGAAGAGTTAAAATTGCTAATGATCTGTCCAACAGCCTGGCCATTTTTCAGCTGCTCACCGGGGCCATTAATCAACATAACCAAGATGCTTGAGCAACATTTACTAGCAATTAACCTACGGTTATGGGAATATTTTTCCCTATTAAATTTCTATTCTACCCTGTACATCAAATGAAAGATGTATCCTAGCACTGCTTTTGCTAATTGAAAAGACTATGAAACAAAAGTTCTTGGACCTACATGGATCAGCTTGATAGGAGAAAAGAGGGCACTCAACACACTGAAAATACATTACACTGAGTCCTTTCTGAGACTGCTGAGTATTAACTGAGCTCTCCCTTTCCATATGCTCTTCCTGAAGTAATGTAGA
Organism: Pavo muticus; assembly: GCA_016647715.1. NCBI lineage: Eukaryota > Metazoa > Chordata > Aves > Galliformes > Phasianidae > Pavo > Pavo muticus. The sequence goes on along the minus strand of JACDJE010000167.1, from coordinate 1,462,647 downwards.
TGATAGAACAGACATTGGAGGTGTGTTACAGTTGATTAATGTTCATTTAAAAGGACTTATTAGAAGATTCCTGTGTAAAGAGAAGGAAACATGTACGTGTTCCCTAATCTTCACATTACCCTACTTTTTCTCTATCCTGACTCTTCAAACACTGAATAATTGTATGACCTCAATTTTCTCTAGCAAGATGCAGAACTGAAATATTTCTTACGTCAGCAAGGTTACACCTGGAATAATCTTTACCTCCGATGTTTTCTCCTGTCTGCAAAATTGATTTGACTGGTCAGTATTGCTATGCCCTCTGTGAGAGTTCTCTACATGTCATGGAAGAAAAGAAACAGGAAAGTCTACAGTTTTTTGGTGTTGAAGACAGGAAGATGTTAAAAACGTATTGCTGAAGTATCAACAGTGATATTGTTTCTTTTCTTGTGTCCCCATAGTTTCATGTTTGCTGTCCACTTTCCTTCACTTCAGTAGGAATGCCGTGAGTGCTTTCGCACTCTCTCAGGATGGACTGAAATTCAGCATTGCTAATTTTTGCAGCATTCATCATTCAACTGTGTAATTCTAATACACGGGAATGTAAGAGAAGCCTAAATATAGCAATAATCTTGGCCCTCACTTCTGTAAGAGACAATGCCAGTTTCCAGCCCACATGCTTGTGGGGGAAGGAGACTTCAGCGTGTGACACAAAAGCAAACAAGAAAGATGTCTCCAAACACACTGAACAAAACTCTCTTGCTTTCTTCTGGAGTATGACTCACGATTTCTAAGTAAGTATTTAGCAGAGCCATAGCTTCATTGCTACCCTGATTCAAATAGTCCTTTTACCTCTGATGAGAGAGGAGACTCAGAGGATTACAGAACCAGAAGCTGGTACTGGGCCTGAACGTAATGCAACCTAATTAAAATTAAGAACAGTTGAAAATGTGCTTAGTTAGATTTTGTAGACAATGAAAGGCTGTTTTCCTGAAAATGCTATCTTGATGATTTGCTCCACTTATATTCCTGTCTTTTTGTTTATTAGTTACCTAAACCTTGTAAAGCAGAGCTTTCTCCATCCTCATGAGGCAGGTGTGTATACAAATGGCAGGTACTGATGAAATGTTTACTGAAAAGATTAGCTTGTCAATGAGGCAAAGAATGGATATTGATCCCCCTTCTATGTTTGTCAACCCGTAACCTGTTTAAGAAATGGCCTACAGCAATGAAATCCAATCAAGCACTCTCTGCAGCTCCAGTTTTCTTGTAATATAGGGAGGGGATTCAATCACAATAAAGGAAATGAACCACTTATCATATAAATGAGGATAAGGCAATTAGCAGGTTACAGGTTCCAAGTGAAGGGAGTTCAGACTGCAATACAGGATTACAGGATGGATGTTCTGGGCAGCTGAACCTTTCTGCCATCCTTCTTGTTACACAGCACAATACACCGCAGTGCCAGGTTAACAGGGTTAATAGCAGCACGTCTGTAGGTGTGTATCCTAGCCACCCCCTGCCTGATGACTTTGTAACTGAAAGATTCTCAGAGAAGCGGCCAAAACACCTTTCTAAGTGATTAATACCACTTGTCAGTCCTAGGGCCACCTGAAAAACAATTTTTCAGTTTTATGAGAGAATGCATTATTTTGATTTGATTCACCATTAGAAGAAATGTGAGCCCTTTCTATTGTTAATTCCCCCCACAACAGTAACGTGAGGCCCAAGTTTGATCCTCACATGTTTGAGACAAGTGCTGTAGCTGCCAGGCTGCAGACACAGCCTTTAGTAGTCTGTTCTGAAGCTGATTGTGCTTGCATGCGTGAGAAAGAGAGACTTGTAGACCAGCTGATGCTCACCCTCTCTTCTCAGAGTGGGCTTGCAGGTTCAGATCTCTGCCCTAAAACAGCAGAAAAGCATGGGACACTGAATCATTTGCCATCTGAGAGGAGCGATCTATCCCTTCACTTTTTTAAGTTACACGTTTTCTTCTCAGAAATACAATTCTGGACCCTGATGGGAAAATAAGAAATCAAATATTTTTCCATTAGAAGTGATATGTCTTGGTGTATCAGTACTTTCTAAAATAAATAAATAAATAAATAAATAAATAAATAAATAAAATAAAAAATAAAGGAAGCATCTGAGCAGTGTTTAAGCATCACCAAACTTGCATCTCTAGTGCATTTTTTACCCTTTTCTGAACATTATTCTGCCTAATGGATGCCTGTATTGCTTCAAATGTGCACTGAAATAGACTTCATTAGATAAGCAGCCTGCAGAGCAGATCTTGTGGGAGATTGTGTGCCACTCAAGAAAAAGGGAGAATTTGATGAACTAACTGATTTAGGGTCGGCAGAGAGATAGTCAGCCCTCAGTTCCTACACCCTGTGTGAGCTGGACCTCCAGAGAAAGCAGCAGTCTGTCCTACCTGGTGTCTGGCTCCAAGTGCCAGAGTTCAAGGAGTATTTGGACAGTGATCTCAGACATAGGGTCTGATTTTTGTGTGGTACTGTGTAGAGCCAGGAGTTGGACTCGATAATCCTGAGGGGCTCCTTCCGACTAGGGATATTCTATGATTCTATACAGAAGAAATATATGCGATAGATTGCCCTATGCAGTGATTTGCCACAGGCATGATCCCCTTCTTGGCAATATCTAACCACCAGCCAGCTCACTCCTGCTGGGCATTTTTTCCTGCTTTAACTTCCCCAAAGCCAAAGTAGATGTTGGAGAGTGGAGGAAAGTGGAGTCAGAAGGAGCTGGGAGGCCATCTACGTGCGGGTGTGGCCAGGTAGGACAGCACAACCATTACAGATCCCAAGCACACATCGCCAAGGCCCTCCAACCAGCCCTTTGGAGCTGTAGCCATGGGTCTCCTCCTCTCCCTTCTCCCACTCCTCCCATCTTTGTGCCCACCATTTGGCACAGTGACAGGTGCCCTTCACTCTGTTCCCAAGGCCAGGGAGGGTATGTAGCTGTTGAGATGGTACGTTGAGAAGTGTAGCTAGCAGTACACATGAATAAATGCAAGATTTTCATGTGTGTAATCTCAGAGGTTGTAAAGGTTCATTGGAGTTCACGTAGTCCAAGCCAAAAAAGAGATGATGTTTCTGCCTGGTTTCGAACCAGGGACCTTTCGCGTGTTAGGCGAATGTGATAACCACTACACTACAGAAACCTCCATTGTTATTATTCCTTGTTATTATTTGGTTTTCTTGAGTGACAAATAGTCTGATTTTTGGGTGGTGCTGTGTGGAGCTGGGAGTTGGACTCGATGGTCCTTGTGGGATCTTTCCAGCTAGGGACGTTCTATGATCCTCCAGAAGCCATAAGTACAATCACTATGCAAAAAAAAAAAAAATTATTATAAACACTGAAATACTTGTGATGGAACTGAACCCTTGAAGCGCGTTTTGTCTTTGTATTGCTGTGTAGATACTGGTACCAGTAGCATCTGGTCCAGTGCTCCCAGCTGGGTGTGTCTGCTTCTCATTTATGGAAGAGAAGACAATCCTAAAACCAGTTCCTTCTCTTTTTCTGATACCATGTCCCCTAGAGGCTTCCTGTCTGCTTTGTTAATGATTAAGAACTAACTACAGAAGGGCACGTATCAAGTATGGACATATTATATTGTGTCAGAATTGAGGAGGAAGCCTCAGGCTTGTGTCCCCTGTGCCTCTCTCCAGTATTAATCTTCTCAGAACATGAAACATTTTTCACCAATACATAACCTCACTTATTACTTCCTGCCATTAAGTGCAGCAAATACTCAGACACTCTTCTGGAACATTTCCAAATGAAATCTCAGAGTCATTACATTAACCTTTTCCATTACAGAGCAGAAGGAAATTAGCTACTGGCACACAGAGAAATACACAGAAAGCGGTACAATATTTCACATAATTGTATTTTTGTGCTTTTCATCAATGCAAAGAGTTAAACAAAAGTGTTAAAAGTCCTGCATGCTTCATTAAAAACTCTCAATTTCTCAATTTTCAGCAAAATAAGCCATCAGCGTTAGATTCTATAATTGACACCATTGCTTAGGGAACAAACCTATGAATCTTATTAGAGACAAATTCATTACTTTAAGTCCACCCTTAGGATGCAGAGCTCATAAAAGAAACCTCTGGAGGGTTCAGCTTAGGGGATGAGATGATTTCAGGCTGCAAATCTACAGATTTGCTGTAATTAACCTGAACTAATTATTGCCAGGCGATGGGTCAGACATCCTCGATAAAAGCCCCTGACTGGTTTTATTGTCTGCTGGGTTTACAGCAAGAGAGCTTCTTGTTAAACAAAGAAAAAGTACTGAAACAACAGTCCTATTTATTCTTAAAGTAAAATAAATCTTTCCACTGGGAGAGCACAGCAGAGTCTATTTAAAATGCAGAGTCAATAGGCACAGCCGAACTACATGAATGTTTAATACTTTTTCTAGCTAGCTCACTACAGGTAACGATCAGTAGCAATGTTCAAAAACAACTCCTGGGTGGGCTAAACATGTCTCCATAGGAAGCGAACGAACTGCTTTCCTGCTTTTGCAAGTATCATAAGAAGGGATCCATTTAAACACATTCATGCGCTGCAGATACACCGTTACAGTCAAAGCATGATGAGCATGCAATGGATGCTCTCCTATCACCATTCTTCTGTTGCTCACAAGGGACAGGACCAATGCATGGGTGCACCTACAGAAGCTTCCACTGCTCACACCTAAAGAAGGAATAGTCTAGCCTGCATGAGATAAGCTTGTACCCCTGTAATAAAGATAATCTAAGTTTAATTTTCATGAATTTAAGAAGCATTGACTTCAGTGAAGGTTTTTGTATGTGTTTAAACTTACAAATTCTGTTGAAATCAGTGGTAATGACAAACAAGAAAACATTTAAAGATACTCTTCAAGTCTTGAAGACTCACCTGGACAAAGTTGACATCCTTTAGTGTAGGCAATAGTCCCACTTTGAGTGGCAGATGCCCTCCAGATGCAGTTTCTGGCCAGCATTTTGACCATCCCTTGTTGTTAAGAAGTGGTTGTATGGAGGGTCCGTGTGTTCTCCTTACTCTCTCAGCTAAAGATGCTTATGGCTGCTCCTTGTTTAGGAGGTTCTTTTCCTTCGATCCAGAGATTCACCGCTACTGCTTTTCTCTCATAAACTTGAATCCTACCTTCCCTTTCAACTCTTCTCCAAGTCATACTGTTGGTGTTCGGTTTTGACAGATTAGCAGAGGGGAAGTAAGTGAGGGTAGTCAGTGAGTTCTGTCATGTGAGTGACTTAAAAGTCATATTTTGATCTTCTGCAGCTTCCAAGGGGGAAACAAGCAAACAAAAAGCCCAACAAGTCTGTACCAGGGCTACCTAGGAACTTCTGGGTTCCTTCTCAGCTGTATGACCCTGTGCAGCATCCTTTGTTTCCTTCTGAGCTCATTTTCTCCCAGATAATCATTCTTGCCTCACAGGGTTACTGTGAATGTAACTTGTACTCACATATACTAACCTAAGGGGTTTTGCAGCACTAGAAAGATCTTGAAACCAAGAAAATTTTTACTAGTCCCCAGTCACTATTTTTCATCTTTCATCATTTTTCCTCCATTAAACCTTTTCCTACTAGCATAAAGACATCCCCTTCCAAGAAAAATAAAAATAAAAAAAATCAAAATTACTGTGTAAAAATGGCTGAAAATTTGAACAGTGCCCATCCCCTCTGGCCACTCTTGCCTGCAACAGTTTCCTTAAGGAGTCTGCAACACAGCCAGCCCTATGGTACAGCAGATGTGAGTCTGCAATTCTGTGTGGGAGAAAAGCAAACAGAGCTCTCCTGCACATCTGGGTCAGTACAGTGTCCTTGGAGAAGTGGTCTCTCCCTAATGAGCTCAGGGCAGAGCATTGCAAGCACGCCCCGTGCCAGTTTATGATGGATGTCACAAATAAAAACTAGTAACCCGCGCAAGGAAACCCACGCTGTAGTGGGAAAGAGCTGCAGTTTTCATGTGTCACCACTGTATGCCACTGCAGCCTAATCACTGTGCTGCATCGCAGCAACAAGACACTGCTACAGCCCACCCCCAGGAACCAGTTAGTAGTACACTGTAATCCCATTACGTTTGGATGTTTTCAGAGCTATTAATCTCCGAGCCAGCCGATCAAAAGTGAATTATCTGAAAATCATAGTATTAACCTCTTTGTGTGTGCACCATTTCTGAATACTGGAGGCAACAGGAGTCAAGTTCATAATATAATATACGTATATGTAACTCACTTTTTAAGAATATTCCATGTGTAATTTAAGATCCATCAGAAAAGAACCAGTCATCAAACAGTATTTTTGTAACCTACTTATGCTACGGATGAAATAAACATGAATAACCAGAAATGAATTATCTCATCCACTGTTGTTTCTAAGTCTTCCACTGAACTGGTGCAAAATTACTGTTAGATTTATCCTTGTGAGATGGGTGGGAGAGTGAGAATGGCCAGGACAAGGATTCCTAATGGGCAATCATTGAAATTATTAATTTGTCAAAATAATTTATTCACTGACTTTTTTTTTTTTTGGCAATTCTAGAAATTGCAGGGAAAGTATCCTCTAACTCAATGGCAAATGCCAAGTAACCTGAAGTTTTAGTCTCAGAACAATACTGTGATATATACTGAACAGGTTCAGGTTGAATATTAGGAAGAATTTCTTCTCATAAAGAGCAGTGAGGCAGTGGCACAGGCTGCCCAGGGAGGTGGTGGGGTCACCGTCCCTGGAGGTGTTCAGGAGCCGTGTGGATGTGGCACTGAGGGACGTGGTCAGTGGGCGTGGTGGGAGTGGGTTGGGGTTGAACTAGATGATCTTAGAGGGCTTTTCCAACCTTAATGATTCTAGGGTTCTATGATTCCATGTAAATTTAAACACTGATAGCCGTCATTCTTGTACACGTGCACCATCACCTAGCCCAGAGAAATTACAGACCCCCATGTGTCCCATCCTGTCCATTTCCTAATCAGTGAGGAAGAGGTTATGCAGCATGGGGGACATGTTTCCTTTCACTGTTTTAGTGCTTCCCGATCTTTGAGAAATGGTAATAATAAGGTAAAAAGAGAGAAACTGAGAGCTATCTTTCCTTGTTCTCTGAAAAAGGGTCATGTGACTGGTAATTACCTATTCCCCAAAGGGATAAATAAATAAAGACATACCAAAAAGCTGAAATGATGGAAAATAAATAAATAAATAACGAATTCCTAAGAAGCTCTCCTTGCCCTTTGGGTTTTCTCTGGGCAGTGTGGTCTGTGCTTATTACCAGCACACAGGCTTCAGACATCGTGATTCAGACATGACTTCTTTCATCTGCTGAGTTGTGTTTGTCTAAGAACTACTAACTACTTGTAAGTTTTACATTGTACTTCACACCTTTGCTTGCTTTTGACTGCAGTGCCTATGGGTCGGTCTGAACTCTGTAAAAGTTCAAACTCATCACAGGCTGGATGGGGCTTTGAGCAACCTGGTCTAGAGGGAGGTGTCCCTGCCTGTAGCAGGGGGACTGGAACTAGGTGATCACAGAATCACAGAATCACAGAATCGTAGGGGTTGGAAGGGACCTCCAGAGATCATTGAGTCCAACCCCCCTGCCAAAGCAGGTTCCCTACACCAGGTCGCACAGGTGGGCGTCCAGGCGGGTCTTGAATATCTCCAGAGAAGGAGACTCCACAACCTCCCTGGGCAGCCTGTTCCAGTGCTCCGTCACCCTCACCGTAAAGAAGTTCTTGCGCACAATGGTGCGGAACTTCCTATGCTCCAGTTTCTGGCTGTTTCCCCTTGTCCTGTCTCCACACACTGCTGAAAAGAGTCTGGCCTCGCCACTTTGCCCCCCACACCTTAGATATTTATAGACCTGGATCAGGTCCCCTCTCAGTCTTCTTTTCTCAAGGCTAAACAGACCCAGTTCACTTAGCCTTTCTTCACAGGGGAGATGCTCCAGGCCCTTCACCATCTTTGTGGCCCTCCACTGGACTCTTTCCAAGAGATCCCTGTCTTTTTTGTACTGGGGAGCCCAGAATTGGACACAGTACTCCAAATGAGGCCTCACCAGGGCAGAGTAGAGGGGGAGGATCACCTCCTTCAACCTGCTGGCCACACTCTTTTTAATGCACCCCAGAATGCCATTGGCCTTTTTGGCCACAAGGGCACACTGCTGGCTCATGGCCAACCTGTCATCCACCAGGACACCCAGGTCCCTCTCTGCAGAGCTCCTCTCCAGCAGGTCATCCCCCAACCTGTACTGCTGCATGCAATTATTCCTCCCTAGGTGCAATACTCTACACTTGCTTTTGTTAAACCTCATCTGGTTTCTTACCGCCCAGCTCTCCAGCCTGTCCAGGTCTTGCTGAATGGCAGCACAGTCTTCAGGCGTGTCAGCCAATCCTCCCAACTTTGTATCATCAGCAAACTTGCTGAGGGTGGCCACTATCCCCTCATCAAGGTCATTGATGAAGATGTTGAACAAGACCGGACCCAGCACTGACCCCTGAGGAACACCGCTATTACAGGTCTCCAGCCAGACTCTGCACCGCCAACGACGACCCTCTGTGCTCTGTCATTCAGTCAGTTCTCAACCCACCTCACTGTCCACTCATCTATCCCACACTTCCTCAGCTTTGTTATAAGGATGTCGTGGGAGACAGTATCAAATTCCTTGCTGAAATCAAGGTAGACTACATCCACTGCTCTCCCCCGACCCAGCCAGCCAGTGACGACATCATAGAAGGCTACCAAGTTGGTCAAGCATGACCTCCCCCTGGTGAACCCATGCTGGCTACTCCTGATAACCTCTTCTTCCAATTGTCTGGAGATGGCATCCAGCACAAGCTGTTCCATCACCTTTCCAGGGACAGAGGTGAGGCCGACTGGCCTGTAATTACCTGGATCTTCCTTCTTGCCCTTTTTGAAGACCGGAGTAACATTGGCTATCCTCCAGTCTTCAGGCACCTCCCCCATTCTCCAAAACCCTAGATCTTAAAGATCCTTCCCAACCCAAACCATTCTACAATTCTATGATTCTATGAAAATAAGGGGTTACTCCTGTCCCATAGATGAGCAAACCCTTTCCATAGGAGTTACCTTTCTACAGTAACTATTGCGAAAAAATGGAAGAGTAATCATGAATCCAATAATGTCTCTAGTGGAAGGAAACTTAAGAAATACTGGATCTCTGAAATGTTGTATTTGGCAAATGTGGCGTTCTTCTTTTCTCTAAAATCCAAAGTCTATAGTAGAACTAAACCAGTGCGGGGGTGGGGGTAAAAGGGAAATAACTATCAGATGTGAAATGTCTTTGGATTGTTTAGCAACATTACCATTCACAGCCACGGAATACATTGCTTTTTATTGTAAACTCCGTTCCTTCGTGGAGTATAAATCTTAAAAATGTGTCAATACATGGCAAAGTAAATAGTCTCTGGAGACAAAAAAATGTTTTAAACCATCTATCAAGTCTAAGAAGTTGATAGCAATTAAAATCAGGGCTGTTTATGTATAAACATAAATTGCAGAGCTAGCCTCAAACTAGCCAGTAAAAATCTTGGCTGGGTGGAAATTCCAATTGCAAAAGACTGCAAAAAGCAACACCTGAATGTTAAGAAATGCTTTTGTAGATGATGCTTTTTGTTTCCATGGGGACATTATTTTCTATTAAATTTAATGACATCAAGGGAAATCCATTTATTTATTTATTTTTACATTCAAAGTCAAGCTTTTAGAAAAAAAAATCCCAGGTAAAAATAAGATACCTGAGATGAAATATTGCCCATAGTAGATGAGCAATAAAGTGGATTATATTTCAATGCTCATTTTCCCCCAGAAGTGTTACGGAGAGAGATGGGGAACTATTTTAATTTTTGTAATCATTAATCGTGAATATTTTCATAAGGGAATGTAATTACTTTTGAATTGCTGTGTGCTTAAATTGAATTATTAATTGTGACTCTTCAATATGTGAGGCCCTAAGGAAATGGTTCAGTGGTGGTGAAGAGGAGTTATGCTGATGGATCTTGCCTCTTCTTTAGCAGGGTCTGTTGTGGTAGAACAAGGGGAGATGGTTTCAAATAAAAGAGGGGAGATTTAGACTGGATATGAGGAAGAAGATTTTTATAATTAGGGTGATGAGGCACTGGAACAGGATGCCCAGAGAAGTGGTAGATGCCCCATCCTTGGAGACATTCAAGGTCAGGCTGGATGGGGCTCTGAGCAACTTGATGTAGCTGTAGGTGTCCCTGTTCAATGCAGGGGAGTTGGACAACTGACCTTTAAGGGTCCCTTCCAACTGAAATGATTCTATGATTCTATGAAGGAAATCTCAACTTGGGATCCAGATGAGGAGCTGGTATTGAGATTCTAACATTAAAATCCACCTTGAGTTAATCGTGACTCCACCAGCAGTGGGTAAATTAGACAGGAGAAAAATACCCGTGTAGGAGTTTCTTCTCATCTTCCATACTTCTGGAGGCAGATAAATCCAGCAGGAGTTTCTCCATCTCCTTCAGAACAGTGCAAGACAAGAGAACTTTATCAAGTGCTCCCAGCTCTCAGAAGCAAGAGACTTGGGGCTTCCTCCAAGTCTCCATGCTCCTGCTGTGTGCTCTTCCCTCTCTGATCCATGGGAACATGGATTATATTCATTTTCTTCTAAGAGATGAAGCCATAACACAAGTGAGGTGGTGAGATGCCATTTCAGCTGATGTGTCTTGGGTCTCTCCCCACCTGTTTTTGAGAAGTCCTCAGACAGGGGAACATCATTTCTCAGCTTGCCAAGGACAGGGCTGCTGTAGGGCACCCTGGTAACACAGGAGGTGAAGCGAAGCTGCAGGAAATAGCAGAACTAATCCGGTATTTTTAAACTTAGACTTTGTCATGTGGTCTCTCTGCTAAAGATTTGTGAGAATTTCACAAAATAAGACATGAACAAATCAATAGAGGAACAGGATCTGAACCACAATGCAGGCATTTTTTGTCTCCTTGTGCATTAAATTACCCAATTAATGTTTCCTGTTGCCTTAGCCCATTCTAATAAGGCTTGATGTCGCTTATCAGCCCTAATCTTCTAAATGATGAGCAAGAACTGCAGCTGGATTTACAAGAGCCTTTGGGGCACAATACCAAATTCCCAGAGAGCTGAAGATCCATCCCTGGAATGATGCTTATTAGGGGTTCTTATTCATTACCACTTACTTCACACAGATATTCGCTAATAAGATCAGATCAGCTTTATTTATTAAAGTGCTATTAAAATAGATATGATGGACAACCAATCTCTGTGTATAAAGCATTGCTCAAAAATTAAGCTTTTTCTTGCATAAAACCATCATTTCAGATATATTCAGAAATATTCTTTTGAGTCAATTGATTCTGCCTGCTTTGTGGGCTTATTTTTCCCAAAAAGGTGACCTGTAGTTTAGGAATCATTTGAATGAGAAAAATGTTTCCAGAATTAACTGAGAGTGATTTTTATGGACTGCATGCATAAGCTAACTAATTAGAATAGCAATGTTGGAAAGGAGTTGCTGGTAATGAGTAACTAACAGGGATAAATGATTTTTAATAGACAGTGGTAGTGGCTTCAGCATGATAAATGTTTTCCTGTTATATGATAAAAAATAAATAAATCTATTTTACTTAGAGATCCTGCTCTGGCACTACGAGGCCAGTGGGGTGGAGGAATAGATTCATTTAGATAAAATGCTATTAAATTGCCTGTATACTGTCCTGTCAGACAACTATCGACCCCATCCCGTGGGAGAAATTGATTTCTGTGCAGAGAGCTCTGTTCTTTCTGCAGCATATTGTTTTGCTGTTACTGCTCTGGTAATCACATGCTGCTGCCTCTTTTCCTTTCTCTCCCTTTCTGTCTATTTGTTGTGAAAGATTGATCGAGAGACACGAGGGATTTACATTGCCATATTTGCTGCTATTGGACCGTTTCAATTATTTTCTGTTAAAAATATTTCTTTTCTAATAATGCACATTTGAACTTGCTTAAGTGGTCTGTGAGTGGTCTGTGAGTGAGTTCAGGAGGAAGCATTTACCTTTGTTCTCCTGTAGGAATACTGGGGACTGTAGGGCTACCCAAACTCATAATGCCTGAATCATACAGGTGTTGAAAGAGAACTGATAGGGGATTAAGGATTGTTGCGTAGGTTTGGATCATCGTTCCATCTTTTATGCTTAAACACTATTTATTAGGTTTCACTGATGATAGACATTTTTAACTAGACAAAATATTCGAGGTCAAGAAATGCCAAAGCTGAAGTTGAATTCTGTTTGAAGTCTTATGTCCGTGCAGGAAAATTAGAATCAAAGTAACTGTCATCAAAAAGGTAAGCATTCAGATAATACAGTTTAAAAAATTAGTTGTAAAATTTAGCTTACAATAGTTTTAGGACAAGAGAGAATGGCCTCAAGGTGTGCCAAGGGAGGTAGGTTCAGGTTGGATATTAAGAAAACTTTTCAGAAAGAGTGGTGAGGCAGTGGCACAGTCTGCCCAGGGAGGTGGGGGAGTCACCATCCCTGGAGGTGTTCAGGAGCCATGTGGATGTGGCACTGAGGGATGTAGTTGGTGGGCATGGTGGGGATGGGTTGGTAGTTGGACTAGATGGTCTTAGTGGTCTTTTCTAACCTTAATGATGGTATGATTCTGTGGAAATTGTTTGTCTGATGAGTTATGTGCCTTATCTTCTCTAATTGTCTTTCATTCTTACATTAGTCTCATTATTACAGCTCACTTCAGTATTATCAGCGTTGAGGCAGACACTTGAAGATTTGTTTATGGGAATCTAGATCCTTGCTGCTCACTGACAGCATTTGCACGTGAGGGAGTCTCTGACTGAGAATCAGCTGTGATCAGCTTTCTTGCTCCACTTCACGCAGAAGGGAATGAGAGCCTGCTGTTTACACACAGCTGTATTTTGGTAGTCACAGGCTACTGTACCAGACCTTGGGACGGAAGTGTGGGATGGCTTGAGCAGAACAATGTACCAGCCCAGGCTTGAAGATGATGCATCATATCGAACTGTTGGCTCCGTCTTGGCACATAAACACTGAGGCTATGCCAAATATCCAGAATTTCAATGCTTTTATATTAATGCTGGATGGTCAAGGCTATAAAAGCAGAATTACTGGTGACCTTTAAAAAAAACGAACAAACCAGGATGGAGTTTCTTATTTGCCTTTTCCTTGCCTGCCTTCTTTAGTCTGTAGTAAATAGAAGTTAGACTTGATGATCCTCATGGGTCCCTTCCAACACAGGATATTCTATTATTCTATGAAATAGGCATAAAATGCTGTTTGACCACATTCACGTTGGCCATGGGGCATCGCACAGAAGCCTTGCCAGAGTAAGGCCAGAGCCTCCCTATCCCTTCTCTATCCAGGAGTTGGTGGCACCCGCTCCAGATGTTTGAGTATGGTCACATTGTGAGTATGGCACACTGCAAGCACTGTGCTAATCGTGACTGGGACATGAGTGGAAATTCTTGATACAGAGACATGGCTGGGACATGGAGATTTCCTGGAGGAGAACAGAGAAAGGCTGGAAGAGAGAATCACAAGAATCCAAGAATCACATCTGGATTATCATATAAAAGAGCCCATCCCACATTTCTCAGTCAGACTCACAGGTCCCTGAGGCTAGTAGGTATCTATGGCTCCTGAATACTTAATTTTTTTACTCGGATTAGATTAGATTTATTTTCATTTCATCTGAACATAGTGGTCTTCATATCTTCTCTTTATTTTCTGAATAATACAACATCAATATTACAGTAAGATATGTACTGCAGTGATAGTAATTTAGCAGTAAATAGCCAGTATGCAGACATGGAGCTTCATTCTCCCCACACCAAGATTTCTTTGAAAGTAACTTTTCTATGGTTTTATAACTATCACTCAAGTCACATCCTACTAGTCCTTTACAGCTCACAGTTACATTTCATTATTTTCCTGAGATAGCCCAGTGTCTCTTAACTCCTCACCTTAGGGTACAAGATTGCCTCTCTTTTTTTTGGGGTGAGGAAATGGAAGGAGAGTCTACACTGTGTGGTGTTATTAGAAATACAGAAGAAGGGAAGAGACAGAAGAGAGAGGATGAGGAGCTGGAAAGATGGAAGGTTGAAGAGGCAATGGGGGATATGTATGTATGAGCATGACTAGGAAATAGTCAATGTTGTGTGGTCTGGGGAAATGGCATAGTAAGAACACAGCTGAATGAAAGGAGTCAGGTGATCAGGGAACAGCAGGAGGCCCAAATAGTGACAACTACACCAGATAAGGTGGGCTCCCTTCCTCACTCGAATCAGATATCACCTGCAGATTATAGGGGTAGTTTCTGTCTATTGGTGACCAAGATGATGATATACTAACAGGGTCTTGAAATATTAGTGTGAAAAGAATCTTACAAATAGGAGATGGATACAAACATTAGTTGAATTTATGAAGTATGAAATTTCCTGAGATGTGTTGTCATCTGATTATGTGTATTTTTAATTAAGTAAAATTTAATTTGATAAGCCACTAGAAGTACATCCGAAAGGAACTGCTAGGTGCACTTCATAAAGAGTTTCTAGGCTTCTTTCTCACAATAGGGTGAATTTTACTCTGTGATCACTTTTTGTAGAGTAAGCAAAGCAAGCAAGCTACTAGGAGAGTCTAGTGCTGATAAACGATGGGCTTTTGTAAACTGTATTCTGGAGTACTGTATCTTACATTTATTGTCTTGTGTTTACATTTGTCTGTGCTTCAGAACACAGTTAACCAAGGAAGAACCTGGCCCTTATTCCCATCCCCATCCTTGTCCCCACTGATTTAATGCAAACATCCATGATTTTAATAGAACTTTTATTTTAGAGAGTGAAAAATGTTTTGTCTTTCATGTCAGATACAGGAAGAGCAAAGAAGGGAAGAAGGTGTCAAATGAATCTGTCTGTAAAGGATGAACAGTTTGCAGGACCTTCTCCTGGACCGATTCTTCTTTCTATTCAGCGCCTTCCTCCTTTGCCGCCCATAGCTAAAGACAAACACAAAGAAACACTAGAGCAATTTAAAGCAGTGTTGCAGTACAGGGTAACGTGGAATATGTAAGCATGTCTTACAAGGGTTCTCAGGACAGAGGAAACCAAAGATTTGTGTTACACTTTGAAATACACTTTTTGAAATGAAGAGCTTCAAATCCTTTTCCAGTTTTCTACCAAGCCTCCTCTGTATTAGGAGCACTCTGACTTACAGATAGACTGGATAGTGGAAGTTGTGCCACCCTTGGGGACTCCACCTCCGCAAGAGGTGGCCTCACTGGACATCATCTGGGAGGCCCTGGAGCCACCGGAGATCCCACTGCTGGTAAAGCCTGAGGAGTGTGTTGAGCCTTTGGCACCTGGAGAAATACCAAAAGAGATGTTGCTGAGCTTTCGTAAGGAGAAGACTTCACAAGATAATTGTAAACTACCATTCTTTTCTAAAAAAAAAACAAAGCTAGAAAATGTGTCAGAAGACAATGACTGCTAATTACTTGACCTCTTCCATCAGTACACTGTCTTTTAGTTGGCATCCTGGTGAAAGAAAAAGAAACAGTATGTTGTGGATGTTGCTGAAATATAAAGAAAATCCACAGCTCAGTCACAAAGACTGCTTTGATTAATGTGGTTGTCCAAAACAGTCTGGGCGTTTGTCTCTGCTGGAATTGCAGTTTTCTGAGGAGCTGCCTGAGGGACATGGTTTAGTGGGAAAATATCAGTGATAGGTGGACGGTTGGACTAGATGTTAGGGGGAAGTTCTTCAAGGAGAAGGTGGTGAGGCACTAAAACAGGCTGCCTAGAGAAGCTGTGGATGCCCCATCCCTGGGAGGTGTTCAAAGCCAGGTTGGATGGGGCCCTGGGCAAAGTATCCCTTCTTTTCCTGAGAGAAGTGTAAAGCATTACCAATGACAAATGCTAGTGACAACCCTTAAAACATTCCTTGAGGATGCTCAAATATTTTGGTGATGAGCTTGTTATAATGTCATCTGTAAAGTGATACTGAACAATACTCATGCCCTGCTGCATGTGGGGGAGGGCTTCCAGCCTGAATGGAAAGGTTAAGAAGATGTGTTTGAAGAGTGAGAGATTTCAGGAGCACCTGCGGAAATGAAATCAGGCCCTTCTAGCTCTCAATCAGGCAAAGAACGTGTGGCAAGCTCTCCTGCTGCAGGGAGCCAAAGCTCGCACCTGTCTTGGCAATGTTACAGAGCAAGTATTTTTCACAGGGATAAAAGCCCTTCTGGAGTGTGTCCTGTAGGCATGGCTAAAGTTTCCTCTAGTCTTGTAGATTTATCTTCACCAAAACCAGTGTTTTTCCTGAAAGCATACAGTGGGTACAGACATTGCAAGAACAAAGTAAGGCACTGTCAAATGTCTACTTTGTCTCTCTTTCTTCTAAGTATTCCCAGCACTTGAATTGAACTGCAACTTCATGCTTTCTGTAGGATGCCACTGGTTATGGGCATGCACACTACTGCTGTACCACCATTATCCATAACAGAAGGCAGGGTTCTGCAGCTGTCTGCTTTATTATGATATTAGTGGTGGTTCTTTTGTAGTGGGTTCTGTGCTGATAATGCAGTGGGGTGTGTCTAAGAATAGCTCTTAATGCTTTTTAGTCCCTTGGTCCTCCTCTTCTCCTGCCAGTCTCTCATGTTCTGTCCTGCTGCTACCATCCTCTAAGCTCTTTGCTACTTTATTCTGTAACCTAAACTCACTGATCAGATAATACAAAGTAAAATTTAAACAATACCTCTTGAGAGTCTCTCACAGTATCTCTCTAAATGACCCTTATGTTACTTACTCTCTCAGGGCCTCACTCTATGAAAAACATTGTCAGAATTGTAAACAACATCTAAAAAAATAACATACCTCCTCTCAGCCAGGTTTATCACCATTTTACTTATTAAAAGATGGCACAAATCTAGACTCTGGACAGCTTAGCTGGCCAACCACTCATTTTGTGGCTGGATGAGTCAGGCTCAGCTCCATCCTTCTGTAGATCTGTAGCTGCTTACCACAAAAGCAGTTGGCCAGCAGTTGACCAGCTGTTGACCAGCTGACTAGGAATTTTCCAGCTGTTGACCAGCAGTTAGCCAGTTGACTGGGAGCTGCCAATTTAGCAGAGATCCTCACTTGTTGCCCCCTCACACACTGTTGGTAAACACGTTCCTGATATGAGAGAGTAGTGAGTCCAAGACCCCCAAAACAGTAAGGGGTTCGAAGCCTTTACCCAAGGTTAGCCTGTGAACCACTGCGTAGCTGAGTAAATCAGAATCACATGGGGCTCTCTTCTCTGTGGGGTTATGCATACTCAGAGGGTGTCTGCTGAACCAGGTCCCATGGGTTGGACTAGCAGACAGGATGCCTTGTGTGTGCATCCTGTGGGACACGGGGTTAAACAAGTGCCAAGCTGCTTCTATTGTCCGATCAGTGTTGCTCTGTGTATGGAACAGAAAAGCAAGCACCTACAGGGTTAGCATGCATGAAGGCCAGCTATGCCTATTTTTAGTACTTGGATGCATGCTGCAAGGATGTGTATTTTCCTTTATGTATTTAGCTCTCAAACTGCAGCTAATTACCCTCTGTTATGGAGTCTGCATAAGATTTCCTGCTTTCTCCCTCTATGTGTGATACATATGGGTGTGTAAGATCAAAGAGCAAGGGGAATCTGATAATTTATATGAAATGTTGGTACACAGATCATGGTCTTGCATACATGTATGGATGCTTACTGCTAGCATGACTTTTTGTATTATTGTTGATTCCTAGCGGATTGGAAAGACAGCACAAACCTTGAATAAACACTGTCCCAAATCTCATGAATACTACCTACGTATATATATACTCATGCATATGTACATTCACAGAAATCCTCCTCAACAGCATCCCACTCATAACATGCAATTTCATATGTGAATCTTCTGTCTTCAGTGCAATACAGGAATGTAGGAAAGAAGTGATTATGCGACAAGCTTATTTTCAAGGATATAATTCTGTTTGGCTCTGTTCACAAAACAAAACAAAACAAAAACTGCAAAGGAAGAAAAAAAGTTTCTCATACCCATTTCTTGTAGAGTAGCAGTAGTCCCTCCAGAAGGAACGCCTCCCCCAAAAGATTTTGCCTCACCAGACATGATCGATGAAGCAAGAGAACCTCTTGCAATTCCAGAGGAAGTGAAACCGGCTCTGTGGACGTTCTGGTCAGACATTTTGCCTGCTGAAGGTGCAGAAAGAAGTTCATAGCCACCCCCTTTATACCCAATCCAGCTAACAGCAAAGAAACGAAACTGAAGCTGGAAAGTATCCAAAACCTGCAATCACTCAGGAAACGAAACTGATCTTTATGAACATGCTAGATAAAAAACAAACAAACCTTATCAAAAGCATTATAAAAAAGGGTATTTCTTCATTTTAAGTGTTAATGTGACTCTGAAAAAAAGATAATAGACAAAAAGGCAGCAAAGAAGTGCTGATGTAGAAACTGCAAGCTGAGTTTGCTACACTGCCCAGAGTTCAACTGAGATGCAGCTATCCCCCCCCAGAAAAATTGTTTACAGAGAGTTGTAAATCAGAATACAATTAACATAGGATGATTGAAATTAATTTCATTATGGAAGGAACTGCTAGAGGACTTTGTGTCACGAGAGCAGATTGACACAGCTGTTTAGTTCTTCCTCGTGTAAATCCTGTTAAATCTCCATCTTTAATGAACAGGACATGGCATATGCCCCTTTTATTGCAGCATTTCTTAGCTAGTAGTTTAGATTAGTTTAAAAATCCATAAATCTCCTTCCTTAGGTAAAGAGGACTATCTGGTTAGTTCAAAGTACCACAAGAAAGGCTCTCACAGTGTAACTAATACAGAAAGAAGATCGAGCATTTTCACTGTTGTTTAATGCTCTTATCTTGTACATGTTGGGTTATGGATCAGATGATGTAAAGTCCATTTCTTTGCTACTGTATGTGGTATGTATCTGACGAGTGGGATACTTCCCCCATGCATGCCTGAGCAATACTGCTCTCTGTATCTTCCAACGCTTTTCTTTTATTCATTTTTATTGTTTAATTCAGATATGTTTGTCTTATTTAATTCCAATATGGTTGCTTTTATTCATGCTTTATGTAGGATGCCACTGGTTATGGGCATGCACACTACTGCTGTACCACCATTACCCATAACAGAAGGCAGGGTTCTGCAGCTGTCTGCTTTATTATTAGTGGTGGTTCTTTTGTAGTGGGTTCTGTGCTGATAATGCGGTGAGGTGTGTCTAAGAATAGCTCTTCCTGCTTTTTAATCCCTTGGTCCTCCTCTTCTCCTGTCAGTCTCTCATGTTCTGTCCTGCTGCTACCATCCCCTAAGCTCTTTGCTACTTTATTCCGTAACCTAAACTCAAAACACAAAAATTCGTAATGACTACACATAGAATTGTTTAACTAAAAACAATAAAAATTAGATAAAACAAAAGCTTAATTGCAAGTGAAATGTCTCAAGGCATTTCATGATTGGTAAAGACGTTGGTGATCAAGCAGGGAAAGGAGGAATTACTAGTAGTCTCCTAAAGACAAGGTGAAGAAATTCAGTGTAATAAGGAGAGGGAAGCTACTAAAGAGATTCAGGGGAAGTCTTTGCTTACAGGTTGCCCAGAAGGTGGTGGATGCCCTGTCCCTGGAGATACTCAAGGTCAGGCTGGAGTGGGCTCTGAGCAACCTGATGTAGCTGCAGGTGCCCCTGCTCATTGCAGGGATAAAAGATCTATAACAGTCCCTTCAAACTTAAATGATTCTATAATTCTAAGTATGCCGCAGAACAATCCACAGGGAGATGACTATAATATCTTGTGTGTAGTTGCAGTGAGTTGGGTGATGAACACATCAATAGGCATAGATGACACAGCGCTAAAAACAGCTGACCTCTGCCTACCTGTATGTTCATTATTACTACTGGTACAGCAAATTAAGTTGTGAAGTTCTGACCCGGAAGGGATTTGGTTTTACATGTTTTCAGCTTATTGTGAAAATTTGGGATATTCTGCTTATACATATAGGAAAAAAAAAATCTTTCCTGAGTCCTAGTAGGCTTCTGACACTTCACTTTGCAAATAGATCAGCTTAGCATAATGTGGCAAATCTCTCATGAATGTGTCAGGGCTAAGCCCCCTGCTAGGTCTTAAAGGCCCTGAGCAGCCTCTCTGGGGCCCTCCACCCTTGCCCTCTGCCTGTGGGCTCTCTCCCTGTCTCAGCAATGCTGTAGGTGCACCTGTCCGCAGCTCCATCACAGCCATAGCTACCTGACCCAGGCTCTCACCTGCAGCCTGTATTCCTTGGGCCTGCCTGGTTATGATGAGTAGGCTTGCCCAGTGATCTCTGAGCTGTGACTGACCCTGGTTGCTGTCACCACATCTGAACCTGATCCATTGACTCATGCTTCTGGCTTGGCATTGAATCTGTCTCCTCACCATAATCTTATTTGATGATTTGGTGCTTTTTCTTCATTTGGTTGTCATCTCTGAGCCTCCTCCACTTGCTCATCTTCCTTGGGATGGTGGGGCAGGGATGCAGCTGGTGGTGCTCCTGGCCTTTCTGTCACACTTAATTCCCTGTCCCTTTGGGAACAGCCAGCCATTGCTGTGCCCTGACAGCATGTGACATGGCTGACATCACAGCCTCCACTTTAAAGATCCAGTGCCACTGCTGAAATGGAACTGGGAACAAGAACTCAGCCCTAAGATCACAGCTTCCAGAGTTCTCCTCCCTCCACCAAACATCCAGAAGGACACACTTCTTTTACCTGCTTACTCTGTGTAAGATGCTTTCCTTAGTGATCTCCTACCTGTTTTACTTCCTTTAACCAGTATTTCGGGCTCAAATGTGTAATTTTCAAGCTGTTAGTCCGGTATATTTGATATCCAGCTGAGTTTGCAAGGAGCCTGTCCCAGAAGCACAAAGGTCTATGGGCTGTCAGCCAAAATTCACTGATAATTTAAAACCGAAAATGATATAAGGAAAGCGAAAACAGCTCTTATCACTGAACCTGACAACCAACCTCACTGGGGTCTGGGAGGGGATATGAGTAACTTCCCTTCTTCAGAAGATGAAAATTGGAGGAGAGGAGGTAGGCAGGTGGTATGAGCTGACCTGAGAAGCGTTCAGCAGCACTTCTGAGCCTCACAGAACAGAGAATCAAAGCCATCAATACCAAGAGTAGGATTTCAGCAGCCCTAGGTACTGAAACATTTACACATTTCAGCTAACACAGTTGGATATTTAACTCTCAGATTTTCAGGTTCAGACGAAACCTTTAAGAGCCAGAAATCATGTGCTATCTGGACCAGGTGCTCATTAAAAGTAACTGGAAGACCAGAAGCTGACTCAGAAGTACTCTGACAATTTCAGTCAGGAAGATCCTTCCCTTCTCCAGGAAAAGAAGTGTGTGAAGATGAAAATACCAAAGCAACCAATACAGATAAACAGATGTGCACTCAAATCTTCTATATTTCACTCCAGAGTGAACTGACTCTCTCACTTCTCTGGATACAACCTGCTATGCCAGTGCAGCCCCTTACCTTGAAGTTCTCCCTAGTGCACCACTTATACATGTTTCCTTCATAGCAAAGCTGGGCAGCTGGTGGCAGACATTAATCTCTGCGTAACTTGCTTTCGGTAGTCACCTTTTTCATTCTAATAACATGTTCATTCAAGTCACTTTTTCATAAACATTTTCCCATAAACCTCTGTTTCAAAAGAGATTATTCAAACAGCTTTTAAACAATTACTCTTTTGAAGGGTCTAATTGAAGGAAATAAACCTGTAGAGAATCTGACTGAACCAAAGATCTTCAGCATCCAAGATTATCTATCTGTCACCCTGTGACCTATTTCCTTCACACTACTTTTTAATTTTTGTAGCAATTATAGTGTATATGGATAATACCTATTAGCATATTTATGGTCATTGCTTCATATTTATTGTCTGCACAACTCATTAATCTTCATCTAGTGTGTGAGGCTGACAGCTCAATCTATTTTGCAATCTCTGGGCAGCAGCCATATCCAAAAAGCTTTTGTTTCCCTGTAAATAAACTGTGTTCAGGACCAGAGGACAATGGTACATCACGCGGTGATTGACACAAGCCATGGCTGCTAATCAAAAGTAGATTTTATTACCAGCTGAGTCAAGTGCATTATGGGGCCATTGTTCTTGTGCTGTCAGGGCAAGAGCATACGTAGTCAGTCACCTTCTCAAGATGGGTTGATTGTTCTCCAAGATTAGACAGAGTTGCCTTATTATCTATCCCAGACAACAAGGCATCTCACCCAAACAGACGCCTTTACAGAAACTGCCTGTACATCGAAGTGATTTGAATTGCTAATGCATAATCTGTCCAGCACAGATGTGCAATGAATATTTGGATGTTGTTTTGCATGTCAGTTGAGAAGGCTGAATGATGAGGTGATGATCATTCAGTGATGGGTACTGGACATTTGCCAACAATTGAGTTTGAGCACTTTCCCTGACAGTAATCAGATCAGCTTCCAAAACGTCTTTTCTTCAATTCACTGACAATTTATGTTAGAAGATAATGCAACTCTCTCACAGTTAACACAGTTGGCAGCAATTTGCATTTTTTTCATATAATTAAATTTTTCATTTCACCCGAGAAGAGATACATACAAGCCATATATAACTGATTCACATATTCCAAGACACATCCAAAGTAGTTCCACTTGAATAAGAGACTGTCTAGGTAAGTAAAAAAACTGAAATGCAATGCTCCACAATACAGGTGACTGTAATTTTATTAGTTATAAAGCTACATTTGACACACACACACAAAAATAGGAACAGAGGATCACATGTAGGATCATGTGATCATGGTCATGTTGACAGAAGGCCAACCAATATAATGCTCTGATTTAAAAAACTGTGGTCTCTATCAGGACTGACTTAGTATAAAACAGGAAGAAAAAAGAAAAAGAAAATTCCACAAGGCTGATATTATGACACTGGGGGATTGATGCAAGTTCGCACAGTGACGTTGTATGACTCCTGTAAATGCGGGAGAGGTTTTGATACAGTCACAATCATAGAACCACAATAATTTATGTTGGAAGGAACCTCTGGAGGTGATCTGGTCCAGCCAGGGACTTACCCCATTACTCAGAAACTGATTTTGTTGAGTTCTGAGCATCTCCAAAGATGAAAATTTCAAATGCACTCTGGGCAATTTGCTCCAGTATTTGACCACCCTTAGTGTGAAATACTTTTTCTGTATATTAGAATTTTCCATGTTGCAACTTACGTTTGTTGTTTTTTGCCCCATCTCTGTGCAACTCTGGAGAGATTTGGGGTCCATCTTCTTTAGACATACATTATTTCAGATCTAAAAAGCATGGCAAAAAAAACCTACACATAAGTAGCTAAAGAGCAACTGTAAATTTAGAAAATCAGGGCCTCCCAGGGATAACTCTGCTACCTTAAAATTTTCACCTTCTTCCTTTACTTTGATATTTGGCTTGTTCATCTATAATCATACAGTGACACGCTTTTCTTCAGAAATAAAATGAAAATGCTTCTCGACAACTTGCAGATTACATTAATGCAGATTTATTCTCCGTCTGTCTAAGGTAAGGATGAGTACTCATGAGCATGTGGTGGAGGAAACAGTCACTCCCTTTAACTTGGTGGTTTTCCTACTGGTGAAAAACACTACAACTAGGAAGAGCTCACAAAGTGATCGAGCTAGAAGTTTTACGGTCAAGATCAGAAAGGAGCTTTAAAGGTAAGTCCGATTGTTCTATATGTCAGCCTTGTTCAGGGTTAGGCTAAGTCATTCTCATTTCAATTTCTATTACTAGAATCCAGAAATAAAGCATTTGAGTAAATGGCCTGAAGACACTTTAAGCTTAGACCTCAAATACAATTGAATGGCAATATCTTAATGGATGTTCACTTCTCACATCTGAATTTCACACTATACTCCTCAGAGCTCCTCTGTCCAGACCTTACACCAAGTGACGCTTCCAGTCTTAACCTTATATGTAATATGTTTGTGAGCATAGTCAGTCTTTATGTTGTAGGCTAGCTTATTCCAGGGCTTTGTACCATAACCCAAAGACAACGGATAAGGCCCTGCTCAAAACAGACTCTGCAAAAGAGGAGGCAGTCTTGCCTTAAAATGCAGTAGTCCAAGTTCAGAAGATTCACCCAGATCAGCCCTTTGAGAGGCACACCAAGTCTCAGTCACTATAAGAACCGGGAATAGAGGCACCACTCAGCCATGGAGACATATTCTCTCATTTGTTCTCTCTCTCCAAGAAATTTTTCATTATTTCCTTATTTTGGCTGGTCCTATCACTTCCCATGTAGAGTTGTCATGTGCTTTTGAGGCACTGAAATGAAGGTGTGAGCATCGTTCTCAAGGTTGTTGGTTTCTGCTGTGAGGAGTGGTGCCTGAAAGCTGGTATGGAATAGCCAGTGCTCAGTGCTTTTAGCAAAGTCACTTTTTATCCCCATGACACTTAACACAAGACACCAGTCCTACACTCAACGATCCTTTCCTTAAGGTTAATAGCCTTGTTTTCCAAGGCATGGAAACTTACTTCGGCTGATAAATAAATGTCAGCACCATGTCTATTTTTTGTTTATTCTTTATCTTTGAAACTGAAAATGGGTGTAAAAGTAAAGAAGAATTCTCACAAACCAAAAACATGTAAAATATCTAAATAGAAAGTCTCCTTGGATATTATTTTGTTGAAGAAATAAATAGATATGTGGTAACAATGTCATCTGCTGAGTAAATGTTCCACTCAGTCTTGAGGTTGCAGTCTTTCCATGAGCAGCTGTGCTAACCATGAACATTTATGTTAACAAAGATTCAGGAATACAAGAATACATATAATTCTAGAATGTTGAAAGGAATAAAGTAAATTCATGCAATTTTCAAGAACTGATGCATAGGCATGAGGGAAACTTGCAATTCTTTCTGAAACCTAGGGGCAAACTAGTGAAGGTGGTGGACCGGGTATATAAACCACTAATCAGTTGTATCCCATCTTTAAGGCAATATAAGGTTTGTTTTATTTTGTTTTGTTTTCTTCGAAGAAATGTGGTGAAAACAGAAATGAAAGGCAAAGAAATTGAATGAATTGTCAAAGTGCTATTTTAACAGAACTGAGCTCCCATTGCTACTCAAATGTAATCATGGTAACTGATTTAGTAAAGCCATATCAAAATACACTGTCTACAAGCATTAAGTAAATATATATAAATACAGGAAACTTCTTAATTCACGGGTGTCACATGGATGAACCCATGGTGGTACCCATCCATGCCCCAGGGTAGGTGCTGAGCAATGGAGTGGCTCAGCTCTGTCAGGGCAACTGCTCCCTCAGCCAGGGGATCCAGCCCTGCTGATGCTCCTGGAGCAGTCCCAGTGGGTCCAGTTCCACATGGAGAAGAAAAGGAGGCTGTGATGCCTTCCATCTACAGCTCAAGGCAAAGGACATGGGTTGGTGAGCTCTGCTTTGTGGGTTATCAGCTCTCTTCCTCATGTCCCTTACTCATGTGTCCAAGGAGTACTCTCTGATCATGTGTCTGTGGTCACTGCTGCAAGGTCCAAGGCAAAGTCAGTTTTCAGAAATGAAGGGCAAGTCTTGTCTGAAGATGAAAGTTAAGCACAGACAGCTTAAAACATATGGATCTCTTCTTATTTTTCCTCTCTGAGGCAGGTTTCTGAGGCTGCATATATCATGCTACTCAGGCATGTTGATAATAAGCACAGTATAAACATTTAATGTACATAAAGAGGTTTCAAATGCTAATACAAGTGAGTATTTATGAAAGCATAAGTGCTGGAAGTGTTTTTATGGCCAATTTGAAAAGCTGTTAATAACGAAGTGGCCAATCTGTTCAATGGGTAAAGGATCTGAAGACCAGATGGCCTGATTTATTTTTCAGCTCCAGCTGCGAGATGTGTAGGTAAGCTTCAGGCCACGCTTACAAAGGACTGAGAGTTTTCCTTGGAACTGGAGTAAGAGTGGCTGGCTCGTTTTGCCTCTGCTAGGTCATTACAGCCTGTTTCAATGAGGAGAAACATCTTGTTTTATGTTTCTTTGTACAGTTTTGCATCTGAAAGATAATTATGTTTGACGTTCATCTTTTCCGATTTGAGAATCCAGGCTACGTGTTTATATGACTTACACTGGAGATTGAGTACAGTCCGATTGAACCTGGTGAGTTGGCTTACTGTCGTTATTATAAATAACTGCAATCTGGCTTCTAGAATATTAGAAAAAGCAAACAGTTATAGCAGCGTGAGTTAGTATGCAGTACAGTTGTACCTAGGAGAGAAGTGAGAAAAGCCTGCAGTGAAAGCCCTGCCTGGGAAGATCACAGAGCATGTCCTCTTAGAATCCACTTCTGAGCACGAGAAGACAAGGAAGCAACCAGGACTCATAGAATCATAGAATCACAGAATCACAGAATGGTTTGGGCAGGAAAGGACCTCAAAGCTCACCCTGCCCCACCCCCTGCCATGACCAGGGCTGCCCCCACCAGCTCAGCTGCCCAGGGCCCCATCCAACCTGACCTTGAGCTCCTCCAGGGATGGGGCACCACAGCTTCTCTGGGCAGCTGTGCCAGCACCTCACCGCCATCTGCGTAAAAAATGTTTTTCCTAACATCTCGCCTAAATTTCCCCTTTTATTTTAAACTTGAACGTGCTTGACGTGAATTTGCCAAGGGCACACTATGCCTGGCCTGTGTCTCATCGCACTGTGACAAAACGCCCAGTGTTCCAAGCACTGCAGAAGCTTTTGTAACGCAGAGAATATGTTATTTTACTCAAGAAAAGCTCTTGGTAAAGATCTTTGAAACCATATGCTAAAGGAACTACTTCCTCATCTCTTCAGTACTTTTTGGAAACACACCTGCCTGTAAAGCCTGAACATGATAGATGCCCTGAAGCAATAGTTTCTTTGTTGGTTAGATAAGTTTCTTCACAACAGAAGTCCCTGTATACTTCTGAATATCACTTATACATGGCAACATAATGCAAGCCTCACAAAAACGTTCATCAAAGTAGATCTGAATCCTTGTGGCTAGTTCTTAAATGGGAATGAAAGTGCTTCCCTATTTATAATGCTGAGGCTGCTGGGCAAGACACAGTAGACGACTTAAATTAAATGTCAAATCATGAGGTACTAACAATAATTAATGGAGAGATTTCTCTTGCCTTCAGTGGCCATGGGTAAGCCACTGGACAAACTATTTACTGCAGGGAGGTTGTGCAGTCCTAGGTGGATCATTCTGACCACATCTATGTGTTTTTTCACTTGGATGAAGAGAGCAGGCTGATGTGAGCCTGCGATGCTCCCATCTTAAAGCCTTTGTGGTCCCAGGGGCCATAAAGTAGTTGGGAAAGGATCCCTCATCAATCATACCAGCATCATTTTCTCCTCAGGAAGGTATTTGCCATGTGCTTCCCTTGCCAGGAAGCCTTCCTTTGAACTGTCCCTACTAGGTGCACGTTATGTATCTGTCTGCACTATGGACCTTGGCCTGACTGCTCAGGGGACTGCTTGCTCTGTCACACAGCTGGTGGGTGGAAAGGAGTTACCAGGAAAAGGGAAAGAAGAACAAACAATGGAGGTAGAAGGGAACAGTCTCTTTTATTTTGCTGTGTAGGAGATGTACTGCTAATGGCCCCTTGTTCTAGCGTGCCCTCTAGAAATGGGTGTGAATTTCGAGACGAGCAGTGGAGTGTTCACTCTGTTGAGCAGACAATTCTACCAAGGTGAGTGTGGGTTTTCTCCCCTTTCCCTTACCCTGGAAGTAGCAGCAGAGGCTGCTGGTGGTGCTACAAATGCAGCTTGCCCATACATACAGTTCCAAGAAGTAAGGTAACTGGAAGGACATGAGCGCAGGTTCCCTTCAGTGTATCCTTACTATGTGACTGTCAAGTGAAAGAATCTGATGGAAATTTCCCCATTTGTAACTGAGCACCATGACCTAGTGACATCTGAATATATCCATTTCTTACCAATATCTGTCCATTGCACCCCTGCCTACTCCCATTGGTCTCTTCCATTAAAACACTTCTCTATCATGAGAGCATTGGAAAAAGAGAACAAGAGCTAATCTGTCCCATTAAGAAAATCATTCCTTGGCTTGTATAAACATAAAGTAGTTGTGCTAGAGCATCTGCATGGGCATGCTAGTCCTAACAGCAGAGGATCCAGTAACTTCATTCCCCACAGCTGAGGGATATTTAGAAAGCTGTCTCACCCCTATTGGAAGTTTGGGTAAATAGTAGCAGCTATTCTAAATGGAAATGTGATTTAGGCATGCTTTGTGAGGTGCTAATGAAGCTGCTGAGGGGAGTTAGTTCTATAGGAAAAAGCAAGATGGATGTGCAATGGGATAGGGCTTTAGCTTTTATTTCCTCAACAAGATTTTGGTGTTTGTCACCTCTGGCCATTGTTATGTCACAGCTCATCTGAAGGTGAGTTTTATGAGCTTAAATAATGTATCATCTGAAAAGTCTGTGGATGACTTCTGGCTGTGAGCTCACCTGCCTCTATTTCTCCCACCCTTCCCTTCTGTAGATGTCGCAGTAATCTTTGCAATTGGCAAAGGGTGCCTGGTATGGAGAGAGTATAAATAGCCTTGTTAAGGGGAAAAGCATTTTTTAATCCTTTCTGTCCCCAGTCGCTAAGCTGAGCATAGTGTAATGGTAATTTGAATTGTTGGGGGAAGTGACAGTTTTGTATCTGAACTTACTTGCTTTGCTCAGCTTGCAATACTCTGGAGTATGGGTGGTACAGCCTGTCATTCTGCAATCCCCTTAGGTACGAATTATTGTTCCTTCTGTGTCTTAATCATTAACTGCACAGTCCTATGGTAAACTTTGAGCCGAGAATCACAATGGTGGAGGAAACACACAGAGTCACTTATGAAAAGGAAATGCTTGTCTTGAAATCCACTGTGGGAGTCTTGACAAAAAGTAGATGCTACCTGAGTTTCAGTCATCTGTTTAATGGTCTTAAAGTTTTTTAACTCGCTGAATCTACAGCCTTTATCATTTGTTCTAATCAACTTTCTTTTGCTGTTGTAAATGGCCTTGCTCTTTGCCAGAGTAAGAGAATCTGCTATAAAAGGGTTGTAAACAAGGAAGGTAGAACCGAGAAGAGGTCCTGCAGGCAAAAGAAAGGAGGTTTGAATTAAGTTGTGAGAGGAGTCAATCTTCTGCCTGTTTATTGTTGCTTATAATCTAGAGGGGTTTCCATCCAAGCAATAGCAATACTGCAGTGACTGTACTGGTACCTGAAAACATAATACAGCTTATCTTTAAAGTGTTTTTTCCTGATTTCTGGACCACTCCTCAACAGGTATAAAGCACTTATTATGATATTGCCTGCATGTAGAAGTTATTTCATGGTTAGCAGCCCAGTGATGTTCTATCAGGTTCTAGATTGAGATATAAACTCATCTGGATACTGCAATATTCTTTATAACATCTTACAGAAATTATCTTTTTAAATCAAAATGTATTTATCCAGTTGGAATCAAGGTGAAGAGACCATGCCTTCTTTCAGTTTGTTAAAATAAATTGCTTGTATGTGTTCCTGTTATATAAATTCTGACTCCTATTACTAAGAAGAAAATGGCATGTGAATCATTCTGCTCCCTGCTGTAACTTTGAGTTTCTTCTTTAAGAAACAAATATAGTTGGGGGTGTACTTTATATCTGGTTGAGAAAAATGCCCTTAAAAGACTGGGTTAAGGAAGAAGCTACCTACCATGGAGAAAGGCACACTTATGGCTGAGAATCCTGCCTTTGTTATGATCTCCAGTGGAATTTTTATTTTCTCCTGAGTCTCATTATGAAGAAGATCCTGGAACAGTGTTTTGTTATAGGCCATTCCATATCTTTCCAGTTCTTTTCTTGTTAGCATTCTATTTTAATACTTTTTGTGCCTGCTTTGTGTGCAGTGGATCTGCTTCTTCCAGATGGATCTTTCTGTGAAATTTACAGCACTTTCTTGTATAGTACTTCCAGGGATTTACTTTCTCTTGTTCTTCCATAAGGATTAGCAGAACAATTAGTTGCTCCTTGGCATTGTGAGACTAGAAGCATACAGTTCCATGATTCTATGATAACATTTCAAATAGCTTTAGGGATCAAAAATTCATCAGTGATGTTTTGCAATACTATTTGCTTTGTAAGTCAGAGACTGGTTGATTAACTTAACAGTTCTTGTCTTGAATACACATTTAAGTGCTAGAAGAATACTTTTACTCAGAAAATGATATGTTGCTGGAATAGATGACAAAGTATCCTCTCTAACTGTTATTCTAATGGGAAATGGCACAGATTTTCGTAGCTGAGGTGCTGTTTCAGGAAGGGAGTCGCCTACTCTCATGTTCTTTAAACACTTATATATCAGGTCCCAGCCCAGCTCCAGAGGGCCACCCAGAGCAGGGTGCCCAGGCCCACAACCAGGTGGAATCTGGAGATTTCTGAGGAGGAGACTCCAAAGCCTCTGTGCAGCCTGTGCTGGTGCTTGCTCATTCACACAGTACATAAGTGCTGCCTGATATCCAGAACCTCTGGGCTCCTTTCTGTTAAGTTCTCAGCTTTGTCTGAGTATAATAGAAGGTGGTTTCTTGTTTTTGTTTTTTGTTTTTAATCTCTAGCAAATCTTGCTGTACAGTGCAGAGATTATGTATAAATGTGAGGGGGAAAGATCATGAAATTTAAAAATGTTATGTAACTGTAGCTGTAGTGCATGTTGTTTGAAGACTAATTTTCCAGTGACTGATCATCATTCTTAGTTGCTCTCCAAGCTCTGGTACAGGAGTGTTTTGCAGTGAAGTAAGGGACTGTGGTATGCAGGGGTGTCCTGAAATCAAGCAGAACCCAAGGTGAGGAGAGAGCCATCAGGAACCACCAGCCCTCATTAGAGTAGCTGAGCAGCTGTGGGTGGGTCCAGGAGCAGTGGTGTTAAGACCCAGGAAAGGACAGCTATATTAAGTTGGTCCAACTCATATCAGAACCAGTGACACTAAAGAAAAATATTAGTAACTGAGGACTCCTTGCTGAGAGGCACTGAGGCACCTATCTGCTGCCCAGATGATGTCTCTAGAGAGGTTTGCTGCCTGCTGGGGGTCTGCATTTGGGGCATCAATAAGAGGCATCTCTTCTGATAAAGCTGGACAAATACTATTTGGTCCTATTCCTTCAAGTTGGGTCACATGAGGCTGCAACAAGGAAATTTCAAAATATTGAAAGAGGCTCTATGTCCCTTGGAAGGATGTTGAAGAGATTAGGAGTACAAGTAATATTTCCAGTCTTCAGTTGGCAACTGGTACTTGGGAAGGAGGAGGAGAATGGATCAGTTGAATGAGCATGACACCATCTATGCAGCCAGAGCTTCAGGTACTATGATCTTGGACGTACCTTGGAGAGACTGGGCACACTGGTGTTAAGTGGGACACAACTGATCAGGAGGCACAAGAATGCTCTGAGCTGCAAGCAGGTTGGGCTGATCAACAGAGCTTTAAACTTGACTTTGTGGTGAAAAGAAATGTACTTCTGAGCAACAGAAAAGAGTCAGGGAACGCTGACACTCCAGGAAGCAACAGGGAAAAAACTCAGATTCCTCCCAGAGGATATTGGGAGGACTTCTCCAAGAAGGTAACATGGCTGATAGTCCAGCTGAGGTGCCTCTACACCGGTATACAGCATGGGAAGTTAGCAGGAGGAGTTGGAAACTGTGGTGCAATTAGAAAACTATGACATTACTGCTATCACAGAAACGTGATAGGATTAATTGCACAACTGGAACACTATGATAAAGGGGCAGTGGGCTTTTTAGAAGAGAGAGACATGGCAGGAGGAGAAGGGTAGTTGCTCCCTCTGTTAAGAAGTGGGTAGATAGCAAAGAGCTGCCTCTAAAAACAGCCATGATCTGCTTGAGAGCTTGTAGGTTAAAATTAGAGACTGGACCAATAAAGGACATGTGGTGGTCTACTACAGGCTGCCTGACAAGGCCTTCTTGCTTCACTGCAAGAAGTGTCACACTTGCAGGCTTTCATCTTGATGGGGGATTCCAATCACCTGGATTTCTGCTGGGAAAACAACACAAGCTGCAAGCAATCCAAGAGGCTCCTGGGGTCTGTTGAGGATAACTTACCTGATCCAGGTATTACATAAACCAGACAGAGGTGTAGTGTTACTGGAGCTGGCACTCATCAGTGCAGAGGAGGTTATTAAAGAGGCTAAGGTTGGAGGCCATCTAGGCTATATCCAACAGTATTGTTGGCTGTAACAAAAGAGGGGTGGCCAGCAAGGAAAGGGAGGTGACTCAGCCCCTCTACTATACCCTTCTGAGGTCCCATCTGGAGCACTGTGTCCAGGTCTGAGGCCCCCAGCACAGGACAGACATGGAGCTGCTGTTGCAGGTCCAGAGGAGGGCCACAAAGAGGGCTGGAGCACCTCTCCTATGAAGAAAGGCTGAGGGAGCTGAAGTTCTTCCTTCTAGAGATGAGAAGGCTTCAGGGAGACCTCACTGCAGCCTTCCAGTAATTGATGGGAGATTATAAATAGGAGGGAAAATGACTTTTTACATGGACAGATGGTGATAGGACAAGGGGAATGGTTTAGAACTAAAAGAGATGAGATTTAGATTGGATATTAGAAGGAAATTCTTTCCACAGAGGGCGGTGAGGTACTGGCACAGCTGCCCACAGAAGCTGTGGTGCCCCATCCCTGGAGGTGCTCAAGGCCAGATTGGATGGGGCCCTGGGCAGCTGAGCTGGTGGGGTGCAGCCCTGCCATGGCATGGAGTGGAGTTGGGTGGGCTTTGGGGTCCCTTCCAACCCAAACCATTCTGTGATTATCTTATGTCAGGATTTCAAAATTCATTGATTCATGCTTCCTTTCTCCATGTAAAACAACTCCAAATGATTTCTACTTTGATTTTTCTCAGTCATTATGTCTGTCTTCTCTTTGATGGCACAGAAATTGAAGTCATAAAGATTAGCAGATTTGTCTCAGCATTCATAAGGTTAACTTGTTGGTCTTCTCATACGACAAACACTGCAAAAATATGGAATGAACTCCATTAATCTTGTGCTTAAAGTAACTGGCAATGAAGAAATGCACATCCATAAATCAATAGAGACTAACCTCTGATTTATTTATTTCCTGGGTCACATGTTCTACATTCACCATAAACACAGATAAAGGCAACTATAACTAAAATGTCTATTTCCTTCTCTACTCTTTGTATGTATTCAACAGCATGAATGCCAACTCCTTTCATAATACTATATTTTGTCAGTATTCTACAGTTATTATTTCCTTAAAAATACTCCTGTGATATCAACTGTATAATAAACTATAATTCAAAATAAAATCAGTCATTTCATCCATGAGAGAGAATAATAAAGCCATAATAAAAAGGAATAAAGTTTAACAATATGATAATGTAGCATGAAGTTTTATAGACTCCATGTAAATGTTAAAATCTATAAATTTTTTATATTGTGTAATATAGTAAAAAAAAAAAAAAAAAGTAAAAAATAGAGGATGGAAGGGGGTGGAGAAAGACAACATGAGCAGGCTAGTTTACTGCTGAAATTCTGATTTCTTTTTATAATATGGAATGTGGAAAAAAAAATATGCACATAAAATAATTTGCTTGTGGCTTAATTATTATAAGCATTACAGGTAAACTGAAAAAGGAAATTGCAAGTTTCTACTTCCCAGCCCAGACTACTTGTAAATTAACAGAATTTAAAGCCTAATCATCTCTCTCCTTGCCTCTCTTTGTTCACACCTAGTATCCATGAATGCACTTTGTATTTTTGACTGTACTTTCTCTGTTTGTTGTCCATTTTGGTTCTAACTGCAGGTGAAAGGATTCACGAATACAGAGAAGTGGACAGAGGACTAATTCCTCCTTATAACTGTTTTCTCCATGTTGTATCATCCATTCTACAACTTGTGGGATATGAATCCCAAACCTCCATTTTCTAGTAGTCTAATGATTATTTCATTGTACTCATCCATTACTTAATCTATCTTCTGGCACTAGATCATGCTAGACATTTGCATTTAAATAAAACTTTAAAAAAATCAAAATAAATAAACGCATTTTCTAAAAGAATGAGATGTTCTGCCCTTGGGGACTTTTGAGGATGACTGTACAGGGCTCTGAGCACCTGATGCAGCTGTAGGTGTCCCCATTCATTGCAGGGGAGTTGCAGATGATCTTTAAGGGTTCTTTCCAACTCAAATGTTTCTATGATTCTATAAAAGGAAGCTGTAGTGACATGGTTGTCACTCTCTTTTCTCAGGTGACAAGCGATAAAACACAAAGGAACAGCCTCAAGTTGTGCCTTAGGTTAGATTTGATGTTAGGAAGTATTTCCTCATGGAAACTCTGCTCAGGCATTGGAACAGGGCATCTGGGGAATTGGTGTAGCGGTAGAGCCCCCATCCCTGGCAGCATACAAGACATGTGGATGCAGCACTCAGGGACGTGGTTTAGTGGTGGACTTAGTAGTATTAACTGATGGTTGGACTTGATGATTTTAAAGATCTTTTCCAAACTAAATTATTCCACGATGTAGCTGCTTCTGTTGACAGATGGTTCACTGACAACAGCAGAGTGCATTTTGCTTGCATAATCAGGATTACCATAGGTTTTCCAAAAAGGAAGAAGAGTAAGCATAAAGTAAAGAGCTGGCTGAGCACCTCCAGAATCATTCACTTTAGAACTGCAAGTTGAGGAACAAGAGTTTTTCAAGACTCCTCAAGGGCTGTTCCACATCCCCACATGCTGACCTGCAGGATTTTAAGGGTAACCTGCAGCTAAGAGGGAGCCTTAGGGGCCAGCTTCTGCTCACAGTATTCATCCTGAAAAATTACATAAAGACTTCCATCTGTTTCAAGAGGATTAAGGGGGAGGAAGGAGCACAAATGCAAGAATAGGCAGCAAAGGTAAGACTGAGAAATGTTTGGACTAACACCTTCCACTCCACCTACTAACCTGCCATGATGTGTAACCTTTACAGCAAATCAAGTTTCACCTTAAAGACAAGGAAAGAATTTCTTCATTGATTTTTGTTTTGTTTTATTTCACTCTAAGTACAAGCCTTATACTGAGACCTTGGTTGCAGTCCTAAGCAACAGAAGGAGCAGTGTCTCTACAGTAGAGATTTTCACTAATGTGGAAATCCTTGAATTTTTATCATGCAGGCAAAGCACAGACTACAGAAAATGATACTTCACAGATAAAATTGAACTTCAATAACCAAGGGAATTACAGTTCCTCAGTCTAGTTTGAGATTCAAAACTCAACTGTATGAATTACATAAGTGTGTTATTGTCAATCTAACAACCAACCAATAAAGATGTGCTTGAATTGAGGTAGATACACAGATATTCCTTGCCTAAAATCCAGTATTGCACTTTAAAAAATAACAAACAAAACCAACCAGTAATTTTACTGTCATGTGATAGCACTGCCTTGAGAGAAAAGCATGTGGGAACTGTTTCCCAAGCTAAACTATTCAGAATAACCATATTAAGCAACTAAAATAGGTAAAATAAAACCTACTGCCTGTTCCATAAGTGCTTTCCGTAATTTAGAATTTAATGAAACATGTACTTAAGAATATTTCTAAAAACCAGAAACTCTTAAAATTACAACATTTGGCATAGCAGGTATCTACGAAGATGTAGAATTTCAGTACCAACAATTCTGCCTGATCACAACTTGTTTGCTCATTTATGATGCCCAGCACAACTGGATTATGCAATTTTAGAAGAAAACCACAGTAAAAGGTCATTTAAAAAACAAACAAAACCCGTACCATTCATATCCCTAAGGAAGATGTTTTCTTTAAACACATGGTTGAATCACATGTTCTCTTTCACACCGTAGCTGAATCTTTTGTTTACAAATGGTTGATGTGAAATTCTCAGAAGAATACAGCTGTGCTTAACTGTACATATCTGTATTTTGTATACTGAGTTAACCATAAAGTCGTAAAGCAAGATGTGCAATAAGGACTAGTAAGTCACTGCCATTTGAACCGTGCATTTATCCAAGGCACTGCATAAAAAACAATCAGTCTAATACATGAAAATCTGAACCTTCTAACAAGATCGACTTTCTTTTTTCCCCACACCAAGTGACCAAAGGCAGCATACAAAGTATAACAAGGAAGTTCACAAGTCCTGGGTCCTTCATCATAGCCACACTGAACACTGGCCCCTTATGTAAGTCACAGATATAAAGCTGTAAAATGTAATAAAAAAAACCAATGTTACTGTGTTAGTCTGCGTATGTACTGATACAGCTGTTTTGAGAATGCTTCTGAGGAAAATTTTTCCATAAATCTGAGTCTCCCAGCTGCTCCCATTGAGTCCTTCAAGAGAGGATCTCTCACGATTTTTTCCATGGCCTCAGAGAATTGTGCTGGCAGAGGATCACACAAAAATCCTGTAACGTTATTCAAGATTGATTCTAAAGGACCACCCGAATTAACTGCTATAACTGGACATCTCATATACATTGCCTCCAGAGGAACAATGCCAAAGTGTTCGTTACTTGGTGTGTACAGCACACACACACAGTTATTAAGAAGAGAGATTTTCTGTTCATCTGTGAATGATCTCAAGAAAGTGACATGGTCACTAAGATTAAGCTTAGTTGCAATTCTCCTTAGTTCTTCATAATGCTCCACGTTTTCCAGAACTCGTTTATCATAGCCACCTGCCATAACTAAGTGAACTTCACTCCACTGATGAGAATCAAGTCTTCCTCGAAGCTCATGCAAAGCTTCAAGAGCCAATGCAAGGTTCTTTTTTCTCTCATACCTATTAATAGATAGAAACAAGAACTTGGTCTTTTTGGGAATCAAGTCATCTATGTCTACAGGAACCACCGTCTCAAAGCTACTGGTGTTGAGTGATGGATAAAGAACATCTGGGTTTATGTGAGACAAGGACTTAAACGTCTCCTTGAACACACTGGCAGTGAATTTGCTGTTCACGACGATACAGTCTGCCATGCCAGTGGTGTACTCTTCCAGCCAGTCCAGCGGCATTCTGTAGAGGCGCTTCAGGAAAGATTCTCTCTTGGTCAGGAGCTGATCAGGAAAGTGACAGTAAAACAAAACCTTCTTCCGTGTTCTGGCCAGCCTGAGTATCGGGATGCAAGCCGACACCTAGCACAAACCAGGAAAGAAAGGACAAGACATTTATTATTTGTGTTAGCACTACTACTACTGCAAAGATTGTCACGGAATCAGTAAGGTAGGAAAAGACCTCTAAGACCATCTAGTCCAACTGTCAGCCCACCCTCACCATGCCCACTGACCACATCCCTCACATATAGTTCTGGAACACCTCCAGGGACAGTAACCCCACCACCTCCCTGGGCAGCCCGTGCCACTCCCTCACCGCTCTTCCTGAGATGAAACTCTTCCTAAAATCCAACCTGAACCTCGGAGCTCCCCCTCCCAACCCAAGCACCCACTCCCTCCATCCCGTAAGACCCCCAGCCTACGTTCCTTCTCCTCCGGGCAGCACCCATCACCAAGAGAAAGCTTCAAGAAGACGACGGCGTGGCTCACCCCGTCCCCACCAGTCACCCCCCGGGGCGTTCCCCCCCGCCCCGGCCCTGCGCCGCAAGATGGCGGCCGCCCGCACCTGGTCGCAGATGAAAGCGTCGGCGTGCTGCCCGCTGAGCAGGAGGACGTAGAGCGCCATGAAGGCCATGCGCAGCGCGGCGCACACCGCGTGCCCGCGGCCCCACAGGCTGCGCGGCAGCCAGGCCCCCGCGCAGTGCACCGCCAGCCGCCGCGTCTCGGCGAAGCAGCGCCCCGGGTCGTAATGTGCCGTCCACACCTGCACCCGGCAGCCCTGAGCCTGCAGCGCCAGCGCCGCATCCACCACCAGCCGCTCCGCGCCGCCCAGCCCCAGGTCCGGGTGCAGAAATAGCACAGACGGGCCGGTCGCCTCCTCTTCCTCCTCCCGCTCCGCCATGGCGCCGAGCGGCAGCACGCATGCGCCGCCACCGGGCTCTAGGGCCACGTCAGCCAGTCATGCCTGGCCGCCCCTCCACTCCCCTGCCGGGCTGCCCGCACACTGCCGGGCGGCTCGTCCCATGCCTTCTCGGCGCTGACACCTCAGCCTGGCCATCTACGGGGACGAAGACGCCATGTGAAGTCGTCTCGTTAGGAAAGAGGCCCGGCAGCGGGCGGAGAGGAGGCAAAGGACGCAGGCGCTTCGTCAGGCATTGCTGTGGGCAGCCCCGGGGGCCTGAGGGCGGGGGGCGGGGCCTAGGGCGGGCGGGGAGCCATTGCGGTTAAGGACGTGGCTGTAGGGAGCTGGGGAGCTGTGTCTGCCGGCTGATTGATCGACTCCAGCTAGTGCTGCCGCTATGGTGAGGTTCCAGGCTCCTGTGCTGCTGCTGCTGCTCCTAGCTTGGGGAGCTCCCTGCTTTGCGGTTCTTCCCCTTGCTTCTCTCCTTACATCCGTTTCTCCCTAACTTCTCACCTCTCCCTACAGCCCGGACCGAGCCCCAGCGCCACCAACGTCGGCACGTCTGGCCGCTCCCCTAGCAAGGCTGTGGCTCCCCGTGCCGCCGGCTCCACCGTCCGGCAGAGGTAGGTGCTGCGGCAGCCCCGGGATGTGTGCTTGGCGCTGCGTTGTCCTTCACGGCGTTCTGAGTGACTGCCGGAGCAACGCTGTGGGAGGGCTGGGCCGTGCGGTGCCCCGCTGCGAACGTGTCAGTGGGGGAAGGGGAGGGCCGCTGTCGGTCCGCCTGGTGTCGGTCTGGCTGCTCGGCCCTCGTTTTATATGGGCATCGTGCCTGCAGCATATTACGCTGCCCAGGTTGATTTGGTTGTCCCGTTTCTTCGGTTTGTTGAGTGCTCTGCGTTGGAAGTTGACTGAGAGCTAATGGATTGTGGCCTTTGCTTTGTTCTGTTACCCCCTAAAGGAATAATGCCAGCTGTGGGACGAGGAGTGCAGGCCGTGCCACGTCCACAGGCACTGGTGGGATGTGGCGGTTCTACACTGAGGACTCCCCAGGGCTCAAAGTGTAAGTTGGGTGTGTGAGCGCGGGGTGATTGATTTCAGCTGTTTAGTTGTTCAGTTTTTGAGTTGAGAGATCTGTGCTGTGGTCTGCAGGTGGAAGTATGGTGAGTTGATGACTGGTTAGGTGCGTTCTGCAGGAAATTTAATATTTAATCTTTAGACCTGGAGGGAGGTACCGACTTTTACAACTGAAATTGAAAAGGTTACTTGTTGCAGTAAGTTTGGGCATCAAAAATAGTTGTGTAATTCTGACATAAGTTGTTTTCTCTTAGTTAAACTTTTGTCTTTCCCTACTAATAGGGAACTCTCACACTTTCTTGAAAACATAACACTACAGGTTTGCTATGTTTACACAGTCTCAGGTGTTCTTATTAAAAAAACAACAACAACAAAGCTTATTTCAGGAAAGCTTTCCAACTAACTAACTTTCCTGTACTTTGTGTTTACTTCTGTTACTATGAGAGGAACATTCCGAGGTTATGATCAGATATCTGGTGGGAGCTTCTCTTCACAGCAAGAGGAGCACTGCGTTTTTCAGTCCTGGGCCAGTTTGTCAGATCAGTTTCCCAAACTCAGCTAGCAACCTAATGCATGAGTAGCTAAGGCAGAAGGAGTGTTTCAGCTAACAGGTGCACATGCGAAGTCATACCCTCATGTGAGCTAATGCTTTTTGTAGAGTTCACAGCCTCTAGTACTTTGTTACTGGTCTGAAGAGAGCCAGTACTCAGGGATGCCTTTGGTTATGCTTATTGTTCATTTTTTTTCTAGAACCAGTAAATATTTTCTTTCGGGGTTCCTTAAGTGTGCAACTGTCTGTATGAACGATTGGAGAAGGGCTCTTGATACTCTGGGTGGTGATTGTTCCAAGAACAACCATTCCTCTGAAGTTACCTGGTGTGTTCTCTTTTTCATGTGCGCTTTACAGTTTTTAACAAACTTCCTGCTGACTGTCCAAGTAGTGGTGTTCTGCTACTGCAGAATCACGGAAGGAGGCAAGGCAGAGACAGTGGAAAGAAAATGAGCGGTAGTGTTGCTTTAGAGCATGCTTGTGTTGATAGGTAAGGCGAGTGTTTTCTGTGTTGTGTGGCCTACCAAAAATCAATTAAAAATGGAGAAGAAAACACCTATTCTTCTGATAGGTGGAACTTTTAAAATGTAACGATGATGTAAGCTGTCAAAGTAGATTTACCAGCTTCAGCACGTTCCCCTGTGAATCCTTTAGTTGTTGAGTGGTCAGTTTTAGATGGCGCATTGTTCTAATCTTCAATGCAAGCAGGTCTTTAGGCAGATTTTCCCATTTACTTGTAAACCAGTGGCTCTGAATTTTAAGGTTTTAGAACAATGAAAGTATCTTTTGCAGGCTAGCATGGGTAGCTGTATGGCTAGGCTTCTAATGGGTGAAACATCTGTAAATGTGAGTTGATTTTAGAGATTGCTTGCAAATGAGCTGTAAGATTTCCTAAACCGTGGCTTGGGAGCAGCTTTCTTCCTTCCTTCCAAGCTTTTTGCTTTCTGTATTGATTTCCCATTGCCATGATCTGTCCCATTCAGTATGCTTAAAAATGGAAATGGGTTATAGATGGGTTGCAGTTGCCTTAGTTAAATGCTTCAGCAGAATTTGTGACTGCTGTTGCTTAAAGTAGTATAAATCTAAGCCTGGGATATCTTCTGGGGGGTGGGGTTGGAAGACTACTCTTTCTCATCTAGTTTAAAATAAGATCTCTTTATTATTAGGGAGGATTATATCATGCTATCCATGATCAGCATAACTCCACTGTAGATCAAATGTTTTATATTGTGCATAATGATACATCCGATGCTTCAAGGTTTTAGCATCTGTTCTCAGCATCAGAAATAATAAACAGGCCAGTTTGTTTTGTCTCAGAGAAGTACATTATTTTTCTGACGCGTAAGATGTTATAAAATATCATTAAAAGCAACGCTCGCAAAAGGAGCTGAGGGAAATCTGAGACGGAGATAGGATTATATTTGAGCATTTTGTGCTTTGAAAGAAAGAGTAGGGCCAAGCTTGCTTTGCTTGCTATGGCACCCGTACCTGTGGTTCCTCTATCTTGTCTTAAACTTGATTACTTGAAGAGCTGTAGGCAGTGTTTGTGGTGGAACCATGGTGAAATGAAATTGGACATGAAGTATGGTATGCAGTCCCATGAAAGGTGCATCTGAGAATGCACAACTCCAGATTTCTAGAGGTGCTTAAGCCAGATTTAGTATTTATTTTAAGTGTACACGATGAGCTAAGAAGATCCAGATGTACAACGGAGTATTAGGGGCTGCTTGCTTAGTTTCTGTGTGCACAGTCTATTTTGCATGGTATGTGATTGGTTTCTATCCAGCGTGGTTTACATCTGTGTGCAGGATTCTTCATCCTCAGGACCACTAAGTGTGATCAGTAATGACTGAGACTTAGGATTCAATGGCAGAGGACAATTTGGATCTGTTAGAAAAATGCGTTAGTGAACTTTTTCATTTTAATCAAATTTGAGGGGTTTTTTTTTACTCTTTATTCAAGTAATATTTGCCTGCTTCTAAGTGGTAAACGGAAGGGCAACTTGTCAAGTGTGACTGGTTAAGAGAAGTCAGTGTTTCTCCCAATATAATGTTACACGTCTGATGCATAGTTGGGTGAAGTAAGTGGCGCAAAGCAGCATTGAGCGAACAGTAGGTAGTGTGAGAAGGGGAGAAAGCTAACAGATGTTAAATTGTACACTCTCCATCTCCCTCACTGCTGCCGTTGTCTTTGAATGAAGTAAAACCTTTGGAAAAAAAGACAACCAATGTGACTTCTACACCAAGATGTGAGTAGCCGCTAGAGGACTCTGTTGTTTCTTGCATCTTAACCACATCTCTACTCAGGCGGCTTTGTAGTAAATACAGATAATCGTTTTCTGCAGATTGGTTTCACAGCGATGACTAATAATGAACTACCACGAATTACTGCTTAAATAAGTGGAAGTTGTGAACGTGATGCGATGTAGAGTTTTACATGTCCTAATTGTTACGTAACCGCCTCTTAAAGCAGAGCGGCAGCAGCATTTCTTTAATAAAAGGTGACTGTCTCATTTCTGTGCATTTTAGGATACTTCTATGGGAATGGAAAAAGGATTTTCTCTTACAATTGCATACGAAGTGATGAGTTTGCTTGGCTGGTAGCGACTGGCCTTTGGACAAAGGAGACCTTTTTTGGCTTTGT
The DNA here is from genome assembly GCA_016647715.1 of Pavo muticus. NCBI lineage: Eukaryota > Metazoa > Chordata > Aves > Galliformes > Phasianidae > Pavo > Pavo muticus. The sequence goes on along the minus strand of JACDJE010000167.1, from coordinate 1,420,287 downwards.
GTTAATGTATTTTTTTTTCTTTATTTTTAGTGGGCCTGTTCCAGTTTTGGTCATGAGTCTCCTTTTTATTGCTTCTGTATTTATGCTGCACATCTGGGGTAAATACACTCGTTCATAGACTCAGCTGCCAACTTAAAGCATACATCTTGGACCAAAAATATGGTGGATCCTGGTTGTTCTTGGAGAGAGACCGGGGGAGCCTCCTGTCACCTATTGAAGCCCTACCAACTTTGGCTGTAATACAGAATGAGCTTCTCAGTTTTCTGCGTGGGCAGGTTTTAAAGTCTGTAATGGGTCATTGTATTCTAAACGTACAGATGCAGGTATTGCAATAAAATTTGTATATGGAAATTGAAATAGTCTTAATGTTTTTCCTCCTACTCTAACCAGTAACTAAAGTATTGTACTTGTGGTTTCCGTATATCGGTATCTCTGATTAAATGTCATTTGACAGCTGAAACCAGTTCTTTATACTGCAAATTGCTGTGTAACTTCATACCAAAAAATCCTTTAGCAAACGAGGAAGGCAACATAGGGTGCATAAACATGTGATGCTAACAAATGCATTGTTAATACAAAGTTGAGGTACGTGAACTTTGCTGGTTGTGATCTTCTATTAACTGCAGAAAAACAGATGGTTTTATTTCCTAGTTGTAAGTTAAGCCACTCAATACTGGTTATACTAAAAGTATCAGGTTTGCTTCTTTTTCAAACCGCGCTTAAGGAAAGGCATAAACAGGTGTTCTGATTTAAAAAGAGCAATTGCATGGATGTCAAAGACATGCTGCTTCTGTAGGTCTAGGCTCTTTTGAAGAGACTTAAGTTGCAAAATGGAATGGGAGGGCTGGGAAAGCAGTGACTGCTTTTTAAAGAACAGGACATGGAAACAGAGTTGAGATATGGTTAAGTGGCTGGCTCTTCATGCCCTGTTTTCCTTGTGGGTGTTGTTTTTTGTTTTCCTTGCGGACAGTCGGACAGCTCCTCTTTTTAAACATAAGCAACATATTGGTGTGTTGTTTCTTGTTGCTGGTATGGTCTTGAGATTCAGGTAACTGGATCGGGCCTTTCCGTGCAGTTGGATGGAATTATTTTAGCCTGTTATTTGTGTTATGATTGCTCTTTTGAATATCAGCTCATGCTACAAAAGCAATGATCTTGCTTATACAGCTTTGCTAAGTGTTAACTGCTGACAGGTTGTGGAATCAGCCTCTATTACCCTACCCACTGTCCTATAAAACAGTTCTTGAAGTAGAACTAATTCTGAAATGAAGAAATGGTTTAAGAATAAGGAATGTGGTCTTATGTCTATAAGGACACAGCTTTTGAACTGTGCTTATGTCAATATGTACTAGAAACGTACAGAGAAAGATGACTTAGAGCAGAAACTGAAGTTTTCTTATTAAATGTAGTGGTAGAAGAGTTTTGTTTTAGGGGGAGTGGGAGTCAAAGAACAGGGAATTCTGATAACTAAAAGACAGTGGTATCAGAATGCAGCAGTGTGGTGGAAACTGCCCGATACATTGTCTGTCAAAGGGGGAAGTTCCACAAATGGCTCACCGCTATGCATATGGATGGGAAGTGAAAACAAGATGAAATATGGGAATTGTCTTACTTCAGAAGACAAAGGTAAGGAGCTTTTGTTTAAATACTTTGCCTAGCAAGAAAATAGCATTAGTACAGCCACTGATTTTATTTTGAAGCAAGAAAAAAGCAAATGCAACAGTCTCCATCTCCCTCAGTGCTGCCATTGTCTTTGAATGAAATAAAACCTCTGGGGAAAAAAAACAAAACAGCCAATGTGGATTTTAAATCAAAATTTGAGTTTTAAAAAAAAGGGGGGGGGAGGGGTCAGATTATGCTGCTGGCTTGGTTTGTGGTACTTTAAGGGAGAGGAATAATGGACTCTTCAGATACCTTGAGGGAAAGAAATAACGGATAATAGTAGTATCTAAGTAGGTAACCTCTGCTTTACTCTGCTTAATTATATCATCAAGATATAATTGTCTTTTAAACAATTATGGTCCTTAAAGGCTGTTTTGCCACATCAGTTCTATTTAAAGCCTTCAGTGTTTTTGCTTATCTGGTATCTTGGTCTTCAAATCAGCTGTGAGCTTGGAAGAAGAAAAGGGGTATGGAGCAGAGGGTTATTGCTGTATAACCCTGCACTTTGTTCAGCTGAGTACAGAAATGTTGACTGCTTCAATAAGGCAGCCCTTAAGTGTTCTGTTTCTTAGACTGACCTCTTAAACTGACTTGTAGGTGTTTGCATACGCTGTTAAGGAGTGTAGTGTCCTTAGTTCTGCACAAACTAATTTCCTCCCCTTTTGGCGTTGTATCTTGGAAGTGTGAGCTTTATTATGGTGCTAAAAAAAATGGCTGCTTTAATTCATTAAATAAAATTTATACCTTAGTTGGATGCATTTAGCTGAAATGATAGCGCTGCTCAATGTTCCTTGTACATCATAAAGAGAGCTCTATATGTTTTCAATTTATGATCACTTTAATGCTTTGCATGAAAGTGTTAGGTATGTCATGCCTGGATACTTAAACATACCATGTGCATGAGCTGTAGTGGATTATTACAATCAGTATTTATTAAGAATTTGACTTCCCAGCAGGGCAGTTTGCCAAGACCTACCAGAATATTGGTTAATAATGAACATGAAATTCTGTTTAGCCTGGGTGATTAAATTATGGCTGTGCTGGTGAGCAGCAGCTTATCTGTAATACAGGAAACTAGAGTGTCTTTTAGTAATAAGTCGAAGAAGAAGAAAGAATAATTACTTGCAAAGCTTCTTACCAGACAACAAGGAGTTAGTAAGACTGTGAATTTGGTCCCTAGATGTATATGATTGAAATACAAACATGTCTGAGCTGAGTAAGAAGTCGTAAATATCCTTGTAGTCTACTTCAGTGCTGCAGGAGGAGCTAGGTCCACAAAGATCCTTCCTTTGTCTCCTTAGCAATACTTTTTTGTATCTCCTTAGGAGATATGATAAGGTACTAGAATCTCTTATTCTCAACTTCTAAAAACAATATTTGCAACCTCGGCCTTTGTTATTTCTCAAGTAATAAGAGAGGATTTTATAAGGAAGTAGAGCTTATGTGGCTCTGTCATACTTGGATGTGTCTGCGCCACATAAGCCTGCTCTCGCTCCGTGAGCAGTAGTGCTGTATGTGAGACAACTGCAGTGAAATTTAACACGAGTAGAAGCTGAAAGATGCTCTTCTTGAGGGTTCTCTGAACTAGGTACCTAGTGGAAGGAGACTGTTGGAGTTCCCCTAAGCACTCTAGCTTGTTACATAATGAAGAGAAGAAGAGCTAGGCTTCTTAAATTCATTTATGTTAGGAAAGGCTTTAATCTTTGCCCTGGCACCTTCCTGCACTAAAGTTCAGTGTTACATGCTGTGGGGATATGGGCTTCATTAGTTCAGATATTGCAGAATTATCTCCTTTTTGTGGTCTGTGCAGAAGCCAGCTGTGCTGCACAAAAGCAAATGTTGATTTCCTCTAGGCTGCACCATCTACCTGTACCCAGTCAGTCACACACAGGACAGAGCTTGTGAACTGTCTTCTGCTGTCATGTTGGGATAAATACGGTGTCTTTGTTGGTCACTTCAAACATTTCTGGTTCTCGAAAGGAACGAAGGGAAGGGCAGGTTTTAAGTAGGAAGTTTTTAGGAGGAAGTTTTTCACACAGAGGGTGGTGACACACTGGAACAGGTTGCCCAAGGAGGTTGTGGATGCCCCATCCCTGGAGGCATTCAAGGCCAGGCTGGATGTGGCTCTGGGCAGCCTGGTCTAGTGGTTGGCGACCCTGCACATAGCAGGGGGGTTGAAACTAGGTGATCATTGTGGTCCTTTTCAACCCAGGCCATTCTATGGTTCTAAGTACAGGTGTCATCTTGCAAAGGCTGTCCCCTGCATACACTGCTTCTTACAGCAGAAAGGTTTTTTTTATCACATCTGACTCTGAATTTACCCTCCAGGAAGAAATTGTTAGCTCTTCTCAATGTTTCATATATCTCCAGCTGTTTCCTAGGATCTCTGAGACTATCATAACATATTGTAAGCTGTCCTCGGTACTGTTTTGCTGTAAGTTATCATGCCTTTACAACAGGCACATATTTACAGATATTACATATCTGTAAAGAGGCGTGCACGTATATGGTTGCTCTGTCTGCTTAGAAATGCAGAAGGATGAGTCTTTGAAAATGTAAGATTTCATATCCTTATTAGACTGTGCTGTGGCAGCAGTGTGAGAAGCAAATGGAACAGCTTGTGTTCTTTTCCTCAGCTGTGCTGGCTAGAGAGGAGTGGATGCTATATTGAGATCACGTGGTGAGGCCTAAATGATTTTATAAATATATTAATGGCTTCCAGGAGGAGTTTTGCAGAAAATTGTATCTTTTTTTTTTCTGGAAAAAAAGATATACTGCTTTTTCCTTCAAAGACTAAGTTGTTACACTTCCAACATTGATAGCATGGCTGCGTTGACAGCTTTATATTAGCTGTTTATATAATGTGTTGTATAGAGGGTTATATTTTGTAGCCTCGGCATTGTTAGTAAAATATTAAGAACATTAATTATTTTTAATTTGGAGTGTGCCTTATCAGAAGGGACTGTCTGCCTTTTACCTTTATTATTGAGGGAAAGTTGTGTCTTATTTATGAATTCTGCTTTTGATTTCAGAAGCCACTTAAAAGAAAGGCAAAGCAAGAACATATATGAAGTTATTGAATATACCTGATTCCTGACTTGTCTGTGAGCTTCTCTTCTTAGTACTGTATTCTAGTAATCTCTTCTCCTCTGGAGACTGCCAATTATAATCCATAGCACAACTCAGTAGGATAATGCTCTGATAGAGGAGCTTCGCAGGTAGTAGTGAACAGAAGAGACTCATTCTCCTTGTGAGAAAATCCCAGTTCAAATGTGGATCACAAGAGATCTGAGACGCTTATTGTATTGGCCTGCAGGTTGCAAGTAATTGTTCATGCTTCATATTTTGAAGGATTTTTAACAGTTCCACCTTGAAGTAACTGACCAACTACAAATGGAATTATTTGAAATAACACTTTCGTTTTATGAAACAGAGCTAAGCAAAACTTCTCATGCAGAGTTGTTCGTCTTAACGTTAACCAAATGAAATCACACTTGTCTTGTTGTTCAAGTCAAACTGAAACAACGTACTTCTTCCAAAAGATTGCCTTTTTAATGTCATTCTTTTTTAGATATTTGGAGCGCTACAAAGATCAGGAACAACATCACCTTTGGTCGGAGTTGCATACTCTGGGCAGGCTGTAAGGGTTCATGGTATCTGTGGTCATCCCCAGCTTACTGTAGGGATGGGATGGCTGTGTGTGGAGAGGATAGGCATTGTAGCCATGGGTCAGTGTGCAGGCATCCCTCTGGGTGGAAGGGAGGGCATGTCAAAGGACTGAAACACTTTATCTCCTGGTCTGCAACTTGATCGATTGTCCTTCTGTAGCTGTTCCCTCAGCATTCCAAAAGGACAGTTAGAAGGTGTGTGTTTCCCTAGAAAAAAGTATTTAAGACGACAGCTAATGAACCTCTTTATGAATAATGTTTTCATGTTCAGCAATGTTAGCTTTTCATGTCTCTAGTACATTCTCAATAAATAGGCATGAAATGATGAAGGCAGTTAGCCACAACTTATAATAAATGATAGGTAGAAATGAAATAAGCCACATCTTCCCCCTACACAAGGGAGAATAAAGCCATCTTCCTTGTAAATTACAAAGTTAGCGTTCAGGAGGATCTGCTGCTATTACATTCATGGTATTTTCAGAAGGTAATCCATGAACAAAAAACATTGAATATTAAAGGATGTTTAAAAATAAGATACTTTCTATAATTATAACAATTTTAAAAAATATTTCAGAAATCTTTTAAAAAGTATATTTTGCTTTTGGTTGAAATGAAAGCCAGGTTGATTGCCAAGCATCAACATTTTCCATGAACTGAAGATTCGAATTGTAGTCAGCATTTAATGTTAGCTAACTATGGCAATGTAAAGGAAAATTGGAAGTATGAGTAAAGGTCATAAAGTGGACTCTGGGAAGTCACTGGTCCAGCTCCTTGCTTACTGCCCAGCAGGCATCAGAAGTTGATCAGATCCTTGCCCAATTGCATTTTGAAAGATTCCAAGGCTGGAGATTCTAGTTTCCCTGGGTACCTGTTCCTGTGCTTAACCGCTCTTGTGGTAACGCTTTCTGTCTGATCAGAGGTTTCCTTGTTTGACCTTGCAGTGGTTTGACCTTGCAGTGGTTGCCCATCATCCTTCCGGTGTGTGTTGCTGAGAAGAGTCTGGCTCTGGTAGGTGAGGAAACCAACTAGGCTGCCCCCTTAGCCCTCATGCTCCAGTGCCCTAACTGTCTGCAGTCTAGATGGTCCCCTCCTGGACTCCCTAGTTTGTTACTGTTTCTTTTGTACTGGGCTGAACACTGGATGCAGTATTCCAAAAGAGTGTCAAATAAAGGGGGTATCTTTTATATTAGTTCCCTTCACACCTTGGCTGTATATCTTACTGTATGGTTAGCCTTCATCATTGCAGGGATGTACTGTTGTTTTTTGTTCCGCTTGTCCACTAGACCCTTTTGTGCGGAGTTGCTCTCTGAGCAGTCAATCCATGTCTTGGAGCAACACCAGGCAATATTCAAGATTCAGGACTTTCAGTAAGGACATTTGTCTTTGCTGAACATTTCTCTAAATTGCTAAGGTCTCTCAGATGGAAGTGCTATTTTCCAGCCTAGCTAATGCTTGTTGCAGGTTGGTGTCTTCACAAGCTTGCTGAAAATGCAGATAATGAGACCAACTGCTTTCCTGCCAGGGAGCATGCGGATTAGTCTGTGTCATTGCAGGTTCACATTAAGCTTCTGTCCTGTTTTTGACCATCTTCAAAAACAAAATAACAACAAACCTGGTCTTGTCTGCAAGGCTAGCATATAGAGATTGAATTTGATGTAAGAGCACACTTTAGCCCCATGCTGTATTTTACGTGGAGAATACAAGGGAAAACTCGGATGTGCTTGAGAGGCTTCCAAGTGCCTTCCCAAAATTCACTCGGCACTGTTCCCAGGCCTTCTGCTTGTTCATTTTTCACTTACCACCTGTGCATTCAGATTTATCTGCTGGCTTATAAAGTTCTTTTTATATGAAGTTCTTGTTTCTCGGTAGCCCACACCATTTCTTTTATTTGTAGGTCTCACACAGACCATCATAGAACATCTCTATAACGTGTGTGAGGTGGCCAGAGCGACGTTTAAAAACTCATTTCTGATATGACTACAGCAATTAGTGTTTACTTTTCTGAATTTCCTCTCTGCATTCCCAGCAATCCCTATTGTAGGAAGAAAACTTTTACATATGTGCATACTTGCCCTTCATTCCTTCTTTCTGTGAACTCTTTCCCTGAAAGAAAAAGAACTGTAGGTATACAACTGTCACCAGTGTATGCAGATGCTTCTTTGCCTGAAATAAAGGGTTAAGCCTCTAGGCAATACCCCATAAGATGACTTAAAGGCACGGTTAGCTGATATCTCTATATCCAAGTACCGAGTCTGGTGGGCAGCTCCTCTCTCCTTTGTCTCTGCAGACAGATTTTTTTAGATTTACCACCTTACCAATGCTGCTGCTCCTATCCCTCTTGCTTGCTCTCTGACTGGATGCTCTCTAGGAGGCTTGTTGTTCATTGCGATAGAAATCCTGGTTCTTTCTCATGGGAGCCTTCACCCATCTAGAGTCTCTGTGTTGGGTGGTCTCCCCATTCTCAAGCAAACAGGATGCTAAAAGCTTTGAGGTAGAACCCTGCCTGTAATCTCAGGTGGGTGCCTGTGCTGATTTGCACAGCCAGGTGCCGTGAAGTGAATGAAGAATGGATGTTTTCCAGAGAGATAGGGTACAGGCGTCTGGGTGTTTATAACCAGCTCACCTTTGCCATATAGATGTCAAAGTTTAGAGGCAGCAGCTAACACCAGTGCCATGAAATCCACTTGCTTTGCTCTCACAGGCATTTCATCATAAAAGCCTTTCCTAAATGGATGAAACTCTAAGATACTATAAACTTCCCATGTCTTGTTTGAGAAACTACACTGGCATAAATGCAGCAGCTAGCTATCTGTGTGTGTAAAAAGACACCTTATATCAGTGAGGTTGTAAGTGTAGTCATGTCAAGCTTAGTAAAATCTGTAGCTGATTCACAGGCTAAGTAAATACATCTGTACTTTGGGAATATGGTACTGCCTTGCCCCTACAATGCATGAGTGTCAGGAAAAGAAAAAAACTGATATCTTAAAAGACCATCATCTAATAATTATATTTTGTTGAGAAGTGCTGTGAAACAATTGTACTAATGCTTCATAGTCTGCTTCCCCACCATCTGCTGTTAGACAGTGGCTCCCAGAATGTTGAAAGTTGGGAAAAAGATTGTTTCTGATACTGATAATTCATAGATCAAATGACTGAGGATCTTTGTTATTAAAAATTGGCATAAATTCCCTTTGCAGTATCCTGTCTTACCATGTCTTAGTGAAGTACCCAGCTGTGAAGAAGCTGCAAAGGCAAAATGCAGTGATAGAGGGACGGTGCTGCAGGGTCAGGCGTTTCAGGTGGAATAAACCTTTGAAAAGTATATGTATACAGATACATATATGTACATTTAAAGGAAAATCCTGTAAGAACTTTATCAGCATACAGTGGCAATGAAATTACATAGTTAATGTAAAATTGGGAACAATCGAACTTTGATACCATATGACCTTCAATAAAATACCAGTTTTAGAGTGGACAGTGAGTATTGGCTTTTGAGCAATAAAAGATCTAGCTCCAGTGGCTGAGGTCAGGTAGTTATCTTAGTCTGTTTATGCCAGAATAGAGTGTTCACTCCAGTCTTGATTCTATTCCCCAGCTGGTCACAAATCACCTGACAGAAAAGGCTGTAGGAAAGAACTGGGAGGGATTTCTGTGCCTTTATACTGTGCTGGAAGCTGTGTAAAAGAGCTAAGCAGGAATGCCCTTGCTTTCTAGGTGCGTCTATGCAAGACTCTCACACATTCGTGAAATGTGAACGTTCACTGCTTTAAAAGAATGGCTGAAATGAATTCAGTTTCAAATGTTTAAACATACTTACGCACAATTGTTAATGATATTCTTGCAGCCCTAATGAGCAATTAGAAGTGCATGCGGAAATTAATCTCTCAGACTTGATATGAATGCAAAAATTCCCCCAGTTATGCCCATAGACTTGGTCATATGGAAACTCTGCAAGAGAGGTTCTTTAGTGGGTAACTGCTGTGAACCATTTTTATAGTTCTTTATCTAATCTCCCATATACTAGGAGGAGCTCTGACAAATTTCTTCTTTGTGAATCAAGCAGAGGTTTGACAATAGAATATTTGATCCTGCCAATTCAAAGGTTTGGCCAAAGTAATCCCGTGGCTCCTTTTCTACTTAAGACAATCATAAGGCTTCTCCTTACTTTCTGATGTTCTTTCTAGCTGCAATTTCTTCTTAGTGGGTGATGCATAGTTCATGTATAGCTCAACTTTGTGAATGGGTTATATAGTCTGTTAAAAAACTGACTTGGTCTTGACACGTGGTTGTATTTTGTATTGCATAGGCCCTTGTCCTGCACCGGACATTAAAGTATAAAATTGATCTAATAAGAGCTAGCTCATGCACAAGCCACCAGTGTGAGGAAATACGTGACAGGGGCAAAAAGTGTCAGTTTACAGCAGAGGCTGTCCGGTGTGCATTATGTGGAAGAATAGCTGTAACTTTAGGGAACAGTTTTCACACTGCTTCCATGCCAGAATATTACAAACCTTAGAGGAAACATACATACAAAATTGGTCCCAACTCGGCAAGTCTCACTTGAGACAAGTACCATTCCTTCTTCATAAATGCTACAAAGAAACATATTCCCTAAGGTCCCAGGCAAGCATGATAGTGTAGGACCTACCCAACATCTTCTTGAGCTGTATTTTACCTGGAAAAGGCAGGAACCCTACAGATCCTCTCAGCATAGAGCTCAATAGTGCTTTCTGGCAACAGAGATGGGCACAAACAGGAAAGACAGTGACAAATGGGAAAATCCAGCAGAGGTGGTCAAGGGCTGGGACACTTGGTTTATGAAAAGAGGTTGAGGGAACTGGGCTTGTGTAGTGTGGAGAAGGGTAGGCTTAATATTGGCCTTCCAGTGCCTACATGGATGTCATGAAGAAGTTGAGCACAGGCTTTTCACAGTTGTGCATGGCAGAAGGACAAGTGTCAATGGGCATAAATTGAAACAAGATAGATTGGATATAAGGAGAAGCCTTTTCACCATCAGGACGTCCAACTATTTAGAGCAGGTTGCTCAAAAGATTCTGCAGTCTTCTCATATGTTTTAAAGACCTTGAGGATAAAGGCTTGGGAAGCCTGGTCTGATCCTGCAGGCGACTCACCTTTAAGCTGGAGACAGCAGGAGGTTGTACTTAATGACCTTTCAAGATCTCTTCCAGCCTGGATTTATCCTATGAATCATATAATAGAATCATAGAATGGCCTGGGTTGAAAAGGACCACAACGATCATCTAGTTTCATCCCCCCCTGCTATGTGCAGGGTTGCCATCCGCTAGATCAGGCTGCCCAGAGCCACATCCAGCCTGGCCTTGAATGCCTCCAGGGATGGGGCATCCACAACCTCCTTGGGCAACTTGTACCAGTGCGTCACCACCCTCTGTGTGAAAACTTCCTCCTAATATCTAACCTAAACCTCCCCGTCTCATTCCCCCTTTCCCTATCACTATCCACCCTCGTAAGCAGTCATTCACTCTCCTGTTTATATGCTCCCTTCAAGTTTTGAAAGGCTGCAATGAGGTCTCTGCAGAGCCTTCTCCAAGCTAAACAAGCCCAGTTCCCTTAATCTTTCCTCACAGGAGAGGTGCTCCAGCCCTCTGATCATCTTAGTGGCCCTCCTCTGGACCTGTTCCAAGAGTTCCACGTCTTTCTTGCGCTGGGGGCCCCAGGCCTGGATGCAGTACTCAAATGAGTACAACAATCTATGATTGTTGTAGGCCCTTTCTGAAACTGACTTGAATGTCTACATTCTCTGAAACTTGGGATATATCTGTTGCACAGCAGCTGAGGTAAAAAGTTGTCAGTAAGCAGAACCTCAATAAAAGCCTTCTTGAGATTATCAGAGTTCTTCAAGAGTTATGGAGAGAAAGAAAGTTCTCAGTTTTATCTTTATTCAGTCTTTGGGACTGAATTTTTGATTTTGGACTGAGTAGAAATGGTTCCATAATATTAGCCAAGAATTCAGTAAGCACTCCAAATAAATAAATCACTCGTCTGCAGGAATCATCAAAGCTGTACATGCTGCTCCATCTGGTGGGGAAATCAATAACAACTTCCAGCGTTTAAAGGTGCAGATATTCTTTAATCACAGAGGCAGGGTTTGTTTTTTTTTTTCCAAGCTATTTTGCATCTGTCAGCATGTGTCCTTGTTTTTGCAATACTTTCACACACAAGAAATCTTAACTTGAGAATTTTGTTCTTTGTACATTTCTGCACCTATAGTAACTATTTTCCCCCTTTTTCACAATGAGTAGCCCAAATCAATATGGATGATGGGCTGCAAACAGAAGACACAGTCCTGAAAAATTGGACCTCCTCTTCTCTATACATTGTGAACTCAGAATGTGAGTATAACAGATTAGTTAAAATTTCCAGAGAACATCTAAAAAGTTAGTCTTTTTGATCCAGAATTGCATTCTGTTTGTAGAGGTGGTCCCTGTGTAATGTCTCCCTACACAGCATCATCAACTGGAAGCTACTTCACCAGATTGCTGAATGAATTTATATAGAGCAAAATGGGAATGATGGTGCTTACGGCATCTGAAAATAACGTGAAGTATGTTAGGCTGGAATTTAAATCTTGTAGATTTCTGAGAAATAATAGGAATAAAAGACTTGTTCTGTTTTCCATGAGTGGTGAAATTCCACATCTAGTAGTAATTTCTTTCTGTAAGTAAATGAACTTTACAGCAAATGAAGGAGTAAAATCCTAACTAAGAGTTATATGGATTTTGTAAATGCTTATTTCCTTTGTCAGGCAGTCGATGCAGTGATTTGGTTAGAACAGCTGTTACATTTCAGAAGTTGTACTGAGAGAGCTTAGCTTGGTAGCACGTCTGTGAAGTATCTGTGATGGTGTTTATCGGAGGACAAGCCACACCAATATTAAAAGGAGATATTGTATGCCACTCATAAACTGTTTCCTGTGAGGCCAAAATGCAATTCCTACGATTCAGATTGCGCTTCGTCTGCGTGAAGGACAGATTTAGACCCACCAGGGAAAGAAAAGCTGTGAAGAAGAGGAGGAGGGCTAACAGCTTACTTCTTGGCTGTTAACATTGAATAATTAAACACTAACAGCCAAAAGGAAAGCTGTTGTTTTCCTAGTCCAAATACCCAGCCAGGAATAAAACATTAAGCAGCTATACAAATGATTTCTTTCATTCTCCTTTCATAAAACAAACAAGTGAGTTAAACAATATATACTTTGTGTACATGGAACATAAATGCATTTCATATGTCCTGAAGCATCATTTCTGGAATTTGAGCTTTGCGTGTTGCAGGTAAATTAACCTTATTTAGTGTGCTAATTTTTTTTCCCTATAGTTCATTTTGCATTTGTAAAAAAAAAAAAAAAAAAAGTAAGGCTAATAATCAGAATACTAAAGCTTTAAATCATGAATACCTTATGGTAAAGTTGAAGTGCTTGTGTGTACAATAACTTACCTGTTTGTTTTTTTCCAGTGTATTGTATTTGATTTAAAAATATTTAGTGACCTTGTCTTCCTTCTGGAAAGTCATTAGCCTGTGCTTCTACTAATGGAGGGTCTTAAGGTGTTGTGGCATTTGACTCTGGCCCTTGCTCCTTCTGTGGTCCTCTCACAGCAGCTGAACTTCCAAGACGTTCTCAGCCTGCAGCTTAAGCTTTCAGACAGGAGAATGAAGGAGGTTGTTTTACTGCTAGTTTTAATTGTTTGTTAAACAGGGATTGTAAAAATTACAGTGAAACAGAGGCACCACATTCATGATTTCAAACTACAACCTATACCCATTCACATCTTGTATGCTGTGAAAAAACTCAGAAGAGAAAAAAAAAAAATAAACCAAAGAGGGGGAAAAAAAAAAAAAAAGATACGAAATGAGGGAGAGAGAGCACTCAGAATTCAGCATGTCTGACAGAAGAAACACCCCCCAGAGCCAGAAAATTGTCATCAAGTAGCAGTGATATCAGTCTCGAACTCCTTCCAGCTTTGGATCACGAGGCCCATCAGCAGAGCTCCCTGTACACAGCAGCCCTTCACAGTCACTCGTCAATCAAGCAACTCTGAAAATAAAGACCACATGTCATCAAGTTTGCGGAGTTCTTCCCTTCCTGTTTATGCTACTCTTGCAAGAACTGCCAGATCGCTTATGTAGCTGCACCAGCTTTCTATCCTCAGAGAGGCGGGCGATTTTCTTTTCCTGCAAGTCTTTTGATTCTGGTGTGAAAATTAAATATTGTTGTTTTATGACAGTTTCTCACTGCACAGGACGCAGGCCCAAAGCTGTGGTAAAAACCTTGCTAATGCTTTTGTGGTAGAGTTAATAGCTTGTCAGTACTTGGTCCTATGCCCACACTCCATGTAGTTTACGTAGATGCAGTCAGAGGTTCCCATGCACAAGTAATACTGGAATGTCAGATATATGACATAACAGCCCTATTTCAGTGAATTGTCACTTGTGTGTAACTCATGTCTATTCAGACTCAACCTGCATGTTCAGAGGAGCCATAGTTAGTGATCACTCCTTGTAGTAATCAGCACTCTTTTCTCTAACAGAGCTGCAATAACAAGAAAAAGGTTGAAATTCATATTAAAAACATTCCAAAAAATAGCAGTACTTCTATTGGCAGTTTTCCCAGTACACCATATGTTGACCTTTTCTGGTCAATGTAAAAACCACAAACAGTTGAGGGATTAGTGTTTCACCTCAGATGTATCACCCCGTGCTTTGCATTCTTACTGATGCCACCCTGCCATCTTTTCTAAGTGACTTCAGGCTCCCTTCATGTGACGTTCTGCTCAAGGCTGTTTCCAGCGTGTTTTCACACAGAAGCGAACATAGGCTCACAAAACGTAGCTTGCTTGCTGCCCCAAACCAGGCTTTTATTCATTTGTATGCATGCCAGTTCCACTTGTGTTGCTTGTCCAGTCTTACATTGTTCTTTGCACGGCTTTTTTGGCAGTTTCCAGGTTTCTTCCCTGTTTGATTATCAGAGGAATAGCCCTTTTCCCTTCCATACCTGTGTTTTCACTCTCTTATCTCCTCAAGTTGCATTTCTGAGGGTTTTTCACCCTCCTGGCCCATGAGAGCAACGCGAAGCCTGCTCTTTGCTGCTCTTTGCTCCATACACTGAAGATGGAGGCTGTGTATATTTTTACCATTCTCCCATAACATTAATTCTTTATATCCAGTATGAATTATTGGCAGATTAACAGCAATCTGGAAAAGCAGATGGTGCTTTCCAGACCTCCCTCCTCCTTCCCTGTCATGGTTGAAAGGAAGCTAACATTAATACAGCCCCAGCCTTCAGTTAGAGCACAGGCCTACTCAGTGTGTCAGGCTGCCAGATCTTTACATACAGCTTTACTCATACGCATATTTCCTTTATCTCCTGTATATATAGAGAAATCTTCAATATATATCAGTATTCCTATACTGTACCAATATTTCTAGCTACAGTTACGTAAATGAATATAAACCTACCATGTAACTACATTCATATATAATCACATAATTATATGTCAGTTGTGGTCCTAAATATACAGAGATGTGTTCTTAGAAATGTGTATATATGTATGTGCACACGTGATACATCAAAGGTATTTATCTATATTTGCTAAATCCATTGGGCATCAATATTGACGTGTTTCCCTGTGGAAACTCTGAAACTTAGGTCTGATTGAAAGTTGTTAGCATGGCTTGGAATAACAAACATCTGCCAACTACTAATTAATCACAGACATCTCCCCTGTCTAGAAACAAACCCTTGTATCACTTTTATACACAGTTGCACACAGTGTTCTGCCTTTATGCTGGCATCATATTTGGCACCTTTTTGGCTTATCTCTTCTGGGGCAACTTTCCTCAAAGATCTCATGTCACTAAAATTCATCAAGCTAGTTGTACGTGTGCCTTTTCCTGCGCTGACACTACTATTTGGCACCGTTTATACTCATAACAAGGGATAAGATCTAGTTTGGATTTGCACCAGTACACCTCAAGCTCTTCCATCAGGATTCTTCCAGGAAAATACTCATTTTTTAGCAATTCTTAAATTCCATAGGAGGTGAAGCTAGTATGAAACTCAGAAGTGGTTAGTAAGTAATATATGTACATGAATGTACATACAGAGGTTTCAGTCTGAGACAAACAACCTCTTCTTGGCGGATGCTTTCTCTTTTTCTTCAGTAGTCTACTTTTGACCATCTTTCTGTCCTTCAGTCCACATTTAATCAAGACAGAGAGAGGGATCCTGTCATGCACTACTGGACAGCACTGTTTCTTGTGTTACCTCTAAAAAGGCTTTTGATGCAATACTTTTCAAGACAGATAAGATCCTAGAGAACTAGAGGTTAGTGAGCCCTTGGTGCTGCCTTAAATTCTGCAGTCACCATTTACAACAGTGATGCTATGAGCTTTTTGAAAGAAGAGAGTTTAGTTGGTCACAGCTACCCTACCTTGAATGGCAAGAGGCCACCTCTGATGAAGTGAGTAGTTCTGATGTGGCTTACCAGGCCACAGAGAGGTCCTGTGGTGATGCAACTGGAGAAATGTCCTCTCGGCCCTCTTTCAGGGGGATTTCAGTGAAGCTGGGTGTTGAACAGGCATCGGCGTATGTACAGAAAGGCTGGTGGCAAGTGCTGCAAGAGAATGTTGACAAGGTTGTGGTGTTTTGTGAGATTTTGTTGTGCTTGCCTTTGGTTTGGTTTCTCTGTTTCCTTTGTGACACATTGGATGTTGGTTAATTAACAAGCGTACTTCCAGCAAATCTTGAAAAATAATTATTATTTCCCCCCATCCATGACCAAGTGCCATCTCATTTAACATCGAGTGGATTAAATGTAAAGTTTACCAAGAGAATTTGAAGGCCCACAATGGAAAGCAAAATTTGTTTATTACTACTGGCGTCAAGTCTCTTTTCAGACTGTTTCATGCTCATCATATAAACATCCCGCTGCATTTACCCAGCTATATACTTATACTCCAAAAGGAATAGCATATGGTGTGAAAACCAGATGCCCCTGCCCACATAAAAGCTCTATACATTTGTTTGAATGTAATCAGGAAACAGTCACGATCTTCTTCCCACTCTCAGAGGAGTCAGCTGAACGCAGTGAGACCTTGTTCAGCTCCTGGAGACGGCTGGTATTGCCTCGGCTCCTGTGGGGGTGGTGGAGGACGAGACACGGGTATGTTTCACCATGCTCCTCTGAACTTTCCAGCCTGTCTGCATTAATTCTCTCTGCTGATGACTCTTCACCCTCAAAGGCTGTGTGGAGGTGCAGCTCCATGTTCTCCTAGGACCTGCCATGTGGGGGCAGAATAGCTCCACCTAGGGAGAGGAGCTGCAGCTCCTCTCTCCACAGGAGCAGGTAGGCCACCGAGCAAGTCTGTAGGATAAACGTCAGCTCCCTCGAAGCCCCTTGGGTTCAGAAGGGTCACACCAGGCTTGTGTTGTCCTTCCTTGCTGTTGCACGTTTGCAATAGCTGATTCTGCTGCTCTCAGAATCACAGAATCACAGAATAGAGCAAACAAATAAAATACAGTTGATAAAATAATCACAGAATCATAGAATACCCCCAAGTTGGAAGGGACACACGGGGATCATCTAATCCAGCTCCTGGCTCCTCACAGCACCACTCACACTTCAAATCCTATGTCTTGGAGTGATGTCCAGATGCTCCTCGAACTCTGGCAGCTTGGGGCCGTGCCCACTGCCCTGGGCAGCCTGTTCCATGCCCGCCGCCCTCTGGTGAAGAACCTTTTCCTAACCCCCAGCTGCCCCTCCCCTCCTGCAGCTCCATGCACTTCCCTCGGGTCCTGTCGCTGTCAACAGAGACTTGCTGGATCTCCAGTGCTAGACTCAAGAGTTAGGAAGCCCACAAGCGTGAGAAAGTTCATACTTTCTTCTGCATCTGTATCATTAAACAAGCCAAATTCAGCCCCAAATATTTAGTGAAGATCAGAATAAGCCAACAGTACATGTGACTACTTTGTGCTGGAAGCATCCTTGTACGGACTTGGTCAGTTGTGTGGCCAATGGGAATTCCATATACATGGCATGTAGAAGTGTCTCCACATATGGACCTTGCAGTGTATGGACCTCTGCATCCCATGTATACTAAAGCTGTAAGTAGTATTATATGCACGGCTTACAAGTAGGGTCAATATTATTCTAATATTCTACTTTTTTCAAGAATTCTGGGCATGGACAGTAAGTCTTTAAGGCACTTGGGTATTTTTAGTGATGCTATTCTGAAAGACTTCCTGTAGAAATTGCAAATACTATTTTAAAAAGTCTTCTACAGCTCTAAGTTGTATGAGTCACTAAAAAGTGGTTTATGTCTTCTTTTTTAG
Organism: Pavo muticus; assembly: GCA_016647715.1. NCBI lineage: Eukaryota > Metazoa > Chordata > Aves > Galliformes > Phasianidae > Pavo > Pavo muticus. Next base: position 1,402,587 of record JACDJE010000167.1, on the reverse strand, counting down.
ATTTAAAAAGAGTTTCTTCTTTCAGTAGATTCTCATTTTGTTGTTCCAGAAAAACTGACAGGATTGTTCTCTCAGTTGAACTGTTGTCCAGGTATTGTTATTGTTTCCCTTAAGGATATCAGATGATACAGGTAATGAGTAGACAGCATCATTTTGTACTGGGCTTGGACTGTCATTTCTGTCTTGTTGGCAAAGCAATGTTTATTTCATGCCAGGTGATTATTTTTTTGTTGCGTGAGACATGTCACCAAAAGCCAGATTTGAAGTGAAGAATCTCTGTGATGTTTTATAAAAAATGAAGCGAAACAGGGTGAGGGTGAGGACCGCTCCACCCAACTTTCACCTTTGAATGATCTTTCTTCTTAACTGAGTAGCAGTATATTTCTGGTAACACTTGAATTTCAGTCCTCTGTATCCTGTTCTGGAAAAACCTCCTACGGAAATCTGTGAAAACTGTTAAAAATATATTTTTTTCCAAAATCCTCAAGAAATAGTACAGAACCTTTAAAAAATCAAAGTTAAATTCAATTCCTTAAATCTTGATGGAAGAAATCTTATCATCTTCAACATCATTATATGGAGGACGAAGCCTGTAAGGCTTTGCTGAGTGATCGAAAAAGGCAAATTAATGACAGCACTTGAAATTACCTGTAATTATCACTGACACAGGGTCAGCATCATTGCAGTGACAGTCTCACAGAGAGGTGACTCTCACTGGTTCAGAATTTATACAAAACTGCAAAACAAGACGTGACCTCCACACTCAGTGTTAAAGTATCTCTGGAGTATTTAAGGATCTCGAATTCAAAACCTACTGTCTAGCTGCTTTCATTTTTTGAAAAGCAGTAAAATTCTGAAGGAAGGGGTCCCAAGCGCTTTTCTGGTCAAAATCACCTCTCCTTTCCCATTCATATTTACTCAGACCTCTCCCTTCACTGTCACCATCACACAAAGCCTCTTCAGCAGTTATAACAACTGCTTATATGGAAAAGTAATAATAGGAAAGCATTTAATGAATTTTAAGCTGACATTAATGTAATTTAGCAGCTGGAAACAAGGAGAAGAGCCAGCACTGTGAGACCTGCCAGCTCTCTATGGATCATCAGTGGTCAATGGAGCACAGATTTCAGAACTGCTCTCCAGGGTATGTTGGCAATTTTTCTTTTCTCCAGCTACATTCCTGATTTCAATTAAATCACAGTCTGAAGTACTCTCTCTGACATAGCTAAGACCTTCCAATAAATGCTCTTGGCTTCATTTCTCCCCAGACACTGTCCTTCCTCGCAGTTCTTTGCTAAGTAAGTGAAGATACCACCTGAAAAGCAGAGATATTCTTTTTAAAGAGACTGGCACCAAAATTTGTCTTGAGAAAGCAGGGGAGAAAAACAACTCCTTTGATTACATAGCAATAATTCCCCCATCCCTGGGCAACTTCCCCAAATCTTTCTTTTGTTCTTCCTCTGTTACCATTTCAATATTAGGTTTTCTGTCTGCACTTCTGGTTGTTTTTTTTTCCTACTTTTTCTGGAACTACAAAGGAATTTCCAACATAAAGTCACTCATCAAACTTTACAGTTGAAGTTTTAGTTTGCAGGGAGCAAGAATACCTTGAAGTTCTTTTCTCTCTATTTTCTACCAGTGAACAGATTGTTAACATATTGACCCAAAGCCCTTGAGGCATTATAAAGCCTTTTACAACTGCCTACAATTAAGAATATATGGTTTCTTTTGAAGAAGGCTTGCAACAGGTGTCTTAACTTTCTGCTCTTTGCTTCCTTCCTCTCAAGTTCAATGAAAAATATGCAGTTTAACACCATTTATGAAGATCACCTGTGTTTCCAGTTCAGGTGAATCTGTGCTAGGGCAATGAAGGAAACTAGTTATTATACTAAACTTGGCAAGGACTGCTTTTGCCTTCGTTTTTGCAAAACTTCACTTTGATACAAACTCATTTTTGTGGTTCTTTCAGCTGTTTTGACCTCCTCTGCCCCTCACCCCCCATCCTACTCCTGTGATGAATTCCACCAGCAGCTCTTTGCAGTGGTCCCACTGTTGAGATCTAGAAGAGTGAGGAGTTGTGCTGGAGGAATCTGGAGCCATCTGGCTGCTTAGAGCCCTGCAGAAACCATCCCAAACAGGATGGCAGCCTCCGGACAATTTCTTTCACTTGCTACATAGGAGTTCTGTAAACCACTTCATATTCATCTGGCAGGGTTCCAGCGTTGCTCTTCATTGTGCTTTGACATTCTAATTTTGTCTGTTTGGATTGATGGCCAAGTGTGATAACCTTGAGGCTGCTGAGCCATGATAACCAGTATGTCCATGGCTTTGTGCAGCAGATAGCAGGAGTTGTAGGGACCTGACTGCCAGTGACTCTATCTCCAGGGATATTCAGGCAATTACTGATTGTGCAGGGCTTCTTAGCACTGTAAACCAAATTCTCTGCTGCTGCCCTCCAAACTGAGGTACTGGAGAGAGGAGGAAGGAGAGAAAGGAGCTAACTCAGAGAGAGTTAGCTGGGGAATATAATTGATTGCTCTTGTTAAACGGGATGAGAGTGAAGACCCCAAGTGAAACCTCTGTGTCCATCCCCTCACTGGTGTCAGCAGCTTCACTGACCTGGCTTTCTGCAACTCTGGCATAGTCAGAGCAGGTATGAGAGCTGTGGGCATTCATCAGTGTGCTGCCCAAGGCAGGTGCATTCATTGTACTTAGAATTAGCCCTGCTATGCATGTAGATGGAAAGTAAGCAATGAGAGGTGCCCAAGTCACAAAAATACAAGAAAACATGTGAAGGCCATCAAACCCAGATCTCTCATTTTATATCCCATTATTGTACTTCCCTCAATAATTTCACAAACTATCAAGTCTGAGGCTGCAGATAAACAGCCTTAAGTTAAGGCCACTGCTGAATATCCCTCCCCAGCTACGCTCTTGTAACATTGCTGGCACTCCCCTTCAGTGAGCAGATTGGAAGATTAACCAAGTAACAAAAATGCATGCTTTTGGTTCACTGAGGTAATGCCAGCGCTGAGATTAGATGAGACCAGGCGGGACTGTCTTGGCAGACTCAGATCAGCACAACTATTTGATTTACTAACTTCTGCTCAGGTAGCTGTTTTTGGGATCCTTTGTTTTGGAGATTTTGGGCACAATGTGGATTATTCCTGGTGCAACATTTCTTGCTTCTGAATCAGTTACCATCATAGATGAAACGCATTTGCAGTTATTGTCACTGAAACAAAGGGAGCTAACTGTGACACTTGTCTGGAAAACAAACAAACAAACAAACAAAAAAAACCAACCCAATGTCCTTTAAGCGTCAGCTTTAGAGATAATTCCAGTTTTTAAAATAAATAAATAAATAAAACCAGGTGTGTTGGCAATTCTTTGATCAATATAATTAATGCCCGGAAAAGAGCCTGATGCATAACAAGATCTTTGTGATTCTGATGAGTACACATCCACATACTATTTCTCTGAGACTGTGAAAACTCCACAGCCAAATTTTGAGACCGTTTGATTTCAGAGTCCATAACCATGACTATACATGTGCTGTACTATTACCACAGTTTTCAAATAGTCAGTTAATAGATGAGTTCTTTTCTTATTTATATAACTGAATTGTGAGCGTTGCATTCTAAAAGTAGTTCTTGTTAGTGTGAAATATGAAAACAGAGAACGTTTGAGCAAGCCTGAGGGTTCCCAAGGAATAGAGTCTGTAATTGTCAGAGCTAGAAGAGCCTAAAAGCATCACTCAGAGCCCAGAGCTGAGGTGTGAAACACATTACTAAGTGCTGGGGGATTCATAGTTACTCGCAGACCACAATGTGAGTGGGCAGGCTTCTGAGCCTTTCTGAAGGGAGGCATGATGCTTTGATGTGCCCGGTAATTACAGTATGGGTTCTAATTGATGTAAGCAGTAAAGAGACATTGCCTCATTGTGTGGAAAAAAAGACTGGCAGGTACCTCTAGTCACTTGCTGTGCTTCGGTAAAAGATTGTCCAAGTGAACATTTCTCCATTCAATCACATTTTCCGCTGGAAATTCCTCTTTCCTTCACATATCTTTCAACATAAAAGATTCTCTGTGGGCTCATTTGAATTGTTTGCCACACAGGTACCTCAGATGAAACCACAAGCTGTAGCCACAAAGGAGGTGGAAATACTATTTCAGAGATCTAGTCTCTCTGAGAGTCAGGCTGGCACTGCCCATTGCTTTCCTGCATTTCCATGCACTTGCCAAAAAGAGTCTCTACTCCTTAAGGACTGAAGAAAAATCAAAGCCAACCGAATAAATAAAAATCACTCTCAAGGTCTGAAATACCTCAGAACTAAGTGTGCTGTGGTTGTGCTGCACTTTCAGAAGATCAAAGGTTGTTTCATTGTACCCTGCGTTTAAGAAGATTGGGGCAATGTTTAACTACTGAGGTGTGTCATATGTCTAATTACTGTATCTGTCTCTGCTTAACAGTAAGAGCTCTTTGTGAGTAATTGGGGCTGGAGCTGGTGCCTAAAATCCTCTTGCAGACCTCTGATAAGCAGCATCACGCAGGTGAGGAATCAGTGACAGCGTGGGAAACGTGAATCATGTTGGTTGTGATCATAGAGATGAGATTAGAAAATAAACCACCTTCCAGCTAGAGTGCTGGGTGGTGGCAGGGGGTTCTATCTGGCATTTGACTCTGTCATTTGCCACCTCAGTAAATCGCCTTTTGGGGCCTCTGGTTCCCCATCTGGGAAAGCACTGTTTGTCCTGGTAAAAGTAGTAAAGAAGAGCTCTACACAGAAGCTACACACTACCAGAATTGTGTCCTTCATTATTATCCCTCCCTAAGAAAAACTGAGGTGAAGGAGATGCTGCTTTTAGGCAACACAGGGAAGGATGAGTGCTTGAGATAGACAGATGGGAGTCAGCCATGGGGGTGACAGTGAATTAAATCACCAGTTTTGCTTTAATTTTGCTCCTTGAAGAACTGTGTTTCAACAGACATTTCACAGTGGGGATACCAGTTGCGACTTGGCGTATAATCTGATCTGTGCCATACTTACCACTGAGATTTTTCACTAGTATATTAAAATCTCCATTTTGTTTTACTGCTTAATGGGTTTGAGAAAGGCCTTATACAAATACAATGACATGGGATGTAGTGGTCCAGCTACATAGAAGTGATTTCTTCCTCACCTACTGAACTCAGCACAGCAGCCAGCTGGACAAGTAGCCTTGGCTGCTGGCATGAGCAGGTACCGGTGGATGCAAGATGCAAGCCAGGAGTCACATTCACCATCCTGTAATTCAGACACTTTGTCACGACAGGCTGTTTCTGGCCCTGCTGGGCTTTCACTGGCTTACTAGAAGCTTCCTCCCAAGCTGGCAAACGCATTGTTGGTGTGGCTCTCCAGAAACCAGGTAGTGCAGCCTGCTGCTGTCCCCACACGGTGGTATGTCATGTGAAGGCAACCACAGCAGTTTAGTTTGTGATATAATCCACCTGACTTTTGTACCATAAGTGCCTCCACCCAAGGCCTGCAGCATAGCAAAAAAGAGACAGCTCCACTGTGTTTTGGGAAGCAGTAAAAGGGCTCAACTCTATGCTAGGGAGCCTGCTTTAGCAGAGAAGAGTTGGACTAGATCATTTCCAGAGGTACCTTCCAGCCCCTGCGATCCTGTGATTCTGTGACATGGAAGTGCTTGGAGTGAAAGGTGGAGGTGAGAATGGGAGGACGCGTTCAGGAGGATCTGTCACTTTATGAACACTGCAGGCCTTCCATAGGGCATGCTGGTGGGCTGCAGCTTTCTAAAGCTTTTAAAGCACACCTGGAATGTGGCTCTCAGACATGGGATAGGGAGAATTCAGTATGCCGCATCTGCTTTTACACTCACTCCAGAGACTGCCGTGCTGCTAATTCTTTTGAATATTCTCTAGGGGGCATTAATTGCCATTCATCAATAACTACTATGCTATTCTGTTAGAAGATTAGCACAGAAACTTCGGTGTTTTTATCCGGTTTTGTCCTCTTGAGTCTCACAGAAAGAATTGTAGAATGTAATCGGTGTATTTTTTTAAATTAATTTTAACTTCAGTGAAACAGTGGTATAATTATTGTGCATAATTTTGCAATGAATTTTCAAGTAAAAGTGGTATAATTACAGTCTATTCACTTGATCACCTACGAGTTTATCTCCCATTCAATTGAACAGGTTCAAAATTAACTGTTTTTCCTCTTCCTAACAATGATAACTGACCATAACCAGATTACAGAATTTTGCTTACATGTGTAAATGGTGCTCAATCATCTTGAGAGGTTTAAAGAACGTTTATCCTTTTTGAGTTTGATGAATTGCAAATTATGAGTACTGGGAGTCTGTTTCTCTTCTTTTTCTGCCCCCCATCCCGGACATACACCCCTGTTTTATTATGCTACACTTTTTTAAAGAAGATTGTTATTCTAATGCCAGTTAGGGTAGGGACTTGTGTGTAAAATACGTATGTTGCTCAGCCGTAACAAGCTGAAATAGTAGTTAAGAGAATGATAGAAAGACGTAACGTAGGAAAAGAGAGGAATGAAGATAGAGTAGTAATAGTGGGATGTCATACACATGATGCAACTTCTGGTGGGAGGTCTTCTAGAATATATATAAAGCTCTTCTTAACAAAAATGAGAAAGGTCAAAACAATTGGAGCTAATATGAGGAGAGTGCATTAAAGGTAACAAGAAGGAATTCTACAAAAAAGAAGTTTAAAAGAGTGTGGGACCACCAGTGAGTGGGGGACAGCAACACAGTCGTTTGAACAATACAAAACAGTATGCCCAATTTTTTTTTTTGCATCAGTTTTCACAGATAAAGCTTAATTCCAACTCTATACATACCATCACAATTTATTATGGATGACAGCCTACAGTGAAAGAGGGATGAGTTAGGGCCTACTACCACTGGATGTACTTAGATCCATAGTGCTTGATGAGATTCATCTGTTGGTACTGGAAGAGGTGCCCTGATGTGACTGTGAAGCTTCTGTCTATCATCAGTGGAAGTCAGGATGATATACAGATGTTCATGTAGAGAGGGAAAAGGCTAGATTCTAAAAGGTCTGCCTTTCAAAAGGCAAAGAGAAGAATCCTAATATGCCACCTTCACTGCTGAAAAAGAACATCTTGAAATTCATTTTCAAACACAGCAAACATAAGAAGACAGTGGCCTGTATGAGGAGGCAGATGGCACCATTTGCAAATCTGCAGGCAGTGTTAAATGGTGGGGAGTGATTGACACACACAGTGACACAGCTTTAGTCCAGAGGAATCTGCAGGTAGTTGAAGATTGGACCAAGAAAAAATTCATGACATTAAACAAGAAGAAATGCAAGGTTCTGCAGCTGGGGCAGAATAAACCCAGCATTAGTACAAAGTGGTAACTGGTTGAGCTGCAGCCCGGCCAGAGAGAATCACAGAATCATAGAATGGCCTGGGTTGAAAAGGACCACAACGATCATCTAGTTTCAACCCCCCTGCTATGTGCAGAGTCGCCAACCACTAGACCAGGCTGCCCAGAGCCACATCCGGCCAGGGATGAAGATGAGAACTTAGGGGCCATGGTAGACCGTCTGAACCATGTATGGTTGAGCCAAAACTCAGAGTAAAGTAAACCACACGGTGGGTTAGAAGGAGCATGGCCAGCAGCACAAGCAAAATTGTTGTTTTCATCAGTCTTTACTTGACACTGATAAGGTCAAACATGGAATTATGCATCCCGTACTTTCCCTCCTCCCCAGTTCAAAGAAGGCTGTAAAGAAACTGGAGGAGTCTGACAGGGGGCTGCCAAGATAGTAAAGGACCAACTGCACATCAGACGTTGAGATAGCTGGGCTGGTTTCTTCTGGTGAAGAGGAGTCTATAGGGTGATCTTAGCAACAGCCTACAGTGACTGGAAGAGGAAAACAAAAGCAGTGGAACCAAACTCTTCTGTGTAACAGCAGACAATAGAACAAACAGCCAGGAACTGCAGTTGGGAGGTTCAGGTTGGGTGGTTGGGAAAACCCATGAAGTGGCAACATGTGCCACTTCACCTTTGAACATGTTATTTCAAGAGGCTGTGCAATCTCCATTCTGGGAAAACCCACAGCTGAGCTGTATCAAACAGAAGGATGGACTACACAACCCACAAGTCTCTTTCAAGCAACATTTCTATGATTCTTTAATAAACATTGCCTGCAAGTAATAGCAAAAACCTGTGTGATTGCACAGATGCTAAAAGAAGAGTGATCAAGATGAGGAATGAAAAAAGCAAAAATCTCTAGGATTTTTTTTTTAATTATTTTAATAATGTTGCTTTTTTTCTTTTGTATCCGTCCTGACCAAAGAATGGTCAAGTTTTTCTGCCTCTGGAAAATGTTTCCTGAAATGTTGTTCCTCCTGTTTCTGAAAGCCACTGAGTAAAGGGCTTTTTCTGTCTTCCGTTATTAATCTGTGTGTCTTGTAAGTCCGTAGGTTCCTCTTATACTTCTTTAGGAAGTCTGAAGTCACCGAAAAAAGCTGAGCTTTTCTCTGCCATGAGTTTGTAAAATCATTTGGTGCCTGACTCATGATTTCTGAATCTTCCTCTTGATTTTCAATCTTGGGTGCCTCTATAGGGTTTTGTTCTTGCTGTTACTGGTTTTAAAAATTTATAAAATTGTAATGATCATAACTTGTGTGAAAGTTTAGTTTATGGTCTTCTTGTTTACCCTGCTTCAATTTCCATTGCACTGGGGGTTGCACAGTTCCTGTCATTCACAAAAATGAGAAGAAAGACAAGCAAGAGATGCAGACTAAGGCAGTGAAAGCAGTACACTCCTGTAGTACCCTCCTCTCCCTGCATCCCTGAAGAATGCATCAGATGTATACAACGCCTGCAGAAGCTCAGAGGGTTTTGTGAGGTGACAGAGGCTGAAGAGTGGCTAATGGAAATTATCTATTTCTTTGAAAGTCCCATGAATTTTAAGCAAAAACCAACATGCTTCAGCCAACATTGCTCCTCTGAGCTCTCTGAGGAGAGCAGTGTGTAGTGAAGACTCTAGAAGTCAATATTTCGAGGGCTGTGAGAGTGAAAGAGCATGGAGACAGTTGCAGAATAGCCCATCAAACTCAGACTTTGTAAATCTCTATACATTTTGACCTAAACCTGAGACAGCTCAGTGCTATTGCAAGTGCCTGCTCTGCTGAAACTAGGTTGCGGCCTCCTTACTCTCCAGACAATACCTTTTGCAAGGGAGTATGTGTGGGACTTTTTCAGGCTTTCCTGTTGCGTCTGTTCTGTCTTGTATTAATAATCACTGAACCACAGAAAGACTGACGAGGCTTCCTTCATAGTCTTGTTGTGAATCAGGCAGAGTTGGGACTGGCATCTGATTCTCTTACTTGCTGCATGAATTTGCCTCACAAGCAGATTATTGACTATCCTGGGGTTCCTTTCTTTCTTTTGAACAAAATTTGTGGCTCTCCTTGTCGATAGTCCCGTATTTTCACCAGAAGTTTGCATTTTACTAACTAGCATTTTCTGACAATAGCAAAAATATTCAACAGGTCATCACCCATCATCCTCTGAAGATAAGAAACTGCAATATAGGGCATCCCCTCCAAGGGATTCAAAGATTCGTGCCTTTCAGCTGTTAATACCGTAGTAAATCTTTGAGATGCAGAGTTTGCTCAAATGTATTCTAGAATCTGCTGGAGTTTGCCTTTAACTAGATCTTTATAAATACATTGTTACATAGCCACAAAACTAGAAACCCTACCAGTTTCATTGGGCTTTTACTAGTACATAAAAGGAAAAAAGACTGTAGACCCCAGACAGCTGGTGAGCAACAGGATCCAGTAGGGTGAAGGAGGGAAAGAAATGGAGGAGGTGTGTGGGTGTGAGAGAGAAGGGGAAGATGTTGATGCAGTGGTGAAGTGAATGTAATACTGGAAGTTTTCACTTGTTGTCTATCTTTCCATCTGTCCCACTTTCCCCAGCACACTTTCCCCAGCACATCTTTGTTAATAAAAAATATTATTCTGTTAAATTCAGCTTCCAAAGGTTGTGTCCAGCTTTCTGGGACTGACTTAGAACTTTGTTAGGATTAGGAATCTTATTACTTATTTCTTTTCAGTTATATTTGATGGTTTCCATTCCTTTATGTCATTGCTTCATTATTATTTATTTCCCTTGTTTTTTATTTTGCTATGTGCTGATTGATAGTTGAATGCCTGCTTCTCTGGGAGGTGCCAACTGATTCTGTCCTCCTTGACATATTTATGTTCAAGTTCTTCTCCAGTTTCACCTACTTTTGATCGGGTGTTGGCTGAATTATTGCTGTCATGAATTACTTTCTGTTAGTGACTGCAGATTTCACTACCACATTCAGCCTTTTCATCTGCACATTTTGGTCTTACTGTGCTACTGCTTTCCATTACTATCCCTAAACAATATGACTCTACAATCTTTCATCATTCAGATATAGAACACATATTGCTGTAGTTGAAACTAGAAGTTAACTGTGGTGTTGTATTAGGAGGAAAATGAGCTGTCCTCTGAGTTTCTGTCTTGTGTGTCCTTGTAGGATTCTAAGTCATGGAAGGAAAAGAAGCTGTTAGACAGCAGTTACACAGTAGAAACTTCACTGTGTAAGACGGAGCTGAAGTATGATTGTCTGCAAGTTCTTACCTATTCAAGCAGTCTCTCACTGCCTCCAAAAAGCAGCAGGACAGATTTTTGTGTTTGGCTGCTCCTTTGACGTTGCTTGCATGCCATCAGTGGGTTTTGCACACTGCATATTGTAAATCTCTATTTTAGAAGAGCTGGCAGAGGAGTACTGTAAACTTTGAACTGAGGTTGCATAAGGAGCTATTCTTGGTTCAGCCCTGCTCAATACCTTTATCAACATTTTGGAAGGGAATGTGTAATCATCACATAGATGCAGATGATATACGTTGGAAATGCAGCAAATCACCCTGTGATCTAGTAGCTGAATGCCAGCATTTAAGGCTTTAAGGCACTGACTTCACTCTGGTTTGCTCAGAAGAAAGAGGTTGTTCAAACCTCTACTCATACCACTTCTTGAAGTGTAAATGGTGACATGTATAGCTTGGCACATTCCCCCATCTATTCTGTTCCACTGGAGATAACTCTGCTTCCACGTAACACTATTTTGTAAAGGGAAGTGTTGGGTTAGTTTGCTGAGATTTAACAGCTCACAGGTAACAGAAGCCCACTCTCTGGAGGTATCTGAGGGCACTGCAGGGCCACCAGCACAGCTGGGGTGTGTAGCCTACCTTTCTGTCTGTCCTTTGATAAGGCTAGTAGTGCGCATACACAGATTATCATAGAGTCATGCTACAACACTACACAGCTGAGCACGATACTGTTCATGCTCTTTTTTCTGCCCTACATACTAACACACAGAGCCAGGTGGGTTTTTCCTGGCAATTAACACCCTCTTGTTGTAGTAACAGCTCACCTATGGCAAGCGTGATTATGGTTGATCCTACATATGTAAATATTAAATACTAATGGATGGATGGAAAAATGCGAAACCAGAAGTTTTGATCCAGTAGTGTAGATTATAGACCATGCAGCAATTATTTATCATGTGGATCAAGCAGTTTAGGACATCTTTGAAGATTAAATCTTTCAGAAGTCTCACTGCTATTTGCTGTCAAGTTCTGCCTGCACAAGCAGAGATTGCCAGTGGTGCAGTGGTTTTATCCTATCAGGGAAATATTTGTGTGTACTTTGCATAGGATTCTTGCATTTTCTCATATAGACTTACCTATAAGTTCTATAGTTTGGTGAGCAATTTCAGCTGAAAAGGAGATGTTTGAAGCAGTTTGTGTCTTTTCTGGCAAACACAGAAAACAGTGTGTTGCTCTGAAGGAGGATTATTGTCTCAACGAATGGATGGGAATTTAAAACCTTTTGAGGACAGAAGGGATGAGTATAATGAAGACAGAGGACCTTCCTCTTCCTCTTTCTCTTCCTCTTCCTGTTTCTCTTCCTGTTCCTCTTCCTCATTTGCCTTCAATGCTAAAAACAAGTAAAGATGTTAATGAAGTGTAAAGGTGCATCTACACCAGGCACAGGTTTGAGTTTTGCTTAAAGTCAGTTAAAGAAGGTGATTTACCTCTATCCTCATCACCATCTCCAAATGGCAGGGTGCCCAGCAAATCTTTACTCTCTAAAGTTTGGCCTCTCTTTTGTTTTATTTTTGCACTGCTTATGTTCAGGTATAATCTAAGGTTCCGCTTTTTGTCAAGAAAAGTCAAACAGTAAAGTCAGATCCAGCCTTAAAAAGGAGCTAATAGATTTGTCTGAGCTTTGTCTTTCCAGAATAATCACCACACACATGAATGTATATTTGCAAGTAAAAATCACATAATTAAAATGAGAATTTTCAGGCATGCTTCAGAAGCACCCTGGCATGTATATGCTGAATTTGGCATGGAATCTGTAACTTCTTTACAAGAGGATTTGTGGAAAATCAAAATATTAATATATTTGTGTGAGTAATGCCGACGATTATTACAGGCCCACCTTTTGTTGAACTGCGTAGTCATTGTGAATCAAGTGTAATATTTAGGCTGAGTCAGTAGATTTTGCCAGACATCATATTAGTTGTAACTGCTTCCCATTTTATAATATTTAGAAACAGTAAAACTAACGAGACACACACACACACCACGTCAGCCAGGACCACTCACAAAGTCTGCTCTTGCTGCACAGGCTGAACAACTAGCTCATTTTTTGACTCCCTGGGGTTGCACCAAACCTTTCTCTCTAGCAGAAGGTATGGTAGTCATGACACTGAGGAAGTGTGAAGGAACAAATGAGCCCTGAGAGAGGAGCAGACAAAACTGTTTCTTTTCCCTCACTCTTATTTCTCAGCACACACACGTGTACACACACACATATGCACTGTTCTTGGTGTCCAGCGGTTTCTGCCGAGCTTATTCCAGGACAGGCATCTGGCATTTGCTGCGCTCTGCAGGTGGGTGGTGAGTGACACACACACAGTGCAGCTGCCTGTATCTGGCACTTGGGTGATTATTTGCTTGCTAATCAACCAGCATCCGTTAGGTGAGCTGGAGGTGATCAGAGGATGATTAAATAATACAGAGAGAGAGGCTGTTGTGCAGTTGTGGGTGAAATGCTGGATGATAATTACAAGAGATGTAAGGATTGTTACTGTAACCAGGGCTGTAGCAAAAATTAAATCTATCTATTCAAGCTGCTTGACATTGAATATACAATGGCAATTCCCTAAAGCAGAACAAAAAAATAAAGCAAAACAAACCCACTCTGTTTTGCAACGAGAATAAAGAGATATCCCCGTGTTTGCATTAAAAAGCTGCAGTCACCTGCAAAAATGATCAGATTTCAAACTAAATCAAATATGCAGTTTTTCACAACTGCTCGCAAAGGACGTCAAGGGTTATGTGTGAAAAGAGAAGGAGTGAAATCTGATAGCTTTGTGCTGCTCAGTTCAATTAGTTTAGCTGGCTGACCAAAATTGCAGGTGTTAATTCTGCAGGTGCCAGTTGGGTCTAATCAATCTGCAGACTTTATCTGTAGCTCAGCTGGCCAAGTGACAGGCTTAATACCTAGAAGAGTGGGATGGTCACCTGCTATGATGTGATTTGTTGCAGTATTTTATGAAACATGTAATGAGATACAACTCGATATAATTTCTAACTTATTGTGTAATTTATAGCAGCATTTATCCTATGTAGAATGAGGAAAAATTCTCAAATGATTTAAAAATGTCATCATTTTATCATTAAAATACACAGGGTGATATCCTGAGGTCTCTGTTTTTGACCTCTGAAATAATGGTATTAATTTTGAATGAAATGCTCCTGGTCAGGTGGCTGGAGTTGGGCTGAGAGATCTGGATATACTACGGCCAGAAGAAAAGAGGATAGATCAGGGGCAATCACACTGCTGTCTTCAGCTGTCTGGGGAGGACTGTAGACAAGGTAGAGCCCTCAAAATTGCTCAGAGAAAGGACATAATGCACTGGTCACAAGATGCAGAAAACAGGTTCTCACTGGGTAGTAAGATGAAAATTCTTCACTGGGAGGCAGGTCAGATGCTGGAACAGGTTTCTCCAAAATGCTGTAGCCTCTGTCCACACAGACACTGAAAAGTTGCAAGACAGCGTGATCTGTCTTGAAGCTAACCCTGCCTGAAGTAGCTGGTTGAAGTGACGGCTCCCAGACAAAGTCTTTCTGCTGTTCTTTTGTTCCTGTTGAAGTTGGTCTTTGCTGCCTGGGGTGCTTTCTGTTCTGTTCTGTTCTTCGGCAGATAGATGGAGGATCCTGAAAGAGTTTGGAAAGGATGGCAGAAAACACTTGCTTTGAAAAAGGAGCTTTTGAAAAGTGAACGTGGCTTTGTTAATTTACTGTTTCTATTTGAAAGCTTGCAGTGAATATGTTTCTGCTTTCTAGTGGTTAGCTTGCTGACTCATGCACTCCTAAAGACCACACAGGACAAACTTTGCATTGAGTTATGCTCAGGACGTCTCATAGGCTTCATCGTATCTGCCTGTGCAACAGGAGCTCAATTAACAGCCCTTCTCTCTTGAGTACTTGTAAAAACAAGGAGGTCTTTCAGAAACAGAGCCTGTGAAAGCAGATGTTAGCACCCTGCTGTCCCCTCCATCTCTTTCTTCACTGGCTATGGCCTTCAACCAGGAGCTGCCAGGACACTGAGGCACTGGGACCCAAAGGAAGTTTTTTTGGCCTCGGAGTAGGCAAGATGTGAGGGACAGATAGGTGGTTGTGGATGTGTGTCTTGGGGAGCTCTGTGAGACTTTAATCCTGGCAGGATGGAGGAGTGGAATGTGGTCATATTAGACATTATTTAAGACAGAGAATGGTGCTTTTTCAACTGCATTAAGGTCATTTTCATCACATGTTAGTGCTGGTTGATGTTGGTTCCCCCAGCATATCCATTTCCTGCTCTATTTTCTGTGCTTCTGCAGGTATGTTTGTACTAAATGATGGTGTGTTCATTTTAACCCACTCTGCCTTTTGCAAGTGCATGCATAAAGTGCAGGCATTCCTGTTCCAGTCCCAGAGCTGCTGGTATCTGGGGGTGATGCTGTGTACAGAAAGTTTCCTGCAAGCTTGCTTCTCACAGCACTACTGGTGTAATAAGCCACCTCCCAGTTCCTCTGAGGTACTTTCAAAATTAGTATGTTAAGTGTAGACAGGGGAATTGCAGGGCTTTAAAAAGATAGAAAAGGGATGACATGGTTGTGTATTCATTCTGTCTGCCTTGGTCAGACCTTGCTCTCTGAATTCCTTTACTCTTCTCATAAAGGGGAAAGCCAAGCAGTCTCCTATGGTTGCAGTCTGTGACTGGCAGCCCAAATTGTCCTGTCCTAGGGAACTCACTCGGGCTGCTGTCTTAGAGTCAGAAACTGCTGTGTTTCACTGATTTAAAATGCTCACATCTAAAGGAGAGTGAATAAGATAGTCCTGGGAGGTGTCCTTGACCCCGGAAGAAATTGAAGATTGTGTTCCTTCTGCCTGGAACTGGTGTTGTTCCTAGGGCCTGGGACTGTGTGATCACAGTAGTTAATGCAGGCGTGTTTCATGGGATATCCTTGTAAACCTGTCCTGACTCACCTGAAAAGCCAGCTTCTTGTAAGAACTGAGGAGCTCATGTGTTCAAAACACCTGCTGTATAAGACCTCCCTTATTTCTCTTCAAGCCTGCATGCTCCTTTCAGAAAAGGAACGCTTTGTCTCTTGGTGGCAAAAAGATGACAGAATGAGTTCTCCCTGCCCCAGCCCTGGTATGCCTGTATGTAATCAGGCAGAGCTGCTTTCAGGTGATCTTACAGTGCAGTAAGGCAGGTCTCTTTGCAGGGCCTCCTGAGGAGGTTGTGGGGTGACACTGAAACACTTGACTTCACAGAATAACAGAATAATGGTAGGGGTTGGAAGGGACCCCTGGAGGTCACAGAATCACAGAATCGTAGGGGTTGGAAGGGACCTCCAGAGATCATTGAGTCCAACCCCCCTGCCAAAGCAGGTTCCCTACACCAGGTTGCACAGGTGGGCGTCCAGGCGGATCTTGAATATCTCCAGAGAAGGAGACTCCACAACCTCCCTGGGCAGCCTGTTCCAGTGCTCCGTCACCCTCACCATAAAGAAGTTCTTGTGCACATTGGTGCGTAACTTCCTATGCTCCAGTTTCCAACCTGCGCCTGAGGAGAGCTGTAGGCCACCTGCACTGTGAACACAGACAGGTTCCTCTACTTTGGGCCACTCTGAATCAGTCTTAGGAGTGACAGAGGCACTTTTGCAACTTGCAAAGGATTAAAGAGGTTTATCAGATCAGGGCCAGCCTGTGCAGGAGACTGGGTAGATTTAGGAGGAGTGCTGGTCCCTTCCTTCCGCTTGGCTGCTGTGCGGCCATGCAGGTTAACGCAGCACTGGCAGCTCACCGCACAGCAGGCGAAGCTGGGAGCTGACAAAACGCCCCGGCCCCTCCTGCCGGCACGCTGCAAGGGGCAAAAGGCCTAGCACAAAGAGCTGCTTTCCATGCCCACACCTCCATTTAATGAGCAGTAACTTCCCCCTGCGGACACGTCCTCGGGCTGTGGCAAGCGGCTGCCCTCTGTTCTGTGTTTGTAGGGTGCCAGGCAGGGCCTCGTTTTAGGTTGGTACTTAAGCAGTATTGTAGTAAATTATAAAAGATCCTCTCTTTGATGCCTTGTGGGAGAAGGCTCTGGGCCTGATTTCCCCCTGCCTGGTTCCTTGTGTTGTGCTTCGCACAAGTCACTGTAAAATGCTACCATGCTGATTTGGTAACCACTTTGCCACAGGTATAAATTACAACCCTAGGTGCACAGCGGTGGGGGAATGAGGCCAACTATCTCTAAAGGTCAAAGGAGCATTCATCCCACCACCCAGTCTATTGTGGCTTCATTGTGACTTCGCATCAATCAAAGTGCTGTTGTTGTTAAAGCATTTAAAATCGATACAAAATAAAAAAAGACCCGCACTTTCCTTCTCTGCTTCTTTGTTCCATGCAAAAATATCTCGTTGTACTCCGTTCTCCTCAAACAATGCTCCTGTATGCACACGTTACAGATACAAGTTTATGTAGCCAAAAGCAGAGTATGAAGGGATGGTATAATTCTTACCCAGCCTAAAATAGAAGGGAGCGGTGGTTAAAAACAATCGCTGTAATTGTGACTTCCTCAAGCAGAATGGCTCTGATGTCAGATACAGGGAAAGAGGAAACAACCGTTAGCATACATTATGGTTTAACCAAAGGTGCAATTTGTTCCAGCTTTCTAATGAAAGCGTCTCCCCTGTAAAAAGGAAACATGAGCAGAGCAAGCAGAATGCTGTCAGAGATACCCAGCTGCACAGGAGGGAATGAGGAGCAGCTCTGATACCCTCAGCTGCTCGGCACAGGCGCTGAGAGCACACGCTTGCCTTCAGCTCTCAGCTTTGATCTGGAAAGAGCCCCACAAAAACAGAAACTTCTACTTGACAAGGTCAAGTTACAGCTCCTGAAGAAAAAGAAAATAAATCTGAAATAATGTAAAATCCAAGATTATGTTTGCCAGCCATATCAGGAGTTTTATTTGTTTGTAGGTTAAAGCATTAAGTGGTCAATTTGCTGCTAAATTTGAGTGGTTTCTGGTTTCTGGGTATGATGTGTTTATCCGAGAAAGTGGATCATGAATCAGTGTCACATTAAACTATGCCTTTTAAGTTGGGGTAGTGGTTAGCTGGGAACTTACAAAATTCTCCCGAGTTCTCTGTTTGATGCTGCACACCCCACACATGCACTTCTCCAGTGTTTTGTTGCGTTTCATTTTGTGCCTCCCAAATGCAGTTACTCTGTGGCTCTGTGTACTCGCTGGCTGCTCTGTGGTGAACCTCACTGTCTCCGCTCTTGTGACCCACTCTCAGCTGATCCTGACGCTGGTCCCCATTCTGTAATACAGAAGAAAGTGAGAAACCTGAAGCTTCCTCTCCATTAGCCCTAAGGGAATGGCCTTTATTGAAAAGTGCAAAAAATGATGATTTTCCCATGGCATTTATAAACCATGTGATAGAATGTATTTTACAGAACAGTTATTTGGGAAGTTCTACAGAAAGGAGATCTTTTTGTATGAAAAAAAAAAATATTCTGCTGGATTTCCACCAATCTCTTTATGATACATTGCTCTTCTTTTTAACATTCCCTGGGTCCCATAAATTTGCTGGATCTTCATGACCTGTGACAACTGTAATCATTCTGCCATACCCAAATGGAATGAGACAAAACATAGCTTTAGTTTCTAGTGGTCCTTTTTAATATACACAAATAGCATCAGCTCAAATCCCTTTCTCTGTAGGTATATAAGCCTAAATTATGCTCAGTGGCAAGTGACACTTTCCCATTCACGTGCTGTAAATGATATAAAAAGATATTATACAAAAATGTTGAGTAAGGAAATGGGAGAAGGAAGAAAATTGGATCGGTGGTTTTGGAAAGCATCTCTGCTTTCCTTTTTCCTCCCTCTCCTGTAAGGTAATAGTCCTGTCCTCTTACAGGTACAAATGGTTAACGTAGCATCTTATGCTGGCTGCGGGAGTGTCTGGTGGACAGAGTTGTCTGCTTTCGGGAACACCTGAGGCACATACTTACCTTGTAATGCCAGAAAAATTTTTTTCCAGCTTTTCTGAGTGGGAGATGATGCACCTTTGTGGAGCTTTGGAGCTGCCAGTGGAAAGACTGCCCTCTCCCTGGGCAGGAGAAGCTCGTCATTCTTTGATTCAACATCCTCATTCAGTTTTTGGATCCTCACCAAAAACTGAAAATCAAACAGTTGTGAGGAGAATGACAGAGGAGGAGGGCTTACAGCAGAAGAGCTTATTTTTCTTCCTTTTTATGAACATCTCTTTAAATTAGAAACCTAGTCAACGCTTGGTAGAGAAGACAAAGAAAGAAAATGTTGTGTCTGTCAAAAGCGCTTCTGATGTGCCTCTCAACATAGCATTTAGTCACCTGTTTCAAGCATTTAAATGGAGTCTTGGCTTGAATTAAGTGGAGCTGCCGGCTCTATTGCTGGTGAGAGTTACAGACAGAAGTCCATGATGTTTTGATGGAAATTGAATTGAAAGATTTTCACTTAAACAGGAGCATCATTTAACTAAAATAAAGGCAACTCATCCCCAAGTTTTGGAAGCTTCTGTTCCATCAGGTTTGCAGTTCACAATAGTGTCTTCTCCATTCTCCTCTGAGTGATATTAAAAAATTACCTGTATTTTTCCACAGACACGAAGCCTCCATTTCATAACTCAGTCACAGTGCAGTGTGCTATCATGTGAAGTTTTAATTACAAAAAATCATGCAGAAGGCTGAGAGAAATGTGCTGAGTGAACCAGGACACATTTGGAGTCTGTAAGCACACGGCCTTAAGGCTGACGAGATTAATGCTCTTGGCATCACTCTGAGCCAGTATTATGTTCATGCTGTGCTAGGGATTTCTTTTTCCATAGACCTCCTGATTGTAAGAGGGGATTCCAAAACTCACATGCAAGCAGCAAATGTCTCCAAGTACACTGTGGCACTCGGCCAGTAACAGAACCCCCCCCTTTACTGTCCACTGCAGCGGTACGCCGGGTGGAAATTGGATAGCCGTCCGAGCACGGTGTGTCATGGCACGCAGCAGTCATGTGAGAGAGACATCAGGGAACAGTAGCTGACAGTCACATCACTGCCACTCAGAAAGGGATCGGTGCTTAAAAGGGAGCCCTGGATGCTTTCAGCATGAGTGAGCCCGCTGCTAATCTGCATATGTCTGGATTAGAAGTCACACCATCATGAAGATGCCGTGATCCAGGCAGTACCCATATGTCATTTGTGTGGTGACAGTTCCTAAATATCCTGTCCCCTGCAGCTCTATTCCTAAGCACAAGCAACAAATAGAAGGCAAAAGCATACAGGCAGAGCATCCCGGTCCTGATCCCAGTGTCTTTAGCATTGCTAGGTTTTTGTATTCTGCCTGTATTTGCACATCCTCTTTGTCATTTGCAAAGGGAGATTATTGCATTTGCCAATAGTCTTTCATTTTGGTCCTAAAGCAGCACTATAATGTGGGTTGACTGAATATATCACTCTTAATCAGATGCAGAATGGCATACCCTACCTTCCTGACAGTGTTATGGACCACATACCATTTGATTTAGTCTGGTGACAGGACTGTAAATTTGGACTTTGTATCAGCCTCCCTGCTGGGGCGGTGCCTCCTTTTCTGGCATGAATGCAAATGCTCCCAGAGGTGGGGGCTTGGTCTGGAAGACCAGAAGGTGAGTGTCAGTGCTAATGCATATGAGCACCTGATTTGGGATGTAGCGTGAGCTTGAAGCAGAAAGGCAGATATTTTTGGACAGATTGGTGAGGGTCATTTTGGTCATATGGTCAAAGTGAATCAAAGTTCAAATCTGACCACCCCAGCCCTGTGCACAAATGATGGGCAGTAGGTATATGCTATGCTCCATTTTTCAGAGCAAAGAACACTGAGCAAGACCTACGTGACTTCCCCAAATACTTTTCTCATGCCAGCGATGAGTTTGGTGGTGAACAGTGATTTCCACAGCAGGCTGAAATTATGAAATACACATTTTGTTTGTTTTAACTTGAGATTTAAAGTAAATGGGAATCTTCTGTTGAGGACAGCTGCAACATGCACATCCAAACAATTTCTTGACTTCAGTAAAGGTTGCAATTCTTGCAAGTCTTTTTCTAACTGCTGTTGCAGAGGTAAAAATCTTTGCTCATGAGATGACCTGGGAAACCCTCATCTGCAAGCAGGATCTGATGTCACAAAATTCTCAGTTATTCAGAAATGCTCATGGAAACTTTCCAAATATGAGTAAATAGATGCCCAACTCTCACTGATTTCACAAAAGTGAGGAGTCAGCCAATTGGCCTGTTTAGTCACATCTGAAAATCCCACTAGATACCTGTGTCTTCCAGCAGCTTTGAAAACCTCTCTCCTGGTGCTTTCTAGAGTATGCTGTAATTAATACTGAAAGGTCAGTCAGGGCTCCAGTATTCTTTGGGCCAGACTGGTGTGTATGAAGGAGACACATGCACATCACAGAGGAAACCTGAGTCCTGCATGGGAATGTACAGCTAAGTCTGTGCTGGACTTCACCCTGTGAATTGTAGCAGATGGCCACTTCTCTTTGGAGATGGAAATGTAGTCTGAGGATAGCATGACTTAAATACAGGCAGAGTCCTGGAGTAGATATTTCAGGCTGAGCTAGCTGATTTAATTCTGTCCTTTTTTTTTTTTTTTTTTTTTTTTTTTTTTTTTTTTTTTTTTAGATTTTAATTCATGGCACTCAATGCAAAGTTTACTCTAAATTATTCAACATTTATGGGCCCTGTAGGAATAATAAAAGATAACTGGCTTTCCTGGGTTAATGTTGTTTATTCTACTTTGGAATAAAGCTAAAAAATTAATTGTTACAAGCTCAGAGCTTACCTTGTTTGATCCCACCTACCTTCCCTGCTGCAGAGTTGGAGCTATGGTGACTTTTGAAGGCTGAGCTCAGTGCTTGTCCAAACTCATGAAGATGAATAAAAAATAATGTATATATTTACCTCAAGGACACAGCAACAGGAGGCAAAGTCACTGTGTTGTTAACACAGATGCTTTCAGCTGAAACAACGTTCTTAAGCTCATGGATTTACTTTACTTTACGGGCTACTAAACAATTAAAAAAAAAAAAAGGCTTGAATGAGTTGGAGTGCTCATTCTATGGCTTCATGAACATACAGATTGAAGGAAGGGGACAAAAGCTTTAATGAGGACAGACTCTTTAGCAAGGTCTGTTTTGATAGAACAAGAGGAAATGGTTTCAAACTAAAAGAGGGGAGATTTAGATTGGATATAAGGAAGAGGTTTTTACAATAAGGGTGGTGAGGCACTGGAACAGGTTGCCCAGAGAGGTGGTGAAAGCTCTGTCCCTGGAGACAATCAAGGTCAGGCTGGGCAGGGCTCTGAGCAACCTGATCTATCTGTAGGTGTCTCTGTTCATTGCAGGGGAGTTGGACTGGGTGACCTTGAAGGGTCCCTTCCAACTGAAATGATTCTATGATTCCATGAAACAATCCTCAGGAACCACTAGAGAAAGTCTTCGTTGCAGTCTTCCCAAGGCAGCCTTGTTGGTTCTTGAGTCTTCTGCCATAAACTTCCTTTGTCAGGGTAGGAAGGGGGAAAAGCAAGGAAGAAGGAAGTCCTGGAAGAGTAGTATTTGGGAAGAAGAATAACCACTGGACAACAGAGAAGGTGAGTGAGGGAGCTGGCACAATGCACAAGCCCAGCAGAGCCATGATACTGGTTTTGCTGGTCACAATGCGTTGAGCCTTGGGCTTGACACACTCAGCCAGCCTGAGGGCGAGCTCAAACGTTTGTCCACCTTGACTTAACATAAGGCCTCATTAGCGGAAAGCGAGTGCCTTTCCGCTACTGTGAGCATATCTGTCTGTCTGTTCTGGCCGTCCTAACCGGGCAGTGCCCCGTCTGGCAACTAGGTGGCAGCAGAGGACGCAGAGCCATGTCGCTGTGACAGCTGCGGGACCGGGGATGGCCCCGCAGGAGCGGCAACGAGTCGCCCTCCTGGAGGCTCTCACCCCGCTTTCCTTCCTGCCCAGAGACGCGGGCAACAGCAGTGACCCTTGGGGAGCCAGCCAAGAAAGAGAGGCGGAGGAGAACGAGCTTTGGGCAGCTGTATTTTCTTTATAGATTCATCTGATTGCTTTCCTTAACACTGACTTCCTATTCTTCACCATACTGACAGAAGCTCTTCTGTCTTCCCAGAGCTGCCCCACACAACGGAGCCATCGTCATACACATTTTGTGCTGACCAAAGTTCGCCTTTTCTTTCCCAGTCAATCCATTCATCCCCAGAAGGGCCGTCCCAACGAAAGGGGAGTACTCCACTCGGTATTAGGAACGCAGTAATGAGAGAAAGCAAATGGTCAAAAGCCTCCAACTCCAAGGAGAGGAAAGAAAAATGCTGGATACACTGTAGTGTTGAGATAATGAAGGAAAAGTTGTTTGTTGGATAAATGCAGAACCTGAAGTTTAAGGGCAGCAGATGATAAGTAAACAAACACATTCGAGCTTATATTCTTGCTTTTCTAACACCACTGAAGAGCCAATTAATGAAAAGTCTGGCAGCTCTTGGATCTCATTGTTTGGAGAACAGACCATAGGAAAACGTGTAAAATTTTGGCAGAGTTTTAGTCAAAAGGTCAGTCCAGGCAAAAGAAAACTATAGCCTATTTAGTTACTTCGGCCAAGGAATTTACATAAAAATTATTTGCATTTTTAATGTTCAGCAAAGCTGGAACCATGCACTGCATTCAGAATGCCGAAAATGAGTTCACAGTTCTATGGGTGTTTTTTTTTACACTGTAGCAAAATAGCATTGTGGCTATTTAACAAATCTTTTTTTACGTGTGTTTGTGAAGCACAGATAATATAGAAGGAAAGAAGAAATCAACAGAGTATGTGTAGACAGGAGAACACAGACAAATTCTGTTAGAGGCGACAATAATATTTAACCATCAGCAAGTAAGAACAGAGGCAGCCTAGAGATCTCACGTATAAACTTAGGAATTAGTGCTCATTATTAGCCCGTTTTTTCTTACAAGCACATCCTCATAGTTTAAACAGCAGTGTCCTTTTTATAAAGTATCCTGTTGGTTTTGCATGGAGGAGAGTCCTTTTCACAAATGCCACAAGAGAGGGAAACGCTGATGATGTAAAAAACAACCAACAACACACCAACAAATAAACCCAACTCAAAACTGAACACTGTGGTGTACTGAAAAACGAGGTTGCTAAATAAAGGGAAAGTTATATTTAATGACTTAACACAGATACGATTGTATTGTCCTCATTGTTAATCATGATAGTGATTTAATTAAACAAATCCTTTGTTAAAGTAGAAAAGAAGCAGTGGCAGAATTGGCTTTTGCCTACACCAGATTGCTGCGGAATCCAGGAACTTTGCCAGTACCATCACAGCAGAGCTGGCTGCAGAGCATGCAGTGCCTCGGTCCCAAGTGCAGGTAAACTGAGGCATAGCCACATACATCCACAGGACAGAGGACAAGACAGGATTTCCAGGTGCAAACTCAGTACAAAGTCGTCAATGGGAATTGCTAGGTGTTATCCTTAAGCATTAATGTTATTACTGATCCATCTTAAGTCCAAACCATTGCCTTCCTCTACCTGATTTTGGCTGAATTTCACAGTAAAATGCAGATACAGAATATAAAGGGTTGTTAAAGATGTATAAATAGAGGGTCAGACATGTTCATGTTAGAAAATGTAGCATTCAAGCAGAAATACCTAGCGGCATCCTTTCAGAAATCAAGAGGAGAACAAAGGAATGGAAATTAGCGTATAGGAACAAGAAAAATATATTCACCTGTTTGCATAACACACCATGAAGAAATCACTAACAGGCAAGAGAAAGGGGCACAGGAAGCTGCAGGGCGAGGAGTTCTCAAACACAACTAGAGTCAACATTCCTTAATGATTTACACATTACAGTGGCAAAACCAAAGTCAGGCACTCTCCCTCTGATGTGGGGCAAGCGATACAGCTGTGGTTCTCTTTGCTTGCCTCCAGCCTTCTGAGCAGGCAGCCCACAACAATGATCTCCGTGTCACTAAAATGGAATCCCAGTGATTAATCCCTCATGTGCACAGGGTCACATGTCGGTTTTGGGACACCATGGGTAAGGTAAAGAAGGACAAGCCTGAACGGACTGTGTAGCTGAAATACAACCCTTTTTGATCATATCCATCACATGTCTTCTCCAGGGGGAAAGGCATGACCAGCAGGGATGCTAAGCTTTTTAACCTTGAATGACATCCTGTGATAAGCCTGGGCACACAGGAAAAGAAAGAGGCAATGGCTTCCACCCACCAGAAGTCTTATGTTTCCCCAGTGCTGAGGCTGTGATAATTACAACATGTTCAGCTGGTGCTATTATTCAACCATTCCTGCAGGAGAGGGTCCGTCTCAGCCAGCATAAAGATTGCTACAAAACTCCATGGCAGTGAAAAGTTAATTAACAAAAGCAGTTAACTGTTCACATGAATGGCAGGAACAACTTCCCCAGCCATGTGATTATATTTGCATTCACTGCAGTGCTTACGATGCCTTGCTGACAGGCCAGATGCCCGCTGTGCTAAGTGCTGCATGGAACGAGTGAATGGAAAAGGGAGAGAACAACCTCGTGGTGGCAGTTGTTGTGGAAGAACAGTTGTTGCAGCTGAGTTGGTGCCAGTGTGCAACTTGAAGTGGGGAAAAAGGGAGAAAGAATCAAAGCATCAAGAGAGAATCAGCAAAGCTGGTGGTAGTGGAAATGGACAAAATGCTGGGAGCAGATGCGTGTGCATTGGAAGTCCCACGGATGTCAGATTATATGCACAAGTCCAGAAGTGATGGGTGATGCTGAAAGAGGGTTGACCATGGTAGGAGGGGGAGTTCAACAGTGGAATGAAGAAAGACGGGGCACAGCCTGATGAGGGGTCTTCCAGGTGAGGGGAAAGTTGAGTCATAGCTGCAGAGAGAATGAAAACAAAATTGGGAAGAATTCTCCACCTCTAGGGTCAGGTTGTCATTAGCACACAAGCATCTTGGGACTGTTCAGCACGGAGGAGAGGAGGCTTAGGGGGATCTCATCAGTATCAGTGTCCATAAATGTCTGAAGGGAGGGTGCAAAGAGTATGGAGCCAGGCTCCTTCCAGTGATGCCCAGTACCAGGACAAGAGGCCATGGGCACAGGGTGGAACACAGAAGGTTTTGTCTGAACATCGAAATGTGCTTCTGTGCTGTGAGGATGACCAAGCACCAGCACAGGTTTTCCAGAGGCTGTGGAGTCTCCTCCTCGAAGATCTCCAGAAGCTGCCTGGCTGTGGGCCTGGGCACCCTGCTCTGGGTGGACCAGATGGACCCAGAGGTCTCTGCCAGCCTCAGTCATGCTGTGATTCTGTGATCTGCATCCATTCCAAGGCTGGCTCAGGTTGGAAAGAGAATGAGAAACTACCCACAATTTCTCAGGAAACTCAAGCTGAATTATGGTTGAGAGCAATATGGGAGCAGAGAAAGGGTTTGGATGCAAGATTATTCAAAAGTGCAGGAGAGAAGAGGAGGAGGAGGAAGAGAAAGGGAAGGCCATGTGAGAAAAGAAAAAGCATCGTTATGAAAACGTGCCTTCAGAAGCAGTGACAGCAGGAAAAATGCATGTCTCTGTCAGGGCTGGGATGTGAGGGAGAAAATAGCTTGGATGCAGTAGGTTTAGAAGCAGGGCAGTCATGCCACATACTGCTAGGGGCAAGAGGGAAAACCTGAGGAGAGAAGCCTTTAAGATAGGAGTGCTGCCGTGAGAGGTTATAGCAGGGGAAGGCTGTGAAGGGAGCACAGAGGAGCGTGGAGATGGAAGGGCAGCCAGATTGGGTCAAGTATCATCAGAGGTGTAACAGGAGGCAAGCATAGGGTCTGGATTTGGGTTACTGAGCCAAACCTACTGAAGTGAGAGGTGGAGAGGGCAGCAGACAAGACGGTAAGCAGAGCAAAAAAAGTTAAAACATAATAAATAAAATAAAAAAGTAAAATAAACAGCGCAGAGTCACATCCTGTCCATAAGGGGAGGGAAGAGGTGACCAGATTCCTTTACACTTAGGCAGTGCAGTGAGTATGTGGAGAGAGCTTTTGGAGTGTAACAGAAAAACTGGAAAGCTGAATTGGTTCCATTTGGAGGGAGAGGGAAGTGCTGTGAAAGTTAATCTGGTACTTTCTCCTGTAGCCAGAGGGTGATATTTCCTTTGTGAGAAGAATGGAAGTTGCATAGAAGGAAAGTGGTAGCTAAGATTTTGTAGCAATGATAATTGAGAATTAAGCCTTAGATATAATAATCTGTATTTAATCATTTTGTCTTAAATGTATGTTTTCCTTACATCCATCTTCTGGCAAAATTGTGCTTAGTAACCTTCACCTTTTTGCCGTTTCTTCTCCAACCTTGCTTTGCCAGGTTTTGGAGAAAACAGTCCTGGTCTAGATGGACCACTTCTTAGTGCTTTCCTGGATCCTGGTTTTGGTAGGATAGCTGTCTCCATAGTTATATTTAGATGATGTATAAATTTGCATTTCTTCAGCTGGAATTTCCTTGTTTTTAACCATGGTTTGCAACCATACCAGGTTGTCAATCTCAGATCTTCCCAGAATGCATGAAATTGTTTTTTAATTATGTTTAGAGTACTTTGCATAGATCCCACTGTGAATCCAGCTTCCTTCCTTTCTGCCTGTAGACCAGCTGTATTGGCTGGGATGTCATTATAGGAATCATCACACCAAATTTCTGTTAACACTCATAAAAATGCATGTTCTGTCAATGACTAAAAGCGTTCATTTGCCTTGCCTTTGTGTTCAGACAGCATCCTACATTCATACTTTCCTTATTCTTCTAAATCTTTTGCCTCAGACAGAGTTCATTTTCTGTCTTGCTTTTTAAGTTAGAAATACACACCACGTCATTTGAATTAAACAAAAAAGTCCCCTATTCCTCTTCCCCTACACTGCTTGAATAGAGGCCTGTGTAAGAAGCCCTGCCAGCTTTGAAATGGGAAGGCTGGTAATTTTTTTTTGCTTACATGGAGATCATTTTAATCCAAACAGACTCTTATTACGAAAGATATAAAGGAATTCCATTGCTTCTTGAATCCAAAACACTCCTAAACTGACACATTTACCACTTTGTCTCAGTTTGCACAGCACAAAGCACATAGGAGTGCTTTGTCTGCACTGTTATAATGCTGTTCTTTCAGAAAGCTGGTAATTCTCTAAGCCTGAGCTTTGGCATGGGCTCACTAACAAAGCTCAGCACATGGACAACAGGGTGGATATCCGAGGGATGCCTCATGTCAGAGGCCTTCGTCTGTGATAGCACTAAATGACCCATGTCCTCTCTATATACTGTTAGCCAACAAGAGACGATGTGAGCTAGTCATAAACAATCCTTTACATGTCAAGACTCCAAGCTCAGATTCCTATCATCAACTACGGCAAGAACCAGTACAGGCTCATTGGGCACTACTTTCAAATCTGTGGGAATTTATTTATGCCTGTGAAAATCCAACCTCAGCATTAAATTCCTTTGGCCTTTTGGCCATAACCAAAGAGGGCATCCACTGAAGATACCATTGGTCTAACCACTGACTGGTCTCTTCGTTTTTACACCACGGTCTCTAGAAAGAGGATGATTTGGAGTAAGCAGCAACTCTTCTCTTCTTCCTGAAGAGAAGAAATAACTGCCTCCCTGAGGATACCTGATTGTTTTCTAGCTGTCAATCATACATGTGAGAAGGTGATTCTGCAGCTATCTGCATGGTCTGCTTTACCTCTTTGCAACTCTTTTTAACACATAGACTATGACGTATCCATTAAAGTTGCCAGGTTCTTTAGCTTTTGTACTGCATGCAGGTATTGAACCTTACAAACTAGGAGTGCATTTGTGAATAGAATGCAAGAATTTGAATGCAGAACGACCAGCGGGTCTTTTAAGATGTGTAAAATACATACACATAGTTTAGTTGGGGCAACAAATATTCATGGGGGATCTCCAGCTGCCATTTATTCTGAGTGGCAGGAAAGTGTGAGTGTGAAATATTTTCACTGACCTAGCCTAAGAAGAAATCTGAGCCTATCTTGACAGGCTGCTTTATTCCTTCACTTTAAGCATTAATGTATTCTGAGCTTTTTTACTTAAGCTCATTTACCATGGATTTCAACAGTACTGTTACTAATTATTGCGTTGAGATGAGAATCAGGCTTCCAAACATAAAATGAAATATTTTTCATCTCCACCATTCCCTGTGGTCTGAGAGTAGATGAGTATGTCTTAAGATCTGGATTGAAATGGAAATGAGACCAAATTTCAGCAGACAGGACACCCTGAAACACAGCCTTTTACCTGTGGAATCTTCTGAAAAGCCCAGAGGGCAAGTTAGGTTTGCAGAACAGAGGACTGAAACAAAACTGTGTTTAAAAGAAAAGGAAACAACCCTGCTCCGAAAGGGGCAGTCCCTCCTGGTAAAGAGACTCTGGAGGCAGCTGTCTCCCGTCTGCCTCGGTGAGTAGGATGCAGGCCTACTTCCTGTCTGAACAACTGAATGATAACATGAAAAAGCCACAGTGACATTTGACATTTCTTTTAGTTTCCCTTTTTATAGCTAGACAGCGTGATTCACTTGGGTTCTTCTTGAAACTGGAGAGATGTGAAAAGAAAATTCAAGCATACAGCTCAGATATTGAAAGGTGATATTCCTACCCTTATGACTGTCTCCAGAAGGGCTGAGAGGAAGTGCCATTCATAGCAACGTGTACCTCATCTTCTGCATCACAGATAAAAGACATTTTCCTTGTGATCTCAGTACTTCTGCCTCCTTGACCTCCTCTTGTCACATCGAAGTCTAATCTAGGTCAGACACATTGGAAAATCATAGAATCATAGAAGGCTTGGGCTAGATGGGACTTCAAAGATCATCCAGTTCCAACCCCCTGCCATAGGCAGGGTTGCTAACCACTAAATCAGGCATGAGATCAGGTTGCCCAGGGCCCCATCCAACCAGGCCAAGAAGGCCAAGAAGCATGTGAAGCTGCCAGAAAAGCAGAAGAAACACTAGGAAATCAAATGGAAAAGCTGAACTATGAAGAGGCAGAACAACATGAAAGCATTTTAGCAAAAAGGAAGGCGTTGACTTGTGAGATCAATGAGCTGATAGAATTGTATAAAAGCTTAGCAGCAAAGCATCCTCATGTACAGTCTCAATAAAAAAAATCCAGAAAATAATTGGAAACCAAACTATATAAAAGATCTTGTTGTAGCACTGTGGAAGATAGAAGTGATAGACTTCATAATTGCTCCAAGCAGTAAATAATTATCCAACATGGTAATCTTGTTGAATCTGCTCTTCATCTGTCTTCCAGGATCCTAAGAGAGTATCGAAGGTCACTGAAAGTGAAATATGTCAATACAAATTTGTTTGAGTTATAAAGAAGATTACAAAGGCATTTTACCAACCAAGACTTTTTGGTGCTACATACGGTCCTTTGATGCACCTGAGTTATTTAATTTACCTATGGCCAAAATATCTACTTAAGAATAAGCTGTGAGACACAGAGTCCAAATACTGTCGATAAGCATATAGTTAGAGGGAATTTCGTAAATTAGTACAAGGCTATTAAAACTCCTCATCAGGAATGATTCCCATATTCAGAATACCTATCTATCACCTGATACCTCATTCAAGTCCTTCAAGAATTTCCCATTGGGTTGGGTTGACCAGAACCTGGAACCTGTGTGTGAACATTCCCCTTGTGAAGTTGTGCTTGGTGTCTTCGCTGCTTCTGCATTTTGCTTGAGCTTGTTGAGAGAGACCTGCCCAGTCAGCTCTAGGCACAGCCACCCTATTTTAGCACCCTGCCATATAACATGCAGAAGAACTTGTTTGTCCTCTTTGTGTCGTGGGAATTGAAATGAGGGAGGCTCCACTGATGGAGCCAACTCTAACTACTTGCTCAAAACAGGGCAGGCCTCAGAGAAAGATGAGATTGCTCAGGGCCTTTTCCAGCTGAGTTTTGACAGTCTTGAAGGATGGGGATTCCATAGCTTCTCTAGACAACTGTTCCACCATACTCTAAGGCTTTCTTCTGTGCATGTGTGCACGTCTGCAGAGAATGGGGGTTGCAGGAGGAGAAGGCAGTGCACGTATTCACTTACATGTGCTTGTTCATGAGCAGTGTTCACAGAAGAGCAGTCCCAAATTCTGTTTCCTCTTTGGCAGGTGAAGAAAGCATGCTGCCACTGGTGAGCCAGGCAGTTACTAGACAGCTTTTAAAATAACCCCCACATTAAGCAGAATTATATGCTGTAATAAATGAGATGTTTCTAGAAATAATATGTTTTTAGTTTTGAAATAGTTTTGCAGTTGCGCAAGGATTCACTGCTTTTAAGTAACTGGAAAAATGAGTGCCTTGAATCTCTTTCACGTTGAGATCTATTGTCAGTTTATTAAATGCAGATTTATTGCTGACTTTTCTAGCCAAAAAAATAGCTGTTAGCACGCTATAACAGAGCATAAATTTGACTTCACAGAATCAAAGACATTTTTAAAGAAAAAAATTACTTAATGACCTGTCTGATCTAATAAATTTTGCAGTTCACATAAAACAAGATGACATGGATTTATGTCCACTAGATGTGTAAAACTAAGACAGTCCTGGTGGTTAGCATCTGAAATGGTTTCTTTAGCCAATTGGTCTCATGGTAGACTCTTGTCGATAAAACAAGGCAAGGATAGGAATGGCTGCATAAGATGAGATAGAAACATTTTCTCACGTAGCATTAAAATTGAAGTGGCCTGGTGGCATGAGACTTCAGAGGTTGTCTGTGGGCCACCATGCTTCATGACTGGCAGAATTCCCCATGACAAAAGATCTGCATTTAAACTGCAGGCTTGCAGTGTAAAAGGAAACTAATCATTTTCCTCATTCAGGAAATCCAGTTTGCAGCAATCTGACATAAACTTGCTGACCATCAACTCCAAGTGCTAGCCAATCTGTGAAGTTTCTTCTTCTGCACCATGCTGTATGTCTGAAGATGCCTCTTTCTACCATGCCCACTGTTTACCCTGCAGCTGCTCCCTCTGGACATCATTAAGCTTAACTGTACAAAGAAAAGTTTCAGAATCCATAATACATGTGTGTTTAAATATATGCATTTATATATGAAGTCCAGTTTCTGTTCAGCTACAAATTTTACATATGCCTAGATATTTTCATATATACATGGACCATGCCTAAACTTTCTTTAGAGTCTGGTATGTTTTCATTCAGCCTCAGTCATCACTCTTTTAACAGATGCCATAGAAAGTCAAGTGCATCTCATCTGTTCTCCTGGAACAGCATTGCCCCAAGGCCATCCTTGGAGGCATCAGTAGAGAACCAAGTTTCTTTGTTTGAATCAAAGCATATCAGCATAGTTTCATTGATTGAAATGTACTTTGGTTCCATTCATTCCCACTCATGTAGTGCTCCCTCATGGCAAGGTCTTGTAACTGGGGCTTGAGCATCACAGTGTTTGCTGTCACATCTGGGCGGAATTTTCCCAGGAGCATATGTGCTCCAGAATGGGTTTCTCAGCACAGCTTCAAAGTAGACACTCCTGTGACAGCATTTCAAAGCTATTTTCTTTTTTTTTTTTTCCTTCCAAATTCTGAATCTTCTGTAAGCAGCACAGTAACTCTTTATCTCCTTAAAGGCAAATACTTTGCAGCCCTCAATTGCTTCATCAAAATAGACTCATAAAATTCTGACACTCTTCTCTTTTACTCCACTCTTTGCAGCCTTCAAGACTAGTTCACGCTCATCACCATAGTCTCTCTCAAGTACTCTTGTGTGATTGTGTGCGTGCACAGAGACCTGTCCACATGCATGAAAGAGAAGTGCTGTCCTTGCTCATACCTAGGAGGCTGGATAGGGAAGCCATGAATCATGCTTGGACCTCCCAAATGCAATAGTATCTCCTGTGAGCAGAGTGTGGCCCCGTTGCCATCCTGCCTGTGTAGGACACTGCCTCCTTGCAGATCCTGCCCCATTACAGAGCTGGAAAAGCCTTTCTGGAGTGGAGCTCCAGAGTCCCTGTGGAGTATGCAGAACTCAAAACGAGTTTGGAACAGTTTGGGAGACATGGCAGCATAGGCTGTCACTACTGTTGGAGGAAAGGGAAAAATGGATTAGGCAGAGGACTGGGGGTTGTAGGGGAATTGTAGTTGTCAGGGGTTTCCAAGAATAGGAAACAAGCTTGTAAAGATTAACTGAGTACGAGGAGAAGCGATGTGTCTGGGGCAAGGGATAATGGCAAATCTGAGAGCGAGGAGGCTGCTCAAGGGGAAAACAGGAAAAAAAGGAAGGGGAATGGTTCTGTCAAGAGTTAGAGCATATATCAGTAAGCTCATCAAGATGAGTTTCTTTGCTTTCTTCATGACCACAAGCTTTTTGTGTGGATGATTCCCTGCAGTAGCTTCATTGATTCCAAGGCAGGACATCCTCCATTTCCTCTCTTTTCTTCCCTCATCTTCCATTTTACTTCTTTTCTTCCCTCTATACAACCTTGTAGGATGTCTGGGGAGGGAAGGAATTTTCGACCCCTATGAAGAATGCCCAGATGGCCCAGCAGTGTTGAACTCTCTTGCCTCAGGGGCTCCATTGCTATGTCTTTGCTGGTGATAATATGTCAAAATGCAAATATAGTTGGATTTCAGGCCCCCATGTGGAGCTTTTGCCAAGGAAATGTAGCTAATGTTCACATCTTACTTTCATGTATTTATTTTTGTTGGTGAGTTTGAACACATTTTCCTCAGCCTACAATTCTCTTCCTGCTGATTGTACACATGTAGTGAGTAATTCACTCCTGAGAATGTAATTTCACTTCCTTAGTCCCGATGTTTTTCTGTTACAAATCCAGATGTGATGCTCCATTGCTAACTTCTAACATTAATGTTGATGACTGCTAATGCTAGCATTAATAATAATAGGCTTTGCTATTGGTGGCAGGTATGTTCACGTTTTAACTCAGGAGTCTATCAGTAGACAGTAATGTGTTGTGAAAGCATGTCCCACAGCTAGAGTTGCGATTTTAGGGTTATGCTGTCTCTGTCTATGGACAGTTAGTCGTCTGTGTCTTTCTCATGTAAAGTTAAGATGTGACCAGCAACAGAACTGACAGAAATCTCATTTGGGTCAGTGTCATCTCTGTCCAGTTCATCTCAACCGGTCTTCTCATGTTTGAATGAGATGAGGCATGTCTAAAGCCAAGTCAGTAATACATATCAGGAGAGGAACAGCAAACACATTTTAGGAACTAACTGCAACAGATACTCAGTTGGTAGAGTGAATATGAGCATATAACTTTGAAAAAGAGTACCTCAGCATCCAGTACATTTAGCTATCTCCTGCA
This sequence comes from Pavo muticus, assembly GCA_016647715.1. Taxonomy (NCBI): domain Eukaryota; kingdom Metazoa; phylum Chordata; class Aves; order Galliformes; family Phasianidae; genus Pavo; species Pavo muticus. The sequence goes on along the minus strand of JACDJE010000167.1, from coordinate 1,368,509 downwards.
GGAGGATCTGTAAACCCTTCACAGCCCCTTGCCACAAGATATGCGTTCCTTCAAGCAAGGAACCAGCCAGAGGTGTCTTCGAGGTGCCCCATGTCATGTGTTCTAGTGTTTCAGCCACTCTGGTTGTGCTGAGAGTCTTGTTCACTTTGGAAAAAAAAGAAGCTCTATGAAGACAGACATCATAGTTCTATGATGGTCCAAGCAAAATAGCCAACGAAGAGTAAGGCTTTGCCTGAGTCTCACTTATACATTGTACTTTTGACACTCTTGAAGACACCGTATACGTCTTTAGATCACAACATTCATTTGACATGACTCAGTTTACTCTCTCACACAGCTGATCAAGTGTGGCACATACATTAGACCAAGAGGAACAGCAGGCATGCCATGCATCAAGACGGCCTCCAAAGAATAAGCAATGAAAATTGCATGAAAGGTCAGATGGGGGAGCAGTTGGATCATGGGCAGGAATCAGCACATCAAGAATGAAACAAAACATTCTTGTTGCAGGTCCCTGTGTCTCCTGTGTGGTTGCTGCTGATGTGTGAAATTCAGGTCACTTGCCAGGTTTGTGTTGCTACATTAAACAGCATTACAGTAGGAACAACACTGTACTGCGCACAGCTTAAAAAGAAGTAGTTGCAATACAAAATGAATGTGAGAGCCAAGAATGAAGAAAAGGGACATTTCACCTTTTGCAATAAATATATGCTGCTTATTCCTGCACTAAAAGCAAAACCAACCTGGAGGAGAGTTTAAATTCATCCTTTCCCCTTTTCTGGAAGAAATCTGAGAGCTGGTTTTAAGTGATGCCCAAACCTGGCTGTAAAGCTGAGAAGCAAATGCTGAGCCAGTGTGTATCCAGTGGCAATCGTGCAGTAGTAACGGAATGTGAAGAAACTTTGGAAAAGAAAAGAGGAGTCAGCTGTGTCCACTGAGCGTGGCATTAAGGGAGAAAGGCTGTGATGGTGTATCAGCCTGTGCAGGACTGGGTTCTGAGGGGACCTGACTGCTGGATGGTGCCCTCACAGCAGGGTGGAAGAGCACAGGTGTGGCTTCTGTCCTCTTGGTGCAGTTAAGCAGGATCACAAATAATAGATTATAGACATCTGCCTGTTTGATGTGGGTGTGAAATTTTAAATTAGCTAACAAAATGGTGCTTTGTATTAATAACAAGCATGCAATTTAGTCTGTAATTTCCCTGAGAGAATGGCAAAGTTAAATAATTAAGCATGCCTCAAAACAGGATTATTATAGGGATTAAGAGGAAAAAAATATAGCCGCTAAAATTAAAAAAGGAATGTAGAAACAATGCCTCCAAACCATGGCTGTTGCACATAGCATTTTGCATGTTAGTTAAACTAGAAACAGTTGAAAATGAGTAACCTGGATGCATCTATTGACCTCGCTCTTCAGGGAGAGGACTGATCTCTAAAACACTACACAAAGATCAACTGATGGTGTTGTTAGCCATCTCTGGAGTGTCTACCTCTAGGAAGCTTGGAGCATCTCCTTCCAGGAAGAACGATGGAAGGATAGCCTTTCACCTGTTTTTCTTAGAGACACACCAGGTCAGTCTTTTCTTTTTCTCCTCCTCCTCCTCCTCCTCCTCCTCCTCCTCCTCCTTCTCCTCCTCCTCCTCCTCCTCCT
>JACDJE010000167.1:1114135-1364135 GCA_016647715.1 Pavo muticus | reverse complement strand
TGATCTGCAGCACACAGTCTAACAGCTGAGAAGAATCAACCCCTGGAAGTGCACATACTTCAGTACTGACTCCAATAAATGAGTATTTGACTTCAGCAGTTGAATGGCCAAGTAATTTCTTGTGACTGCACTTGTGTTTAAAACACTTTACAAGATTCACATGGCTCTGTTAATCTTTCTTGACAGTCAGAGGACACCCTCTTTAATTATTGATCAGATAAGCAAAGTTTTCCAAAAGATAGCACCTTTAAGAAAAAATTGCTTTCTCTTTGTCTGTATATAATTGCTAGTCAATATAACAGGCCCAGTGTTGCTATCTCCTAAATGACCTGGCTTGACCAGAGTAGACAAGACTAGACTAGACTAGACCATAGTATTTCAGAATAAAGTGCATTAATGAGGGCATTGGCCAAATGCCTCTTGAGCAGTGACAGGCATGGGGCACCAACCACCCCTTCAGGAAGCTTTTCCCAGTGTTTGACCACCCTTATGGTAAAGAAGATTTTCCTAGTCTGAATACATAGTCTGAATCACTAAGTCAATGTCAGATAGTGTGACTTAATTTATTCATCATAATATGTTCAAGTTGAGTTAAAAGCTTTGAATTCATTTAACTGTTGCAGTTCCTAAAGACTTTGCTTTGGTCTCAGACACATTAATCTCAAAAAACATTTACTAATAAAATCTATTAACAAAACAAGTGGAAAAAGGTCCCACGTGTAAAACAAATTACTGTTTTAATGATCAATCACAATGCACAAGAGTATATGAAAGTTACTTTTCCTTTCCAAGAATCTGTTACAATATAATTGGGCATTTTACTAGAATTAAATTTTAAAATTACTAAAGCTATTTTTCCTGATTATTATTTTCCCTAGTTATTCACACACTGACCATAAACCAGATCAAAAAGTATATTTGTAACATGATCTGTCAAATCAAGGAAAAGCAGTTTGTCCACCTGTTTCAGCAGTGTAAGAGCACACGTTCATCCTTCCCATGACGAAGTGCTGAGTTCAGGGTAGAATCATTAAGAAGTCTGATTATTGCTAGAATCATTTCTTGCTGCTGAGTTTCTGTTGTTTGTCACACAGAGACATAGGAGTAGATGCAGCTTGCAGATTGAACTTAAAAATTCAGCTGACCAAATGCAGTGATCAAGTTTCAGGTGAGTTTGAATAGCCTTTAAATTTCTAGTGACTGTAGTGCATCTTGGTCACCTGGAACACATATGGGTGTTTTGATGTGGATTTGAATTTGCTTCTTTCTGGATACTGGATAAGGATTTGCACAAATATAGCCTGCATGCTACTTGCTGCTTCAGTTCAAAGGCTAGTACATGCAGTACCTCAAAGGACTACTCACAACCTCCAAGATGTATTTTTTAGCAATTTTTGGTTCTAACTTTTTGTCTAGTTCCCATCTATGTGGGTAGGGACATAACAAGGAAGCTACCTTTTTGCTTCCATAAATGCTTATGATTTCAGCCCTGGTGAGGCCGCACCTCGAGTACTGTGTTCAGTTTTGGGCCCCTCACTGCAAGAAAGGCATCGAGGCTCTGGAGTGTGTTCAGAGAGGGCAACAAAGCTGTGAGGGGTGTGGAATACAAGTCTTGTGAGGAGCAGCTGAGGGAGCTGGGATTGTTCGTTCAGGAGAAGAGGAGGCTCAGAGAAGACCTTATTGCTCTCTGTAACTACCTGAAGAGAGGTTGTAGTGAGCTGGGGGTTGGCCTCTTCTCTCCTGTAGCTAGTGATAGGACTAAAGGGAATGGCCTCAAGTTGTGCCAGGGGAGATTCAGGCTGGACGTTAGGAAATGCTACTTTTCTGAAAGAGTGGTCAGGCACTGGAATGGGCTGCCCAGGGAGGTGGTGGAGTCACCGACCCTGGAGGTATTCAAGGAACGTTTAGATATTGCGCTGAGGGACATGGTTTAGCGAGAACTATTGGTGATAGGTGGATGGTTGGACTGGATGATCTTGTAGGTCTTTTCCAACCTTGGTGATTTTACGATTCTATGTTTCTAAGACTCAGCATCCAGGTTTATGACACCTGAAGGAATCCAGCTAATGTTTCAGATCTGTTTTATTTATTTATTTATTTATGTAGCTTCCAGATTCATTAAATTCATTCTGTAGTTGTGAATGAGTGGGAATTTTCCCATGTGAGACTGGAATGGAGTACTCACTCTGACTAGGCTGAGTGGCTTGATTAGATATGAACAGTGGCGTTTCCCTGAGACTAGAGACTTCAAGGCCAAGATGCCTACTCTCCTTCACCAGTGTTTGTCTTTGGACAGAGCCTGGAGTAGCCATTCCTGGTAAAGGAAATGAAGATGTAGGCATGTGTTCTCTGTAAGAAGGGGTGATTACTACTGCTACTGATGCTGCTGTTGGTTCCTGAACAAGCCAAGCATGGAAACATGCTGTTTAGAGTACACCTGTGTTACTGTGTTGGTATTTGATCTATCCTTTTGCTGCCAATTTATTTTTATGGAGGTTTTTTTGTCAGAGTAAATCTTTCAGAAGGGCTTTGTTTTTCAGTCTTGTGCAAAAAAAAATCACTTTCATCACTTCCTTCCCTTCCCACATCTGCTCTACAAGTTGGATATCTCAGTAACTCTGGTAACTGCATCTGTGGATCAGCACCCTTTCAAAGGCCTTACTTTCCTGGATTATATTCTGTGTAGCCTTCTTATCCCTCATATGATCTGTCAGAAATGCAAGTTTTGAATCCCAGGCCAGCTGTCCGGGGACATGGATAGTTCAGAAGAGCAATTCCCAAAGGTTCTGTGCTAATATTACTGTTGTCAGCATAGTTTCTTGTGATGTTGCTGGCAATGATCTCATCAGCTTTTAAATTAAGGCACTCGTCGGTATGGAACAGCTTTTGACCAGTAGCAAGTCATGGGCTGAAAAGAATAACACTTAAAAAACACAATATTATGGAAAAAATTCAAAACTCTGGAGTATCTTAGATGATCTTGTAAAAATCAGTAATGAACTAGAAATGCTGGATTCATATGAAACCGAACAAAAAAAAGTTATTTCAAAACTTGCTGAAGGGAACAGTCCAATAGTGGGAAATGTGAGCAGATGGAAAAGGCTTCCCATCTCTCTTTTGTATGTTTCTCTATCAAAATGATGATAGACCAGTTGTGTCCAAGAAATAGGATTTGTGAGCTTGGAATGCACTAATAAATAAATAAATAAATAAATAAAAAATCAGTAATGCTAGGATTGTTATATATGCAAAAGGTGGTGTTTGTGCTTTAATTCCTTATGCTCAAAGAAGCATTCAGCTTTAAGTGCTTTATCCAGTTTGTTTCATTGCTGTGTCAGATATGGAATAAGAAACATGCTGCTACAGTTTGGGTTTTACAAAGTGAACATCAGTGATGCACTTGTAAGAGTCCTTAGTCATCTAATTATAGTCCCAAATGGAGTTTTACCAGCTGATCCAAATGAATCAAGTTGTAAACTCTGGAGATATTTCAGAGACGTGAACAAGGCATTAATGGACATGGTTTAGTGATGGGACTCTGTAGGTCAGGTGGATGGTTTGACTTGATGATCTGGAAGGTCTTTTCCAACCTAAATGATTCTGTGACTCTCTGAGGAATTTCTTTTCTTTTCTGAAACTTATACCACCATTTTGCAGCTTTTGCTCACCCACTTTCAGATCCTAGTATAGCCAATCTCTAGAAGTTTCATAAATATACCTTGCGTGTTTTACAAAACATATCCTTCTTTTATAAGGTGATTTCCATTGCAACACCTGCCTATAGCCTGGAGTCCATGCATGGCAAATATGAATCAAGTCATGGAATCCCGGGAATGCCCTCTCCAAAAAAGTGTCAGTAAAAATGCTGGTACTTGACCATATTAAGTAGTTAGTCTGATTTTAATCAGTTTGAAAGTACAGCATGCCCATGTGCTGTTCCTCTGCCCTATGCGTTAGAAGGGATTGGCCATTTATAAAGAGGTTGGTGGTCAGTACACTTTTCTGACCATACTCTGCACCTCATCACCATAGTCTGGCATTTTTTCTTAATTGTCTAAGCTTGGTTTCAGCTCTGAATCATTTCCAGAAGAGAAGAGAAGAATGCTTTGGAAGCCCTACAGCCATAGGCTTTGATTAGCTTGTCTTCTTAAGGCAAAGAAAGTGGACCATGGTCTCATGCTGAAGTGAAACAAAAGATTAAATTTGAACACTACCTGTTGAAAGCCCTGTGAAGTTAGGGTTAAATACTCTGTGGGCGACCACAGGGAACTGAGTGCTGCATTCAAATGACAATCAGGATTTACTCTACAGTGAAGATACTTTAAGAGTTGTTTTTGTCCTAAAAGCTACTCAAAATCCATAAAGCTCTGTCATTTCAAGCATATCGATTCAGAGCTGACATGTTTTGTTTATAGAGACTGGAGCAGGCACTGATGCTAGCAAAGACAGATCCATATTACTCTTTCACTCCTGTTCTGTGTGTAACATGTCAACTGGCATGTGTTATGGTCATGTCTTAAAAACTCATGTTGTTTCCTAGGCCTGATAATCCTTTGCTGAACAAGACAGTTCTAGGGACCCTATTCCTTGGGATCATACAGGACTTCAGTGGGCTCAAACAAATGCGAATTACCTTCAGTCTTCATTTTCACGGCTCTTTTCTCTTGATACTTTGGAGCTTTCTACGATTTGTTTTTTAGTGCCAGTAAAAAGAAAGACATGGGGATCATCATAAGTGATTAGTCCTTTATTAGGTAGTCCAACATCTTGAACCAGGACTTGATTTTAAATGCTGTGGCAAACCATGTAACATCTCTAGGCTGGACACCTATCAACCAGAAAATGGTTTTTTTCTTGATGGTCAAGGATAATGGCTGATTTGCAGTGTGGAGTATAACAAGCAATTACACCAGATTTGAATAGATACAGATTTATTACATCTACTTAATATGCAATCTGTCTAAGTTTGGTTAACACATACACCGATTTATGAATGGAAATCAGGCAGGGGTTTTGGAAAACAGCCTATTTTTACCCACACAACAGCTAACCAAATGCCCAACAGTTGAATTTTCAGCGAGATAAAATGCTTTTGGTAGAGCTGAAGTCTTTCTTAATAGTAGTTACATGCGTTTTTGCACTTCACACACAAGAACAAGAGCAGACCAAACAAACCCTTTCTCACTCGGGTCACCTCAGCTGTCTTTTCTGTAACATAACGTCTGTGTGTGCATTTTCCAAAACCCAGTAGTTTCATTCTCTCCCTCTTAGCATGGAAACAATTCCTCCTTCCTCCCCAAAAACAATCAAAAAACCCCACCCACAAACAGAGAGCTAGTACCAAATGATCAATAAAATACGCACAAAAATGTGTGACTTATTACATTTTATGCTTCATCCTGAAACCATTATAAAAGTTCTTACAACATTTTGGCAGTCATTTCTAAAAAGCTGCTCTGTATTGGAGAGGGAGCATATGTACCATGTGATATGACATCTGCCACAGTAAGTAAGCTTTTAATTGAATATTTGAGGAAATAAACATGTAAAACCCATGTAACTTGATGTCAAATAAGTTATTGTTGCCTCAAGGCTTTCTTGATTTTTTCCATTTTTATTTTTGGCAGCGAAGTTTGAAATATTGTACATATTGGAGATGGGAGCACTTCACATACAATCGTCCATCAGGATAGAAAGCATAATGTTGTATTATTGCTGCTACAGCAGCCCTCCCCAAAATCTTGGCAGTTATCAAAGTGGCATTTGGGATCTGAGATTAACAATGTCTCCGCTCACATCTAAATATATATATTGAGCGCAGGGAGGAAGAAAGGGAATTGACACACATTCAATTGACTGCTATACCAGTACTAACTAGAAATGTCTTTCTTGCATTACCTCTATGTATGTTTTCACTTCTGTAATCCTCCACAACAAGCAATGTTTGTTTTTTTTTTTCTTTTTCCCTTATCCGTACAGTGTTCATACCTCACAGGAAGCTTTGTAGCTCAGAAGGGAATTATGTTGCTCCTTCCCTCCCTCAGTGCCCCTCGTCTTTTCTTTCTCCAGTTCTGCACACTGTCTTCAGGTAGAGTGTGAGTGGAACCAGTGAACAACTCCCAGGTAGGAAGCATATCCCATTGGCACATTTTTCAGCTTTCCCTCCCATCTGTAGAATGTGCCAGTTATTTTAAATGTCCTTGGTTAGATGTCTGCCAACGGATATATTCATTCCTGTGGTGGGAAGATACACTGAGTTTTTCCTACAAGCTAGGAAGTGATGTTGCAGCTCTCATTCTTGTTTGAGTAGCCCATGCTGGTGGCACCAGTGGGTCTCCTCAAGCAGCCTGCTCCTCATTCTACAAGATCAAGCTTTCTGTTTGAGCCTCCTTCAATTCGGTGACAATGTTGTCAGAAGTGATTATCTGTGCAGCTTATTTCAGGGTGGTTCCTTGCATCATTACAACGTTTATATCCATATGACATATCCACACGAGATTTAATAGAATCATAGAATCACAGAATATCCCGAGTTGGAAGGGACCCGTAAGGATCATCGAGTCCAAATCCTGGCTCCACACAGGAACACCCAAAAATCAGACCATATGTCTGAGAGCAGTGTCCAAACTCTTCTTGAACTCAGGCATCTTGGGGCTGTGTCTACTGTTCTGAGGAGCTTGTTCCAGGGCCTGAGCACTCTCTGGTGAAGAACATTTTCCTGATATTCAGTCTGTTTTGAATTAATTTACTGGGTCATATTTTGTGAGTCTTCGAAGCCAGATGCTTTACAAAAAAATCCCCAGACCCTTGGTATACTGAGCCTAATTCTCATTTCACAAGTGTAGAACTTACTCTCTTGTAATTCACTTGGGCCAGGTCCTCCTCTCATGAACACCATAAATTTTGATTTCTGCAAGCTCACCTACAAAAGGAATGAAAGCCTGGACCAAGGGATTCTCTCCTCCATTAGTTTGGCCTTTCTGCCATATAACATGGTTATACATATTTGGCATGGATTTATCTTTTACAAGCTCATCTTACTTATTGGCCATGAACCCAACATCTGACTGTTTAAAGAGTTTTGTCTAGTAATTACTTCATTTCTTCACTGAACTGTGAAGTGAAGGAGCACTCCCAAGCACACACAGAAAATCAGACCATGGTAGCCGATTAATACCAAAAGAAATGCAGACTCACTGCAGACAAGACATGCCAAGCATTCAGATCAAGGGAAGGCACAGCTGATGGTTAGAGTTTTCTGGAGCAATGTCATGCTCAGTTCTGCTGCAAGTCTCAGCACACTTTCGAGTGAGCAGGACACTGTCATCCTTTGGGATTGCAGAAGAAAAGACAGAGGATTCTATCACAGCTTCAAACAGATGTAACAAGACGACTGGTATCAGTTTGAAAATGAGGAGCCTATGCATTATCAAACCCTCTATTGTATATACTTAGTTATGAAATTCCATCTGTTTTGCTTCTCTTTGTATTTTCATCTATCTATCTAATAAAGCTTACAGCCAGAATATGTGCCTGTTCTGCAAAAGCAAGTAGTCTAGAAGATTTGGTAGTTGGGTAGGTGGTGTATGGAATGATTGGGATGGAGAACAGTGTTTGTTTGTTTTTCTAGGAAGAAGCTATTAACAGCATGGTGGAAGACCCAGTAATAAACAGACGTCTGAGGTTAGGGATTTTGATATGATTATTAATAGCTGGAAAAATTAATGGCAGCCTGTGCAGTCACCAAGCCCAGTGTTTCAGGTTCTTGCCTAACGCAGGCAGCACTGCTATGACTAAAATCAGCTGTAGGTAGTTTTTTTCTTCACAGAAGCTCAGAAATTGACTTTTCCTGAATGAGAGCATGTTGTTCACAAGCAGACCTGTGCCAGGAGGCCTTTGGCCAGTTGCTACACCAGGGTGCACCCTTGGGATAGGAGACCAGCACAGTTCTCTTTTCAAGGCTCTCCACAAAAACAGCCAAGATAAGAGGACAGGTACATCCACAAATAAGGCCCATTTCTGCTTTCTGTTTTGTTCACAATTGGGAAAGAAGTGGTCTTTGCTTCACTAGGTGTTTGAGAACGCATGCATCTAAATCAAGCTCGGCTGCCTGATGAATTTGAATGTAATCTTTTAGCTCAGGTGTCAATGTGTGGCACTGGCTAGAACCATGACCTGAAGTAGCTGGAGAAAGAAAGGAGACCCATTTCTTTTCCTTGTGCTTCTATTGAGCTTGAAACTTAGAGGTAATGCGTAGGTGGAAGCCATGGGAGGGAAAATACAATGAACTCAGCCTTTCTGTCATTCACTGTGAAGTGGATTTATAACACTGACAGAAATGTTGTGTGTAAATATGTCTGGTTTTAGCTGTCTTCTGGGTTGGTGTAATACAGATATCTCATTACCAGAGGCACCAGTAGGTGAGACAAGTTGTTTGTCCCAAGCCTTAAGGTCATTCCTGAGCTAAGTTGTAAGAAGAGATAGTAACTTCCTTGATAGCAGAAAGCTGAGAATGATGAAGACCTATACTGGAAATCACGGTGAGATTTTAAATGGCAGCCTATTCTAGGCACACCAAATTCTAAGTGAAGGACAAAAAAAAAAATTATTGGATGCTATGATCAGCAAAACACTGAATTCAGTTGATACTAGTTTTATGGCAGGTTTGTGTTAACTTGCCTCTAGGACATCAGTGTTGAAGATGACTGTGTTGCACCTTTAAGGACCATTTAACATGCTGTACCGGTCAAGGACTTTGCAAAAATTTCAAATATGAAAAAAGCTCTCAAATGCGTTGATGAAATGTTCAGTCAAGTATATATTTTACTTGGGTTTATTTGGACCTTAGCATCTGTTTATTAATAGCTACTTCAAAGCAATCTATTTCTGCACGACACAATTGGCACTATCTAAGTGTATTGTCTGCCGTGAAGAAGAGAGAAGACATTAAAAGCATTGGTTTGTCATTAAGGAAAACACTGAAATGAATTTATTTAGAAGGAAATACAGATGATGTAGTAAAAACTGCTAGTATCCTAACCACAAAATAAATAAAATGGGCATCTACAGTAATGATAGGATTAAGTAGCCTCTCTCTCTTAAACACATGCATGCACACAACTTCTTATATGATACAAATGTAAATATGTACTTGGATATCCCTATTTACCCATTTTAGCATGCTTTGGTTACAGAAGCCTCTGCGTAGAATAAGCAGACCAACAATAGCCTTATCCCTCTTTATTTTCAGGGGCCATATGACAAAAAATCCCCTTGCTTGCCCCACTTACAGTTATTTGTCTTTCCAAAAATATTTTCCACATGGAGATCTCCAAGTCTGAGTGCCATCTGTGAGGACTTCTTGGGTTTCTTTGACAGAGAAGTCTCTGGAGGAAGCCCAACTGCAAGACTGGGCTAGAATGACAAGATTTTTGTCAGTGAGAAACAAGGACTCTTGTGTGTGGTGGGTCCTACTTCCCAGTCATTCACTTTAGGGTAATTTCTTAGTCAGGACTCTATGGCTCACTGAAAGGGCTGTGCTGCAGATGTGGACCCCGCAGTTCTGTCAGCATTCATGTAGCCATGCAATTGCTCTGGGGTCTCCAGAATGGATGTTTTAAGGTGGCAATCAGGCTGTGAAATGAGTGTCCCATCCAGTCATCCTGGTGTAACTCAGCTCTGTTGACCATTCCTCTGTATTTTCTTCTGGCTGGCAAAGCTACGTGGCTGGAAACACCTGATTTTTACTTTTTATTTATTTACTTTTGAAGGAGTAGCTTACTGACCGCTTTTGAAAACCACAAACCAAATACTGGATTCATTTTTTGAAAGGAGACAAGGCACTGTCAGCATCATCAAAGAGATGGGATGTGGTGTGTTGTATTAGCTGATGGTGCGCCAGCTTGTTAATGTAGGATCATTAATATCATCAGGATAGAGTGAATTCACAATCTAGAGACAAGAAGGCCACGGCTACATTTTGTGGCATTTGAGAAGCCTAAAGCAAGGGAAGGAGGGCACTATAGTGAGCTTTTAGTAGAACAATAAGTAGAGACCTAGACATCCTTAGGATGGTCTCCTGGGATTAGGTCAACCTGATTCACACCGAAGGGCTGCCAGCTTTTTGAGACAGTGGAAGGCCACTATCCTTCCCACAGTAGTTAAGGGAAGCCACAACCACCTGGCTATTTGTCCTGTCCAGATGTAAAGCATAATTATTAACAAATGAAGAAAATGTCAAAGGTTGAAAGGGAAGTAGCTACTTTAATTTTCTATATTTCTTGGGAGCAGGAAATTGCAAACTGGAAGGCAGACAGCAAGCCTTGCTCACTGGGCAGAATGCTGCTTGGATCTGAGATGGAATACATCTTGCTGTAAGGTTTGCACTGAGGCATTCTCTTAGCAAAAGACAGGCCATTTGCCTTTTCACTAGCTTTGAAGAGAACAGTTTCTGTTCTGGTACTTGGTGAGAAAGTCAGATTCAGAAAGGAAAGTGTCATTGTATCTGTTTGCATGTCTGCAAAAAGATTTTACTGCTCTGGATCCTCTAGGTCCCAAGAAGCTGTCCTATTTTATATTCCCACAGCAGGAAAAAATAGTGCCTGGATTGAGGCAGGAAATTCCTGGCTAGCCAGCTGGCTATCTGGCAACCACTAGTCATCCTGTTGGGCACGACTTGCTTAAATAAGCAGCTATGTAGGCAACATTTAGGTAACAAACCCTGGTGCAGACACTTTCTTTGTTGCTGCTACTGTAGCATGGCTGTGCCTTTTCTTTGTTGCCCAGGCTCTTGTGGAAGGCTGGTAACCGCAGTAAAGCTGATGTTTGCCTTTCTTACACAAACTGGACCAGCCTCTAAATGTGCCTTCAGCATCCCTGGTGCTACCTAGAGCTGTGAATTGGTCTGTTCCACAGCTCTTCCAGAATCAAGACAGCTCTGCACATTTTCCACTGCCAAACAGTTCCTACGAGACACATTACCAGCCATGATAAATAATGAATTTTGATGGACAGAAGGGGCACACTGATGTCATGCAGAATGAAAGGGACCCCAGAAATTTCCTTTTTTTTGTGTGTGTGTACGCTGTTTTGCACAAATTTAAGCACACTGGGGCCACAGAAGGGTAATGATTACACTTAACGAGGGCAATTGAAAGGTATGAAGTAGTTCTTCCAAACAAGTTCTAAGCTGGAACCATACAGACACTGTGCTCAACAAGCTTTCCTATGAATAATGCACCTAATTACCATCTGCTTTTTTCATAACATGGATAAAAATGTGATCACATATAAAATTCTCACCGTTTCCTAGGATACAAGGTGATCTTCATTTCAAACTAGCTTGAAAATGGCAAATGAGCAAACTTAATTTTAATAAAAACAAGGAAGCTCACACATGTGAAATATAATCTGGGCACTTGTGATTTCATGAAGAAGTGTCTTTGTTTGCTTTTCATACAAAACCTAGTGAGGAACCTGATAGTGTATCAACAAGGCACTTCACACCCCTGGTTTAGGCAGTCCATGTGGAAGAGAGCAGCACTTCTTCTTATGGACAGCATGAGAACAGCGTGCAAAAGTTTCCATGTTGAACAACAAAACAGTAAACTTGACCAAAAGCTGAGTTTTCAACTCTGTGAGTCAGAAGAAGAGCATAAATGACTCTTATAGTACAGCTTTTTTTAATTACCAACACAGTTTGCTAGCTTTTTATGTAGTGAGACTAGTAAGTATGCAGCTAAGCGAAAACAAGGCAAGCTAAAATTATACTTGTTTTACTTGCCTCAGCCTCATGGTGAAGTGACTGTATCATAGAATAAAGCTTTTTTAAATAGAGTGATAACTGATTCTTAATGCATATCAGAAGCATCCCTCTTGTTGGTTTAAGGACACCAACTGGGATTTTATAGTTGAGTTCCCAATTCCTAAAACATTTGCTGTCAAGCATAACACATAATATCCACTTGAGTATTCCCATTATTCCAGTGAGCTTCCTCTGATGAACTGAATGGAATGATGGGGAAATGAAGGTCCCCACCTGACTCTGCTGCCCTTGACTATGTAACAGCTCTGTCATGACAGCTGTCTGGCAAAGCTGGAGAAACATATCGCTCAGGATGAGCAAGGGAAGCAGAAAACAAGTCTCTAAAAGGGTGATGAGAATATCTGAATATGGAAACACCAACAAGTTAAGTTGCTGCTTAGCTGAGCCACAGCAAGGAGATATCAAGGAAAACATCCCTGAAGCGGAATCCATACATTATAAAAGGGGCAATCATGACTATATAAAAGAAGGAAAATGAACTTTTCGTGCTCTTCCCCAAGCCAGCTCACAGGTTTGCCTTCATACAGGTTTGGTGTTTTGTTCTGACAAGGCTCACTCCTGCTATGCCTGCACAACCTTTTACGGTCCACTTGGAGGGCAAATCCCCTTCAGTCTCCTTGCCTGGGGGGCTAGCTTCCTTTTCCGCACCGGAGCTAAAGCATTGCTCAAGGGTTTGTTCAACAGCCTTCAGAGGATGAGGCCTGTAGGAGAAAACCATAGTTCCCTTCATGCCTGTGCTTCTGCATTTCTTTCCAGTGTACATCTGCAGAGGAGAGAGGGCTGGGCCCCGGGGGGTGGGATGTTCCCAAGTCTCCCAGGGCCCGCCTGGGTAAGACGCAAGGCAATTTTGGGAACTGGGCCTCAAGGGTCCCTGAAGTTTCCAGGTCAGCAACCGTGCCAAGGTGTTTGGCATGCAGAGAGCTTTAACTGCAGTGGTGGGAGAGTTTTGTTTTTTTTTTTTTTTTTAATGGTTGTGGGAATGGGTGGGGAATCATAGAATAGAATCATAGAATAGAATCATAGAATCACTAAGATTGGAAAAGATCTGTAAGATCATCTAGTCCAACCATCCATTACTACTGCTAACTAAACCATGTCCCTAACTACTACATCTACCCTTTCCTTAAACACCTCTAGAGACAGCGGCCCTACCACCTCCCAGGGCAGACTCTTCCAGTGCCTTACCACTCTTTCTGAGAAGAAATTCTTCCTAATATGAATAATGAATATGAATGATGAATAAGGAATTGTTTCCAATTTTCAAGTGTTCACACTGACTTATGTTAACATATATTTGGACACAGAGGACTCTGCTCCAGGAAGAGATTTGCATTGTCAGGGTCATGAGACCAGGTGTAGTGAGATGAGACTCACAAAACAAGCTCAGATCACCAGGGTAAGGAAATTGAAGCTGGCTATGAGGTACAAGAGGGGCCATGGATTCAAGACAGTGAAGATGTCCATTGTGATGGAACAAGGTGGTTTCAGATAATGTGGTCACTACACTTCACTTCTCTCTATCATTCAAACTTGATTAACAACACTGAAAGCAGTTGGCTGGACTACTGTCATGCCCTTCTGTCTTCAAAAGTGTCCTAGTATAGCATTCATTTCAGCATGCCAAACAAGAGGTTGTATTAATCTGCTCTCTCAATTAACAGGAAGCTCAACCAAGCCATTCCCACACTGAGAGAGCTGCAGCTCGGCCCTTATGGACTTCCACTGCTCCCTTGGAGCCAGTTCCCTATCTGTAACTGAAGGGAAGCTCAACACTCGTACTTTGCATACCTTAGGAAATGCTCCAAAAGCCAGAGCTACTGCTTAGAGACCAACAGTTTCTGAGGCATCCCACATGACAGCATCCAACAGGGCTAATGGGATTGCATATTCTGACAAAGGAGCTCATATATGCTAAAAGCAGAAGACAGCCATGTCTGTGATCGTGTGTATCTTTTTGGAAGGTGTTGCACATAATGCTGAGTCTGGTAGTCTTCCAGCTCTCTCCCTCCCATTCTTCTGCCCCAAGAAGACTGCTCTTCATTGATCATTCTGGAATGGGGCTAAAGGTGGGGATGACCACGATGGTGAGTGCTGCTCCTGACATGCCTGCTGCTCCCCTCTGACCCTCGCTACGTAAAATGGCATGAGGCAGGCACAAGATTCATGTGCACACTTCTGTCCTCTTTACAACCTCTTCTTTGCCAAGGATTGTGTATTTGTTTTAGTTAAAGAAGCTTGTGACTGAAAACAGCTGCAGACTGAGTGGAAAAATAACACCTAAAAATAGCCCCTGCCTGAGAGCACAATGTGCATTGATTTTACTATGAAGAGTACAAGAGCAGGGAGATGGTGACTAGGCTGGCATGTTCTAATACGTCTAGCCCTGCCATATTTAGAGTGCATGTAGTAAGCCAGGCAGCCAAGTCAGTCCATGTAGGTATTTGACTGCTTTGGAAGGGTTCCCGGCAGAGGCACTCCAACTACAACAAATTAGTGTGGTATTTTTGTAAGCTGACAGTGAGGAAATCACCCCACAATATTACCATGTTCTGCAGAGAACAGAGAATACCTAACTGCTGAATAAGGAAGACAAATCTCTCACCGATTGTTTCCACTCGAAACATTTTCCTAGAATAAATTATCATGCAGATAATATTATTTCCTGTGATCTGATGTATTCTGAGATGGAACCTGAAGAAGAAACCCTTTCTAGACACAGTTCACAGACCCAGATGCGCTAATTTCTCTTCAGTTTTGCCACCTTCAGCAGGCCCAGCCTATACAACAAGCTCAATAGAAATCCCCTTTCAGATTCACTACCACAGATAAGAGGGATACTAATAGAAAACATACCTCAGTCAGAGATATAATTTTAATTTTATGACATCTATTCCTCATTTAAGAGGTTGGTGGCAGATTCATGTGCTACTTTCTTAAGAAATGGCAGCTTTAAATTAAGGGTCCTTACTGATGAAGAAAAGATCCCAGCATGAACCTGCCCACTGCCTCAAAGCCATAGAAGGCAAAGGTTGAGGAACCATGGGGTTTTTTTGTTGTTGTTGTTTTTTTTAAGGTGATCCCAAATAATGAAGGAAGCCTCAAAATCTTAGAAGATGGAAGTCATGCTGGTTCCTGCACCTGTGGTAGACAAGGGCCATAGTTCTGTCTTCACCCTCATTTCTCCTTAGGCTTTGAAATGTTACTAGCTCATTAACTGAGCAGTGCAAATCCGCTCTGAGAGGCACAAGATGTCCTGCCAGGAATTTTCAAATCGCTTTTAAGCCAACTACAAGTCTAGCACCCACCTAATTTCAAAGAGAGGAGACCGGTGCCTGAAGTGTGATTCAAGAGGATACCAGGCCCAGAAGACGGGTGAAGTTCTGTTCTGAAAGGCACAGTGCTGCTAAACAACTTGAAGTCATTGCTTTTGTTACATATTTGTCTATTGATTTCCGTTTTATCCATTTGCAAGATAAGCTTCAGCACCTTGTGGATGTATTTGCTATAAGCTTAAGTGTATATTTTTCCCTTTAAGACACTTATATTAAAACTAACCTGCACCTCATCCTCTTAATAAATGTGCAGATTTTTTCTTTTCTTTAGAAAATACAGCTTACACAGTCTTCATAAAAATAGGAAGCTGGGGGAAGCCAAGCACTTCATCTGTGATTGAGAGATTGTCCCTCACCAAGGGGAGAATGGTGCCTTCAGAGAGGCACCCCAAAATCCTTCTGTATGGTTGGGTAAGAAGGAGATCTGGACGAGTTTACAAACTTCCAAACTCATTCCTGACTTGCTTGCAGGTAGACCAGATCAGTTTTCCCGGTATGCTTCCTTCACAGGAACCACTGAGGAGACACTGCTACCATTCTGGAACATCAGTAGAAGAGGTTGAGGTGAAATAATGCCTTGTTCAAGGACAGTGGAGACAGGTGCTGATTTTGTCTAAAGGCAGACATTGTCTAGTCTGAGCCCGGGTTCATGAACAAGCACCCATAGCCTGACCTTGATCTCACTGTATTTCTTGAAGGAGGCTGGACATCTGAGACTCACAGATGGGAGATGCTGGGTCTTGAGTTCAGTGCTACCCAGACTCTTTGCAGATACTTGAAATAACCTAGTACACATATGGACAAAAGTAGGCCTTAATTCCACAGTCTGCCATGCTGTTACCACCTTCACAAACTGACAAAATAAATGTTAATGAGATGTTAATCAGAATACAAGCCATTTACCTGGAAAGATATACATGTGCTTTTCTGAAGACATTCAAGGCCTGTCCACCTTACTGGTGTTAATATTTTCAGGAAATGAATTTCTAAGTAAAGAATGCTTAGGCATGACATGGACTGGGGATCTGAAACAAAGCGACCTGACCTAGCTGACTAATTATAGATTGAAGGAAATTGATTTTGGTTTAGGATATCTGTAATTAATCCATACAGTAAGAAGTGGATCACTCAGTAGAGGAAGAGTAAAAATAATTAATAATTGAAAAATAAGTGCAATCTGGTCAGAGATTTCCCAGGAGAAGAAGGAAGATGAAGTGTTTGATGTATAGTATTTGCCCAACTTTATACCATTTTGATAGAACATTTTTTTTACTAAGAGCAAAACTAAGTGAAACAGAAATGACTGCATTGTTAATGAGTCAGACATATATGATACTGTGCTTATTGGAATAGCTGATTGGGAAAGATGCACTAAAAATGGCAAAATGTGTGCACACAGCAGATAAAAAGAAACCATGTGACAACATTTGTACTGTAAGAGAGATAACTTTAAGCAAAATTACTAAAGGTAAGTCAAAGCCTTTACAATACTGCAGATAATAAAAGACCTAAGGCTAAAACAAGACAAACACAAGAGTACTATATGTAGCCAGAAAGTTTTTCTGTATATGATTTGCATGTATATGCATCCCCGGAGTTTCCCACAAGGCTTATAGATTATCCAAATGTAGAAACTATTTCTACAAACTCTGCTATACGAAAATGTCATGAAGCCAGTGGGTTCCTGTGGTCCTTGATAAAGAAGGTACGAAGAGGTTTGGATTTTTATGATAGGACTTAGTCCCTGTAAAAAGGTTAATGAATCTTACTAAAACTTTGAGCATGGTCTGAGTTTGTGCTGAAACCCAAAGGCATGTGTGTTTCAAAGAATGCTAAGACATTCCTTGTTAAGAACATCTGATGAACATCCCCAGGGACATAGCTTCAAAGCTAAGTGCTAAGGAAAAAAGGAACAAGGTACAAAGTAGAGACTCATGGAGTGAAAGAGAAATAGGGAGGTGGGAGAAAAAAAGAAAAAAAAAAAAAACAGAGAAAAAGGGAGAACTGCCAGCAGTGTTAGAGGCAAAGGTAAATTAGAAAAATCTTCAATATCTGAATTTGGTGCCAAGGCAAATGAACAGGACATTAAAACCATTGAAACACTGTCTTTAGCCTAATCATGAAAGTTTTAATATGAGAATAAATGTATTTCCATGCATTTATCTGTAATACAATATGAAATATTTCTCCCACAATACACTAGGCACCACACTAACCTGAATATTGAGTAACAAATTTAATTAAATATATATAGAGCATGAAAATCCCGTGTTCTGAAATGCACTTAGTCTGCTAAAGGTTGAGCCTTGGGCAATATTAATC
This sequence comes from Pavo muticus, assembly GCA_016647715.1. Taxonomy (NCBI): domain Eukaryota; kingdom Metazoa; phylum Chordata; class Aves; order Galliformes; family Phasianidae; genus Pavo; species Pavo muticus. Next base: position 1,346,657 of record JACDJE010000167.1, on the reverse strand, counting down.
AGGTACCTAAACCCATAATCTGCCATTGCATTAATCTGCATACAGTGTCTTTTTGGGAGTTAATAGTCCTGATCCAAAAAGACAATGAAGAAATCCTCATAAATCCTACAGTTTCAGTGCATGACTGCTATTTTTTTGTTTGCCACAGGACACAGCAGTTTGCCCATTTGGGACCTATCTAGTGTGGGACTACAAGGCATAGATCCATAGTCCTATCCACTGGATGCACCACTGCCATGAATACAAAAGAACAGTGTCTAAAGGGCTTGGATGATGGCACTAGGATGCTGAAAGAAAGCCCACCTTTGACAGCAGCTACAAAAGCTAATTTTCTCCAATTTCTTTCCAGAAACTGGTGACTCCAGAAGGAGAGTTACCTTGCAAGCAGAGTTGCACACTAAAGTGGTGTCTCTGAGTTTAGTGCATCCTATTCTTTATTCTTCCTCCATTTCATTTCCATTGATCTTCCATTAAGCTCATCCCTATAGAATTCTTCCAAGTTGGATATCTATTTTAATATATATATATATATATACATGAAGAAAAACGTCAGATTTTCATGCTATTTTAAATCACAGTGAATCTCTAGGTTACCTTTGTGCTTTTTCTTTAATTTGCACTTTCTGTAATTTCTATTTATGTACCTTTGAGCAGACTTTGCTGCAAATTTCAGGATTTTATTTTTTTTGCCAAAATATTAGGGATGTTTTAATCACCTTATTCAATTGACAGTAATTTACAGTACAACATCTTTCCTGAGAAGGACGAATTGAAATTTTGTGGGATCCCTACCAAGAACCCTTTCTTCCTTCCCTTTATCTCTGTACTAGCCCTGGATTGGCTTTACCCAGGCAATGAATACACACTGATGAGTCTTAGCAAATCGCATGTGCTTTCCCGTGATTGATTATCCTTTAGGTGCAACACAGGTCACCAAGATTCCACACTGTTGCAGTGTACCAGGGAGCAAATTCTGGGAGCAGAAAGCTCTTTGGTTCAAAGGGATTAATTTAATTTCAGCTCTGCTAATTTCAAGTNTTATTTTTTTTTTTTTTTTTTTTTTTTTTTTTTTTTTTTTTTCCTATTATTTGCGTGTTTTCTCCTTGATTGTGTTGGGGCATTCTGAAATCTTCTCAGACATTCCCTCTGTTATGTTTAGCAACATAGCATTAATAATACATCTTTGTCTCATCTTTGTTTCTTAATATCTCTAGAGAAATAGGGAATTAAATGTTATTCTTACAAATATCATGCTCCTTAGGTGACCTGCTTGATAATTTCTTGCCTTAATTTGCAGAGTTAAACATGGGGGAAAAAAAAGGAAAAAAAAACCAGCAGAAAATGAAACAATGGGAAAATCAAGGGGCATCTCTAGCTATAGCAACCAGATGAGATTTTGGAGTTGACTTAACTTGCTTAAAACCTAAAATTGTCCTGAAAAATAGCCATCTCAGAGTTCTGACCAAGTGTTCTGCCCTTTCCTTTGGGTTCACCCAGCTGGTGACAGAGACGCACAGTGAGTTGGATTTGCTTTTCACTAAGTGGAGCTGAGACAACTAGCCTAGAATACATGCTTAACTTTTGGCTGACGAGATCATGCTAAATGGATTTCTGTCCCAATTTGTTGTTTTGTGCTTTTCTGAACTGTTAAAATACAGCCATGTGCCAAAAATGATGGCATTTCCTTGATGAGTGAAAGGATTAAAATTTGTAAAGTCATCTAGATTTCAGATTTGCTTGGAATTAAATGCCTTATAACAATAAAGTTATTGTTAGTCTTCCAGTGAGCGCTCCCATTTTGCTTCATAGCCTAATAGCCACCAGAAAAGTCATTTGAAAACTTATTGTATTATTATTTATGATACATACAAATCAAATAAAGAAGAAATGCCACAATAATCATTTAAACATACTCAGTTGTAGCACAGAAAGCCAGATCAAGCTAATTAAATTCGTATTATCACTTTCTGTACAAACAGCACACTTTTCTAATGCACCGTAAATTCAAGTCCCATCACATAAAGACCTGACTATGCACACATATGTGTGTATGCATGAGAGGGAAGGTGGACAGAGGGGAGAGGCAAGGAATTCCTCCATCTGCTGGAACTTGTTCCAAAACCCCTGCTAGCTCTGAGAAACATTGGAGCAGAAACTTTCATGCCTTTGCAGTGTCCAAGTATTAAAACTCTGGGGTGTTAGCCCTGCTGCCGCTCTTGTTTCCTAAAAGAGGTCTGGTGAGATGGGATAGGTGTGAAGTAATGAGTGATTTGGCACAGAGCATTCTTATGTTCTGCTCTGAATCTCCAAGAGACATGCTGGCTCAGCTGATCAGATTCCTCTAATAACACAGCTACCAGGTCTACATGTGCTGCTTCTTCTCTGCTCTATAGCCAATGATGGTCATAGCAAGTTTTACCACAGTTTAACACTACATCTCCAGGAAGAGAGTTGGTTTTAATGTCAATCCAATGTTGTTTAAAAAAGAGATAAAGAATTAATGCATTTCCTGGGGTCCCTAGCTTTCCTAGAAACTTTTCAAGCTGTTTCAGAAGTCAGTATTTGCTAAAAGCTGTCAGTAAGGGTGTGACAACACGGCAGCATTGTAGCAGCTATGGGACTGGCTGACAGAACTCTGCTGAAAAATGCCAGCTTACTGAACTTGAAACATTGCCTTCAAAAGGCATCTACCAAATGATAGGCAGGTATCAATCTTGACTATTCCATCATGAGTTTTTCAATTGTTTGGGTCATTTAAAGCAACTGTACCCACAGGGATGGACTATCTACCATTTGGACTTTACTTGGATGTAATAGACAACAAGGAGTCTGGGCCAGAAAGAGTGCAATGGGCAGAGGGATAGCCAAAAAAACTACTGAGGGAATACCTTAAAAGATTGTTTCATATATTCAGTCAGAACACTCTGCTGCGTTATTGCTCCTGTCATAGTTATCTTCTTTGAATATTCCTTCAAGAGTTACTGAAAACAGTAAATTTTAAACCAGGCTGAATGTGAATTTCTGGTACAGACAGCTCTTATTCTAAGAGATATTTGCATCTGGTCAGAAAATAGAATGGATAGCATGTAATTTGTAAGTCTAATAAATTGGATATCAGTGAGTCACTTACATAATCAAAGTTATCCATCCTCATACCATGCAGCAGATTTTCTGAAATGGGTAATTTTTCAAAAAACATCCCAAGATGTCATGCCTAAATAATTTGGAAACACAGTTAACACTGGAATGTATTGAACTATGTATTTGCTATAACCAGCTTTCTCATTTACTGACATATTTCCTTTCCCCACTCTATACAATAATAGCGGCAATGCAGAAAGATACTAATTTACATTAGCTGTATATTTGATTCATTTCTGCAGTCCTGGGCAGACAACAATTCAAGGCTAAAAATTCAGTTTCTTATTAAAAAAATACCAGTCTTTGCTATAGGAGTTGGTGATTCAATGAGAATTATAATTATAATCAATGCATAATAGGCATTTTGCGCCGCTTATAAGTGCTGCCAAGAAACTATTTATTCAGCTAAAGAATTAAATCTTTGTTTGTAAGCTCTTTCTAGTTCACAATAGAAAAAAAGTGTGTGACTTGGCTCATAAGCAGATACCAGTCTGGTTATTTTATTAAGAGTGAAATAATAGGCCTCCATACAGAAAGACTTGTGATGTTTAAGACATGTGATTTATTTGTATGTAATTCTTATAAAATTTAGTCTTTAGCTGCAAGGAAGCTACTGAATGCTTTCTTCCCTTTATTTCACGAGGAAAATACTGTGATAAGTGTATGCCATACCCTCGTGTTGGATATTGCATTCATCTCTGGCACAAGTAACTCAAAGAAGACAGACAGACATAATCAAAATTACTAAGGAAATATTCCCATATGAATTGATACAAAAATGGGAGAATGTGCCGGAACCTGAGAAAATAGTAAATGATACAGCTGGACTGAGTCACTTTGATACCTCCCATCAATTATTGTAAGAACAGCAAGGCCCTATGAATCTACCTGGTGATCTTTCTCAAAGACTTCTCAGGAGACAGTAATGTAAGAAAAAGACATTTCACACAGCTGTATTCAACTTTATTCATCAGGAGAAACATTCTGACTTTATTTCCTGTCTAGAATAATTATGTAAATATGTTAGTAAATTCATCATGGCAAGTCTTTTAGCTTTAGGAATGAAAACATCAGTTTGCCAAGCAGCCTTTATTTCTCATATATTTCTAAAGTGCCTTCACTTGTGTACTTGTCTTGTATCACTGGTATCTTTTATGGAAGAAGGTGACTTATTTTAAAATATCCATGCCAAATGAGTGGCATGCGTATATCCCAGTAAGAAAAAGTGTTGTGGGAAAGGCTGCTCTGAAGTTATTTATCATCCCAGTAAAATGATGGATATTGTAAGGCTGCTATTTATTTCAAGGTGTCCCGCTGCTTGGGTCAGCTCCTACATAAAGTCAGTAAGAATTCTCCCTTAACTTCAAGAGGATCAAGATTGGAGCAGGCACAATAGAGTCTTAATAAATGTAAATCTTATTTAGAAATATCCTCTTTTATAGCAAGTGCCAAGCTGTGCAAAGCTCCAGGCTACATTACCTTACAACATTGACTGAAATGGCAGAAGAGATTACCATCCACGCTAATGAATTTTTTTAATTACTCTTTGCAAAAAGGATGGTACCAAAACTCTAATGAGAAGCAAAATTAATCCTTGAATTGAAATACAGTAGTGAGGCTTAAGTCAAATATCAAAAAATATTTTCTGGTATATTATTTTCTCTTATTTTTATTAATCACTGAGTTTTGGGAAAGTAACTGGGGTAAGACCTCCCCAGTTACTTACCCATTAGAGATACTGCATAGAAATCAGAAAGGAATGTTTGCCCACACTATTAACCCTGTTCATCACTCAACTAACTAGGGATATGGTGATGAAAGAGAAGTATATGGGGACTCTGAGTGCTAAGGACCATTCCAGTGGTCTTTATTTTCACCTTCCCCTGTGCTGTCACTGATTTAAGCCATTATACACTTGAATCTTCCTACTGATTTCAAGAGATGCATATCTATTAAAAGTGAATGCTAGTATCACAAGCATGGTAGAGGGTTTTGAGCTTAGTAAGCTGTACATGAGTGATGAGCTAGAGACCACAGGCTCATTCAGGCCTACCATGTGAGATGCTGTGGGTCAAGGTAGTGACAGGATGAGGGGAAATGGCTTTAAACTGGAAGAGGGTAGATTTACACTAGATATCAGGAAGAAATTCTTTACTGTGAGGGTGGTGAGACACTGGAACAGGTTGCCCAGCGAGGCTGTGGATGCCGCCTCCCTGGAAGCATTGAAGGCCAGGGTGGATGGGGCTTTGAGCAATCTGGTCTACAGGGAGGTGTCCCTGCTTATAGCAGGGAGTTGGAACTAGGTGATCTTAAAGGTGCCTTCCAACCCAAAGCCTTCTATGATTCTATGAAGATAATCATCAGTATAGAACGTTCCAGACTGATGGATCCCTTTCCAAAACAACTGTCTAGCTGTGGGGAATTTCAGAGGCCATTCTGTGCAAAATTTAACTGATAGACAAAATGGCAAGAACTAACCCAAGGGGGACATGGCTTTCTTCCCTCCCTGCACTGGTTCTGTTCTGGGAAATTCACTTATGCCCAGTTCCCTTCTGAAAAACAGGTGGACAGTTGAAAGACAGATTTTTGCTAGGGAGTTATAATGAAGTGGGTTTTTATAGTCAAATGTAAAAATCAGTATGATACTTTCATTTTTAACAAGAAGACATGAATAAGTGCAGGTTAATAAATGGCATCGAGTGCACCCTCAGTAAGTTTGCGGATGATACCAAGCTAAGCAGTGCAGTCGATACACTTGAAGGAAGGGAGGCCATCCAGAGGGACCTGGACAGGCTGGAGAAGTGGGCCCATGAAAACCTAATGAGGTTCAATAAGGCCAAGTAGAAGGTGTTGCACTTGGGTCAGGGCAATCCCAGGTATTTATACAAACTGGGGGAAGATCTCCTTGAGAGCAGCACTGAGGAGAAGGACCTGGGGGTCCTGGTAGATGAGAAGCTGGACATGAGTCAGCAGCGCGCACTTGCAGCCCGGAACGCCAGCTGTGTTCTGGGCTGCATTAAAAAAGGGGTGGCCAGCAGGGAGAGGGAGGTGATTGTCCCCCTCTACTCAGCTCTTGTGAGGCCCCATCTGGAATACTGCATCCAGGCCTGGGGCCCCCAGACGTGGAGCTCTTGGAATGGGTCCAGAGGGCCACTAAGATGATCAGAGGGCTGGAGCACCTCTCCTGTGGGAAAGGTTGAGGGAACTGGGATTGTTCAGCTTGGAGATTAGAAGGCTCCAGGGAGACCTCATTGCAGCCTTCCAACTTGAAGGAAGCATATAAACAGGAAGGGGAACTGCTGTTTACGAGGGTGGATAGAGATAGGACAAGGGGGAATGGTTTTAAACTGAGACAGGGGAGGTTTAGGTTAGATATTAGGAGGAAATCTTTCACACAGAGGAACATGCACTGGAACAGGTTGCCCAAGGAGGTTGTGGATGTCCCATCCCTGGAGGCATTCAGGGCCAGGCTGGATGTGGCTCTGGGCAGCCTGGTCTAGTGGTTGGCGACCCTGCACATAGCAAGGGGGTTGAAACTAGATGATCATTGTGGTCCTTTTCAACCCAGACCGTTCTATCATTCTATGATGATTCTATGATTAACTGATAATGAGCCTTTTTTTTTTTCTTTTTTTTTCTTTTTTTTTCCTTGTAATAGAGGCAAATACGGACTTCAAGTTCCTGAACTATTTACAGTCTGTATATTATTAACTTTATATTACTATTATTAACTGTATATTATTATAACTTATTATATAAGTTTCTATTTTCATCTACTTTCTCCTGTGAAAACATTTTGAGTCTTCAACCAAGAGGTCTTTGAAGTTTCTAATCTTCTTTCTAAAGAAAATAAAGTTAATTCAGCTGAGTTGCTCCAAGCTTACATTCATGCATGCAAGAGCAGGAAATGCGCCAGTATGTTACAAAAATACACCAACCATATGACTAAAAGAAACAACTGCTTCTTGAGTAGTTGGTTCAGCCGCAACAGGTTGTCAGATTTTATCCATGCAGCTATTACATATAACAGAGTACTTCTCTTGTCCAAGCCTGAACAATAACCATGTACAGCTTCTATGTGGAATCACAAGCAACCTCTAGAAGCATAATGAGATGATAGTAACAGAAGCAGAATAAATCCATGGGAAAATATTTTCTCCTTTTTTAGTTCCATTCAAGAAAAAAATCTAACATAGATTGCATGTCTTTTGAAAGGGTGGACCTGCATCAATTATCAGGTCTAAACAACTCCTGCTTTGGCAAGGTTTGGATATTTCATTCATGTTCAATTGTCCCTTTTTCTGCCATGGCCCCAGATGGTGTCCTTGAGCTAAAGACTGCCACACAGCTTGCAGACCAGGGAAGATCAGAACCAGATGAGTGGACCCACTCATCAAGTCTGGGCTGAGACCACACCACCACATTTGTGAAGGGTGACTGAAGCCTAATGCCAGAAGTCTTGCATCTTTCATTTGTAGAATGTAAAAATCTGAAATGGGAGTTAAAATATGGAAGACTGTCAAAACACAGTGAAGGAGATACTTGCTGAAATGAATAAAAGAAATAGTTCAGCAAAAGTTAAGACTAGTATTCATTAGCCAATGAAGTTTTGCAATAGTTCTCTCTATGCAGGTCCAGCAAAAGTCTAATCTTACAACTTGGCAGAGGTGCCCAAAGTAGCCTTGATCAATCTTACACATGATGATATTGTGAGTCAAAAATACTGAAGGAAAAAGGAATGAGAGGTAATAAAATGGCCACAAGGATTAGCCAAAGGATGAAAAATAACAGAAATAATTTTAAATGATTTTTTTTCATACAGTGCACAATAAGAAATTGAAAGGAAGCAGACATTTATGGTCTTCTATTTAGCAGGAACATTTTTGTAAGTAAGGGGGTGTATTCAGTTTTGAACAATAGATCCCCACACTTGAGATGAATATGCCGATCCTCTTGCTGAGATTCTGTAGGGAGAGAGAAGGATGGGGAGTTCAAGTATTTTGTAAACAAGCAGACAGAGGCATCTGGAGAAAGACTTCAGTGAGCCTCACTGCTCTTTTCAGTGCCTTCTCATCACTCTGCCTACTATACATTGCCCACAGACTCTTCCAAGTGGACAGAGAAAGCCAGGTTGTTGACAAGACAGATAGAAGATCCCAGAAGATCCCCAACTGCACTGACAGTTCATATGATTGTTTAATATATACAGCACTGTAAAGAATCTGCAGGCTCCAGGATTTTTTGTGGGTAACTGTTCAGTATGTTACACCATGTTTTTATAAATGGTTATGTTTTATCCTGCTGATCCTTTATCTCACTCTCGTCCTTTCCAGAAATTCTAATTTGGGAATGAAAATTTGCAAACTGTATCTGATCAACTTTTCTTACTTTCACAACTTGTGCAGAGAAGTAAGTTAACCTCCAAACATGACAAGTTTATTTGTTCATTTATTTATTTTTAAATTCTAATTAGAGAAAGGAAAAGGGTGTCAAGAGTCTTTAGTGATTCACATTTTAACAGCCAGGTTATAATTTATTAATTCCCAACTTATAAAATTTTCACAACCTCTTTCCACAGGAGTCCAAGAGCGACTCAAATTTATTTATTGTTTCTACGTAGGGTGTCATTAAATATTTGTTATCTCCTAAAGTTTGTTGGGAAGCGGGATTATTTTCCACATCACATCACACCAATGCTAATGGGAAAAGCATTAGATGTTGACCCCTCAAATTAAACTGTAAAATATGAGGCTCATTGCTATTAGTACATACAGACACATTTTCTGTGCTCCTTATTAAAACCATCTTAATCAAACTCATTGTATTTTAGTCATGTTTTAAAATAATTATTCCAGAATATAAAACACATGAATATGTAAAAGGAATAAGTTCCACTTGAATATGTTCAATTTAACTTTTTTTTAAAGAATTTTCAAATTGGTCTCCCTTGACATTTAAATTGATCACCTACCAATAGAAATATATATATATATATATTTACATATATATATATTTAAACAGTACTGAGTTTGTGTTTCTCTTAAAGCTTCCTAAGATGCTGCTGCTGTTACATTGTCCAACAAACAAACAAAAGCATCTTTGGATATATAAAGCCCATCTAATGATACTTATACAGATTCTCATTTCTAACTCTGTATTTTATTATCAACGTTTGAGTAAGAAGGACAGAAGTGTCCCATAATGGGGTTCGGTGTTCTTTCTCTCCAGTGGTTACTCTACCAAGAAAATCACTGAGGAAGTATTCCTTCTCTTCTGATTCCTTTCTAGTTTCCACTGCCCTAATACATTTACTTGGACAAAGGTAATTTCTAATATTCTGAAACTAGAACTGAGATTCCTAACTTCGTCCATAATGTCCGTTTGCTAGATGGATCACCTGTGTTCATCCTCTACCATCAGTGGAGACAGAGTCAACACAGAAACTGGAGTTTTGAGCATGATTCATCTGGCCAAAGATCAATATTTACCTCAGGATGAGAGGGATCATGTCCTGGGTGATGCTATTTAGGTTTTAGTTGGGTTTCAAGAGTGCTTGAGGTCTGGGCCAGATTGTGCATGCAGATACCACAGGTCACCTGTGAAATCAGACCACACATCCCATGTTGCTATTGTTTTATTTATCTGGTGAGTAGTGAGTGGTTGAGGGCCTTATCTGCTCTGCCTTTGTTATTAAAAACAAAACAGAAAAAATAGTTAAATTTAACACTAGCTAAAATGTTTTGCACCAAATAGAGCCCCTAGTAATTTTGTCTTAGGAACCACAGAACAAATGAGTACAAAAGGTAGGCAGACCCAGCTGGTTTTCATCCTCCTCCTGCTGGAAACACGGAGCTTCTCCCATGATCACAGGAAGTGTACAATTGGCTCATTATGTTAAATTACACTTCAAGAACACTGAGCCAAGAGATGGATTTCCATGCCTTATAGTACACCTCTGTATGCGAGGAAAGGGACCAGAGGCTAAGACATGCCACCACATTTCCTGACCCTTAACACACACTGCAGCAGCCAAATTTACTGTCCACAGCAGCCTCTTTTCACTGGAGGAACTACCATACAGTTAGCAGTGAGCTCTGCCCTGGGCACAGTGCTGGTCAGCACTCTCTGGTGTTGCTATGTCTTTTCATTTGTTTATTCATTCACAGTTCTGCAGATGCACAGTTATCTTACTTCCAAATCTGGGAGTGAACTACTTGCACTCTAACTAATTAAAATTTATTTTCTGCATTATGGTGGCACTCCTCTTGCTTTTTTACCAAGTGCTCGATAGACCCAATGTTTTACTGACAGTTTCTACTCTTGAAAATGTAATGTGGCTGTGCATTCTCACCACTACTTGAAACAATCAGTTTTGCGAACCAGACCCTTGACTGTGACAATGTGGTAAGTTTGTTATGAATTATGTTAAGATCCAAATTTCCCCTTCCCTCTGCTGAGCTCTCTGTAGGGCTGAAGTTCCAGGACACATCACACCAAATTAAGAGCAGGGGCCAACTGAAAAAAAGAGTGTCCTCTTTCCAAATGCAGGCAATCCTAAGCAATGCACTTCATCCCATAAGGAAGGGGTTACCCTTGGAGAGGGAGCACCTTGTTCCCAAAGCCTACTGGCAAGTGCCTGCTGTCAGTTGACTCAGCATCCAAAAGCATGGCAGCCAAGAGTGAAGAGAGCAGGAGTTTTCTGCTCAAGGCTTCGTTCATCAGTTCCTGAGAAGGAAGCCTGTGGGGGAAAACCATGGGATAATGGGAAGTCCTACCTCTCTGATGCTTGAAGTCCCTGTGCAGTTCCTAAGGAGGGAGGTTCAGGTTGGACATTAGGAAAAATTTCTTCTCATAAAGAGTGGTGAGGCAGTGGCACAGCCTTCCCAGGGAAGTAGTGGTGTCACCACCCCTGCAAGTGTTCAAGAACCATGTGCATGTGGCACTGAGAGACACAGCCTATAGCAGTCACAGGCATGGGCTGGTGGTTGGACTAGATGATCTCAGTCGTCTTTCCAACCTTATGGATTCTGTGATTTCAAGGAAAGGCAGCACTCAAAAGAATTTTGGAGCTTTCCAGATCCACAAGAACTAGAAAGTTCTGTACTTTTCTGTTAAGTAAATGACTTTGTTACACTCAGAAACACTGCACAAAAGCTGTGTGCACCCACATGTATGTGTTTTCCAGTAACAAGTGCATAACAAAGAGTTAGGTAGAAATGGAACATTAAAATTCTCAGTGGAAATACTGATGCACAAAAAGACTGAAGAGTCAATATTGGTCCTGAGCTAAAGGCTCAAACTATGAGGTCTCAGAAGCAGGTGTTAGAGAGTTGGCAGAAGAAACAGACTGGGGCACTTGACTGGACTCTGTCCATACTCCATGAAAATTCAAGTGAAAGGATCCAATGGCTAGATCCTCCTAAAGCATGCTGGTGGATATCCAGCAGGCGAAACTTGGTCAGGTTTGGTTACGTAAGCATATTTTCACACTGTGCTCATAACTGGTAATGTTATAATCCTCTGACCTTGGTGGTAAAAGCCTCAGGAAAACCCTTTGGAATTTAGCCATATAGGTTTGTTGTAGTCACATGAGTAAATTCTGGCCTGAATACCAGTAAATGAGGTATCACATGTTTCTCCAGTGTTTCCAAATGTTTCTTCTTCAACGTCCTCCACTTGTTTCTTGACAACATGAGACACATTTTAAAATTTCACATTGATTTTGAGTGAAATGCATCTAAAAAGGGATGTAATCACTATCTCTGGAGGTTTTCAGAACTCAAAGCAACTCACTCTAACTCTGAGGCTAGCCCTGCCTGCAGCAGGAAGTAGCACTAGATGCTTCCAAAGGCTCTTCTAATGTCTTTTTTTTTTTTCCTATGATTTTATGACCCTGTAGCTCTCCTTTTTTGGGTGGAGTAAGGCTCTTTGTTGTACTAGGCATTCCCACTAAAGCCATTTCAACTCATAAAAACTGACATTACGTGACGTGCTACGCATGCTGCATTGCCCAGTCTTGCAGTCCCAGAGTTGATGAATGCATGGAAGAAAAAAACATATGCATTTAAGACATTGAAAATTACAGGAATATCTGCCTTACAGATGGCATTTCCAGTAGTGACAGCAGCAATTTGGCAAGGTGTGAAAGTACAACACCCAGATAGTCTGGAGATTAAGAAACTTTTCCCAGAAAGGCACCGTTTACCAAGAAGTGGTTGAAGCAGTGTCAGGTCAGTGACAGCTAGGCCTGCCAAGACGTGCTTTACTTGGTGACAGAGGCTCCATGTGGGTCACACGGCATGCTGGCTCACACCACCTCCCTGGATCCATGCCCTCCGTCAGTCACTCAACAGCTCGTGGACAATCAGCACAGGGTGTACAGAAGGGATGCTCATGGGTTTTAAAAAAATCTCTCACAAAAATAACTCGGGAGACTCCTCACACCAAAGCTGGAAATAGCAGAGAAAACCCCTCCCTGCCTTGTTCAGAGGGGTCTGCACGGTGCAGAGGATCCTCCTTTTGCAGAAGCTGTGGGCTGTCAGCTTGGGTTTCAGCTGTGCTGTGGCTCCCTGAAGCTGTAGCTGTTTTCCCAGAGGCACTGTGTGTGTACCAGCAGTGTAACAAGGAGATCAAATCAGCCATTTAGTGTGCACTGTGAGCAGCACAGGAAGCAAGCATTGCCCTGTACTTAATGCTAGAGATAATCTGTGAGGATAGGAGGGTTTGGTTACATGTTGTGTCATGGTCCAAGGAGAAGAAAGTCTGATAGTGAAGGGAGGAAGGGACAGGGTGAGCTTACGGGAAAGAATATGAAAGGAGATGCAGAGGCTTGAATAAATTTATATTATCACAGAATACCAATAGGATGAGAGGGAATGGCCTCAAGTTGCACCAGGAGAGGTTCAAGTTGGGTACTAGGAAAAATTTCATCTCCGAAAGAGAGGTGAGGCAGTGGCACAGGATGCCCAGGGAGGTGGTGTGGTCACTGACCCTGAAGGTGTTCAGGAACCATGTGGATGTGGCACTGAGGGTTGTGGTCAGTGGGCATGGTGGGGGTGGGCTGATGGTTGGACTATATTATCTTAGCGGTCTTTTCCAACCTTAATGATTCTGTGATTCTATATGGGAGTGGGATTGGAATCAGGGCAGGAGTGGTAGAAAAATGTGTGTCATTACAAGCAAAAAGAATATGAATTAGAGGTGTTTCTTCTATCTTTAATCTCATAACAGATTAGGTAGAACATTACTGGCTAAGGATTTTCCTGAAGAATGCAATTCTTAACCCGAATTTTTTCTGTAGTTTCAGAAGATGTATTGAAGTGCCAGAGTATCTGATTATTCTGCCTCTGCTTTGGCATCACGTAATGAGAACGAGTGCCACACAGTACGGATTGAAGATTCAGAGTGAAAAAGCTGTTGGGGTTTGATAGTGTTTTGGATCTCAGAGAAGTCTAAAAATACCAAATACAGCCAGTACGTGTGCAGTGCTTCAGCACACAGAACATCTGGGAGTATTCTCAAATGTTCCCCTTTGGTATTGCTTGTTACGCTACCAGAGAGCAGGAAAGTGCAAATGAAAACTTAGAGGATTTTTATGGTGCTTCTAAGTTCAGATAGAAAGACATTAAAACCAGTAATGGAGGAAATTAATATATGCCATTTTACAGCCCTCATTTGTTCCAGTCTTAAGGGATACCTACATGTGTTATGCTGCATCTCTGTTTTTCTGGATGAATTATTATGCTCACTCTGGAAGGATGTGCACATTTAAAATATGTACACGGGTATTTTCCTTATGGTGTGACTTAACGGAGAATTGTGGCATACTTCACAAACTCGAAACAATCTTCACATAATGAGATAGAAATAGTAATCATGTCACTCAACATTCAAAGATACCATGCTTACTTTTTATACAGTGATGTCAGTGCAAAAAGCTTCCCTGGAAATCAAAAATTGAAAAATAAATAATGATCCAAGTCCAAAAGAAATACATTTTCCTATAGACCTCATTGCGATTTCACACAGTCATCTGATTTTTCTTTACTGATCTCTTTTACACAATCTTCTTTAATAAAACTATTTACAGGAATAACTACAACTGTATGTCTCTGGATTCCATGCATGCTTAACAACATGCTGTTTGCAGGTTGTTGACAAATAACATAATTTGGGGAACTTCTGCATCAAGCAGTTCCTTTCCCAAACATATACATAGCTAAAGCTTGTATCAGTTGAAAAAGAATAGCATTTTGCTAGGACTGGACAGCAACAGGGGACAAATGGTGTGAAATGGCAGCAGTCAGGACCAGAATCTGATTTAGAGGACCTGGAGAGCATCCAGAGTGGAGAAGGACAAAAAATAAAACACATTTTTGTAACTTTTTCAATGCATCTTTCAAACTATTCAGCCACATGACTGAGTTTTAAAAAATCTAACAATATGTAGGCTCTATGGTAAACAATTTAATTTGAAAAAAAAAAAAACCCAAACACGTTAGCTCTCAGCTAACTGAGAGGATCTTCAATTTGGATTGTACTTTTTTGCAGATCTTCAGGGAAGCACTCTGTGCTATCTCTTAGAAAACAAACACTTTTGGAAATAATTCTTAGAGGATGGCTCAGCACAGTTACCTCAAGTTCACACTGTGTTGGGTTTTAAGTAAACGTAGAGCTGCAGAGAAGATCAGCCAAATACCTTCTGAAGTCTCTCGTCCATTAGCAGTTATTTGTTTCAACAAAGAAATGATTCAAATTTTAGAAGGATTGAGACAAATTAGGAGTATTGAAAGGTACCCATTCAAGGGCTTTGGCTTCCATGTGCCTGAAAGCTATTGAAAGAAATGCTGTGAACTTGTAAGGTGAAAACAATGTGAGATGAAATCATATCAGTGAATACTGACCATATAGACTGATTTGACAAGATGTTCAGTGAGTTCTAGAGAAATCCCTAAGTTACAGAAAACAGTATACTAGAGGTATAACTTAAAAATGCATTCATTCCACACTGACATCTCCCATATGCTTACAAACTAAGACCCTTCTAATGCAATGGATGCTCTTTCTTTCCAGTATAGCCTGCTTACTCTGTCTCTGAGAGACAAAGATACAGAAGGCAAAGAGACAAGAATACCTATTTCCATGCAACAAGGTAGATTTTGTACCCGCAGAGAATGCATGTGCATATTTTAATGTACACTAATCAGAATTTGTGGGATATTAGCACAGGACCTGTGAGCTGTCAGTTAAAGAAATATATTGATTAGAACATAATAACTCATTTATACTTCTTGAAGATCAGATATTTTTTAATATCAGTTTGAGGGTCTCTCAAAAGTTGAGATGAGGAGGTAGGTGCCCACTGCAATTGTACGGGCAAGTATGTTTAGCCTGTTAGTCGTACACAATACCTGGCTTAGTGGAGATTCTCTGCATACCTGGGTCATCTTTGTATCTACTTCAATAATCTAAGTCTAGATGGCATGGATTTTCCAGTGGTATTTGCCAACAATGTATTTAAATTAAGATATTTTAATTAGACAGCCAGGTTGGATATTAGGAAACATTTCTTCTCATAAAGAGTGGTGAGGCAGTGGCACAGGCTGCCCAGGGAGGTGGTGGGGTCACCATCCCTGTAGGTGTTCAAGGAATGTGTGAATGTGGCACTGAGGGACGTGGTCAGTGGGCATGGTGGGGGTGGGCTGGGGTTTGGGTTAGATGATCTTAGAGGTCTTTTCCAACCTTAATGATTCTATGGCTCTATGATTCTCTGAAAAGTAATTGCATGCTCAGACAATAGCTGCTCAGAAAAGAGTCACTGATTGCTCCTGTAGGTCTTTAACATGACACCTATGAGGACCATTTACAACTCACTGTGAGCCACAGCCACTAGCGGGTATCAGACTCAGGCTGTACATCAAAAACACTGAATTTCTCTGACTGTCCAAAATAGAAGGCTCTGCAAACTACAGCCTACATACACTGAGTATATAGCATACTAGCACACAAAATGGTGGCCAGAGAGTTTTGCTTTCTCAGTCCCCTTTCCATAAAATCAAAATAGAAATTAGCAAATAACCTTTACCTTTTTTACTCCTCTACCCCAAGCATACATATGAAAGTGAGATCAGTGCAAAAGTAGGCAATAAATTAAATGGGTATTCTGGGCAGATCAGGTGTTTTGTGCCCAGATCATCTTTAAAATCTCAATGGAGAGAGTTACAAGCATGCTGCAAAAGCTGAAGAATAGCCAGATCACAGGATTTGTAATTAGAGTGAGTACATGGTGCTTCCTCAACGAAAAAAAAAAAAAAAAAGAAAGAAAGATGAGAGGCTGTCTCAGCAATATTAGAGTCAGAGAGGACTCCCAGTGAAATCAGATACTCCTCTGCAGAGAAAGTGAGTGCTCTCCATCCATCAAGCAGGCATGTGTCACAGCTAGTTGAAGAGAAATAGCTTCTAGAAAGTTAAGCTTCCTCTGAAACCTCAGCATATCTATTAATAAGGGAGAATGAAAAGAAGGCTACAAAATAAACTAGAAATACAAGCAGTAGTCACCTGAGGCTGCACATGATTAACTCCACTAAAGCACATTACATGCCTCTACAAGGAGAAAAATTTAAGGAAATACTTTATTGTATTAGATAATGGCAAAAATGAACTAGTGCAGCTTCCATACTTACATGTAACCATTTTAAGGCTTAGGCAATCGTTTGAGACTCGATTCTGGTTTTACACTGATTCTGCATTGGTATAGCTGCATTTATATGGGATAAATTTCAGTGGAGTAATTGCACACATCCATCCATTTAAACAGAAACAGATGCTTCTAAGCCTTTAGATTCTTTTTCTCTTTAAATAATAATAATAATAAAAAAGTAGGCATTCTCTGAAGAAATAATATTTCCAAATTCTGTCATGCACTGTGCAAAGATTATTTTACAGTTGCAAAGCAGTGTCTTCGAGACAGCCATTTAGTGTCTAGGAGGCACAGTAGGAAGTAATGCTGCTTTCAAGAGATGCTGACCCGAGGGGTTTCCAAGACTAGGCAATTCTCAAGGCCAGGTCTTTTCTCTCCCTGCCCTGCTGCTAGGACTGGGCATTATGTCTATCCTACACAGCAGAGCAGCTTCCCTCTCACTCAGTCTGCTAGATGCAGCCAGTCACTGCCATATCGCTGGCTGTCCCTCAGCACTGGTATGGATGGCATAGAGGTTTCAGGAGGAGCCCAGCTGAAACCTGCTATTATTAATTATCATGCGGTGAGTACTGCAGCAGGGGGAGGTACAGGCCTCCTTTCTTGTCTCGCTCCCACTTTCTCTTCATGTTTACCCAAGTCTCATCACCATTTTGAACTTTGTCTTGGAGGTCTCCATTGCCACCACTCAGGTGGATCCCGTCATGTGCTGACCCTGCAGCCACCGCCCAGAGTCTGAGCAAGAAGGAGGAAGCAGAGGAGCTGGCAGATGCTTGAGGATGACTGCAGACCTTTTTCTGAAGTGAAGCAAAAGGGCCAGCAGTGAGCAGCAAAGTTAGAAGCAACCAACTCTCTCTCTTTTTTTTTTTTTTTTTACCACAGAGAACTTCCGTCTGTGTTTCCATTATGTTCCTAAACAATAATATGACCTGAAAGTGAAACAGAATTAAGTTGAATCTAATTGAAGGTGCTTTAAAAACAGGTAATTGGAAAAGCAGGCTAACAAAATTACATGCCTGCAGGATGAGGTGCTTTTATATCTCCTCAGCAGAGAAACAGACTTCCATGCAGTATTGTGTCTCTTTCTTCCTCTTGCAGTCAGGAGAACAAGAAAAGCAATAGCATCAGGCAAATGTTATTCTTCCTTTGCCTTGGAACACATACCACTACCCCAGCAAGTGAAATTGGTACAATTTAGTCAGATAGCAATTAATCTGTACTCCGTCCACAGCTAGATCCAATGGGGCTTCCATCTGTCTGCCCTAAAATACACAGCAGGCTGGTATCCACGGGGAGAGCAGCAGTTCTCTCCCTTTGTTCCTGTGCAGAAGGTAGAGCTGTGGAGCTTTGTGAGGCAAAGAAGCTGAGTTGGCTGATGCAGCCTAGTCCTGCCGCTCTCCATCCTGAGAAAGGAGGGTTTTGTCAGCAAGACTGCGCCAAAGGGCTTGGCACACACTCCCTTTTGGTTGCGTAATGTAACTGTCTGGAAACTCATGAGGGGTACACACCAGCCCCCAAGGCAGAAAACTGCCCAGAACTACTACAGGCAGGGGCAGTACATTTTGTACTTATAAACCCTTACACCTGAAACAAAGACAACAGACTAAAACATCAGTACCCAGACATATAATAAGCCTCAGTGACAATTTAGACCATTCCTGAGGATGTCTAAGGCCTGAAACTAAGGACCTACACTCCAGAAGAAGCAGTCGGCACTACAGCCTCAAGTCCAAGGACTGATGTACCTCCCTGTAGGTTTGCCATGGAAAAAGACAATGTTTGCCCGAAGCCAGTAGCCTAGGTCTCCTCTGCTGCTGCCGAGGGCTGAGCAGCAATCCTTTGGAGTGACCTATCCCGTGCGAACCCATCCTCTGGGGGTTGATCGAGACCCCCCCCATAAAGACCTTTCATTTTTCGCTGGCTGGTTCAGATTCTAGTTCAGACAGCTTATGTTCCATGACTTGGACGGAAGAGATGGGTTCTTCCCCTCCTTCAGCTTGAGTCCAAGCTTCTACCACAAACAGAGCTTCCTTTCAATACTAGTTTTTAACCAGATCATCATTTTCAGTTGCAATTTGGTAAGCTGACATGGCTTGGCAGCAGGATTTTTGCAATCCAGGGCTTTTTGTTAGTTCATATACGTAGTATGAAATAATGTATGATATGAATTTACACCATGGCACATGTGCTTCCAGGAAATCAAACACACTGAATTTCCCATCCAGACAACTATCATCAGATGCTAACAGGTCTACCCAGATTGCCTGCTCCAGCAGCGGGCTGAGCGTGTCTTCTGCTAGAGCACCCCAAAGGAGCAGCATTCTTCTGTTACCACAGCACCAGAACTTCATTCCTAATACTCTCATAATGCTACGCTCTAATTGAATTTTTCATTTCTTTTATGACATTAAATCCTGCAAATTGTTAAGCTACACAGCTAAAGAAGCTGCATGATGAGCTCATAAAGTTTTGCCTGTTTTCTTTGTAAAAAGAATGTTTAATGACATATGTTCTTTGATCCAACTCTCAGCAATTACAGCCGTTTGCTAATAAAAGTTTGTTGGTTTCATAATACAGACAGGAATGTGTCACTGGGCTATACGAGCAAATTTAAACTCATGCTTCAGACTGATCATTTGTGAAGATCAGTGTTCTTCACTTTGTCTGCAATACATTGCAGAATATTTTATAAGAAGTACTTAACACATAGAGCTACGAAAGAATGCTATCAATATTTAATTAATAACCAGAGGACTCATTTCACAGTCCCAGGGTTTGTAAATTCATCTGTATAGAATGTTGTAAAGATACCACATGGCAGATTAGCACATCTACATTGATAGGCTTGCTTACAGGAATTACTTTTGACAACAAAGGAACGTACTGCTGCGCTGGCCCTATTCTTGTGAAATAAAATGGAGCTCAAAAACGCTGAGTTTTTACCTACAAGATAAGGCCAGGCTGAGAAGACAATATCAAGTGACAAGATGGGAAAGAAAACTCAATTGGAGGCAAAGGCTTTTCATGAGATCTTGCAGCGAAGGGAAACACCTATATGCATCTACCCAAATGAGGGAAGTTATATTATAAACACTTAGTGCACTCGTCTGCTTTCTGCTTGATGAATAATTAACATGCAGTTAATTAACAAGAAAAAATGTATGTTAATGCATTCGATAGTGAAGTTTTTAGTTTTTAGCTACTCCTATATGTTTGAGTAGTCCAATGTGTGCAAAATCACTTATTTTGTAGGAAAAGGGTACTAGTTGAAAACATCAGCTGTGCCTAAGTACAATGCCCATTTTATGCTATCATTTTGTGATTAGAGAGAACTTGTAGTTGGAGAAAGTGCACTAAGAAAACTCTGTACCCTCCTGCACCAAATGACATAAAAGCAGGCAGAATCCAATTGAAATTCAATTAAAAAATGAGATAAAGTAGAAGCATAGACCTCGCTTATATATGGGACTTCCTCCAGCTTTATCCTTTGCATTGTCAAAACTCAAACAGACGGAGCAGAAGGAGTGCATTCAGTTCCGAAACTGGAGCCAGAACAACAAGCAGAAGATCCAGGCAATCTGCTGTGTTCCTCACAAGGAGAATTTACAAATAGTGGGAATGTTTTTAATTGTCCGTCTCTCACAAAAAGAAAGGAAAATAGCTTAATGGCAACACAAACTTTTAAAGTCAGACACATCTACAAGCACTGTGTTAATACACTGCGTGCAAACAACAGGTGTGAAGATTCAGGCACCAAAACCTATTATGCTATAAAATCACGAGGAGATAAAAAAAGGAGAATCAAACTGAGAGAAATGCTAGGGCAGATCTCCTTGTGTAAGCAGCCATAGATGCAGTGACCAGTGTGGTATTAAATGTTTGCTTAGGAGTTACTTCTCATCTTTCAGCTCAAGAGTTTCAGCCCTTCTTGTCCACCCTTCTTCCCCATTCCTCCAAGGCAGATACTACCACAATTTTACCTGTAGCCTGTGAAAATGTCCACACGATATGGTACAGACATGTGAACTGCAACTCAATGCACATTTTCATTGTATGTGTTTCAACAGGAAACTATGAACCTTGATGTCTTTCTAATTAGAAGAGCTAGGACTCTGAAATTTTATAAATAAAATGGATGTCTGAAATCTGACTCAGTAGTCTACAGTGCCTGTAAAATGTCCTCTCTCCTCTACTGGCAAATAGTGCAAATTCCCTTCCCTAGTTATAAACTAATTATCCTAATGCAACATTGTCTGCAGCATAGATTTCTACCATTTGCAGATAGAATGGGTTCTGCAACCATGTTCTAAACAATCCTACCTGTAGTAGTAGGCTCTGGGGCATTCCACAGCTTCAGAAATTCTACGTACTAACTGAATTTGGATATGACTATGGTACCTACCAAGGAATGGGGAAACCAGCTTTTCCCCTAGCCCCGTTCTGGACATTTCTTCACAGCTATGCTCATGTACAACCCATGTGATTCACATATATGCTGTGGCACAGGGCAAAACATATGCAGCTAGTAGACGTGCAACCTTTTGTGCCTAAGTAAATGCATATTGAAAAGGGAGCGACTATAACATCTATATATTTAAATGTGAATATTATAATATCATCTTCATAATTATCATTCCCCTTGCTAGCTTCCAAGATGCTCTTGGAGGATCAAAACACAGCTGCTTCCCTACTGAGAATTTTCACACTTGTAGAAGCCCCAGGTTTGTTTCCGTCCCGGCCAACAGACGGCACTGAGCTGCTGGTCTCCGGGCATGGCAGAGCTCTGACTGTTGACTGTTACTTGTGAAAGAAGGCTAAAACTGACAGGCTGTTTGAATACAACTGAGGAGGAGAGAGGAAAAGGACTTCCGTCCAAATGATAATCTTGCAAAGCTTGACTGTTTTCCTTTAAGCCAGCTCCGACGAGCGTTTTTTCCCTCATTTCTACAAGAACATCAGCATTTGATACACCAGTGTGGGCTTAAGGAGAAAATGGATTTTCACCATATGAACTGTATGCATAATTTCCAGATAGGAAATGGCATGTTACTTTATTCACATACATTCACATTCATTTATTCACATGAAAAAGAGTTCATATTCTCAGCTATGATTGACATAAGGTACGAAGAGGATTTCTTCTGCAAAAAAAGCAAACAAATTACAAGTACCAGGAAGCAATAAGGCTGTTTATTAACACTCTTCTATCTTCACCTCCTGCCCAACCCATCACCCATGAAATGGCATTCCAAATCCTTGACATGAAATGATAATATGTAATATCGACCATACGTTCTCTGCCAATCCCATCTGAATCTCCAGTACTGCAAATGTAGTCATCTTCCTTCCACAGCGGGAAGTAGCAAACATTCATACTTGTGCATTACCTTTGTTTGGCACTGAAATCCCCGTGAAGTAGAAATTTTGCCTTTTAACACAATCCCAGCCTCACAAAATGCAGCTCGAAAAGGATGAAGAAAAGCCTACAGTGCCTGAACAGATTCAAGGCACTTTACTAGTAAGACTCCTGTTTAATTTGTATGATTACTCTGGTGATAGAGGTTAACAACCCTGAGCAATGGGAGGAAATCAGACTATGAGCCCACATACTCAGATATGCATAGATCCAGGCTTTTTATTAATATCCTGGAAGATTATTGGCAATGCCTGTAGTAATGCCTATTTTGTTCATTTTGATTTTTATTGTAGCCATCCCCGGGAAACAGCAACATTCCCAGAGATGCTCCTTGAGCAGAACAGAAACTACATTTGCAGAATACATTCTTGGTGCAAGTTGTATATCTGAGGCAAAAATGTTTATCAGTCCTTCTAATTCAGTGGCATTGTACCAGCTCCCAACATCTGGGGCTCAACAATTAGGTGCTGATGTTTGAAAAAGAATTATACAGACTGCTAATTGTGAGGGTGAAACATAACGGCACTTCTCAGCTTTTTGCACTGAGGAAGAGCATCGTGCTCATATTATCATAGAATCACAGATTTGAGTTGGAAGGGACTCTTAAAGTCCTCTAGTCCAACTCCTCTGCAATGAACAGGGAATTATTTGGGCAAGTTCTGGCCCTGAATGAAACGAGACTGATTTTCATTTCTCCCTGCCCTGGTTTGGGTCAGATATGGAAAGGAGTTTAGTAAAATAATTTAGTCAGTGTAAAATCAATCTGAATGTTGGAAAGAGTTCAAAGTTTATAAGGAACTGTGGGCAACTTCAAAGATTATTGCATAACTGAGCTGTCCTCAGGAGGTGTAAATTCCCTGTCACAGCAAGGCATGGGGTGAAGGAGCGATACCTGATCCCCCAACATTCAGTAAGCGTAGAGAAATCACAATTCATCTTAGGCGACTCGTGACTCAGTGTCACTGTGCCAGAGGGTGGGTGACAGAGAGGGGTTCCTGGGAGAGGGATAGGAGTCGCTTAGTGCCCTGTGGAAAGTGCTCAGAGACATAAGAGAGAAGTCTGACTTAGCAAATGTCACGGTGCATATAGAATGACCGGAGGGGAGCCAACCTCCTGCTGGGGGCACAGAGGGCAGGATTCCCTCCTGCCTGTTTTACAGCCATAGACACTGAGCACTTTCCCTGATCTACCTGTAAGGGAGATTTCCTCCTCTGCAGACCCTGTCCTCTTCCCCTTTGTTTCATCCATTGTAAAATAAACAAGAGTAACATGAGTAAAGAGATATTCACGCTTGCAAGCCTGCAGGAAAGCTTGAGAGGGTCTGTGCCAGTTGGGCCATTTTGGTGCAAATGCTCATGGCACTTGTGTGGTACATCTCGAAGAATGAAACTTCCCAAGGGACATGGAGAGCTAAGATGGAGTGGGGGGAATGGTCAGGGCAGAGAGGCCTCTGGACTCCTGAGATGTGCACAACCAGCAATCTTCCTACAGGTGTCCCAGAGGAAAGGCTCTCAGGAAGCACTCAGTGACTGACATTAGTGCAGATTGTGCCTGCTGCACAGCTTAGCACAGCGTGGAAGCAGCCTGGGGTGGAAATGGCAGCTACAGGGGATTGTGTTGCACTGTGAGAAACTGAGATTGGGTTTCCTTTCCCCAGAAGATTTTCATTTAATATGAGCAGAATTTTTTTTTAGAGGTAAACGCGTGATGCTTGGTAGAACTTAATTAAAGCTGGCCAGAAGCCAGGCCACCTTGGTCTGTGGTTGTTTCTGCTTTAGTTAGGTGAGGAGCAAGGAACGTTGGGCTGGTTCAGCACTTCCACTGAGAGTACTGGCACACATGCCAGGTGCTCGGAGAGGTGCCATTTCTAAAAGAGCTCCTCCCAGGGAGCTCCAAACTGATCATGAAAAGATTGAGTAGCGTGGGGAATCACTGAGCCATCGGGTGTCCAAAGAAATGACACCTTATTATTTACAGTCCCATAAGCACGCTGGCTATTTAACCACGTGGATGAGAGAGATCTGATCCTGCCTTCAGACAGCTTTGAAAGTAAATTTTGGTAACACTGATGTGTGATGTGATATGATACATGATATGATATATAATATGATGCATGATATGATATACAAGAGCAAGACAACAGGATGGGCCTAAGGAGGAAGAAGCAGGGAGAAATCAACAGGAGTCACCTGTGATAAATATATATGTATATACAATTGCATACCTACGATCTATATATTATCTATAGAGACATATTGAGCTGTTTAACGTCTTTCCCCAGAAGCAGGATGTGTGTTTGTAAATGTTGTTTTCTGCTCTTTCCTAATGACAGGGACGCTTATATATGATGAGGGGTCTTTTCAAGCTCTGAGAGCAAAGTTCCTGCTTCTGAAGCCAGTGTCCTTGCGTGCAGAGCCTGCTGATGGTGATCTCTCACCCAGAAGTTTTAGGTTACTGATGCTACTGCTCATGCTCTCAGGGTAGCAGTCATAATCAGCCACAAATGTACCTATATTTCAGCAAAATCAGAAGTGATTTAAGCCAAATTACCAAAACTAATTAAAACAAATAACTAAGCATACAGAAGAATGCATTCAGCCTAAAATGCTCTAGTCGACCAAAGCATCTGTGCACCCAGCTGTTTGGTGCATGAAGCAGATGTGACAAGATGTTCAGATCTGATGCTTATGTATCGGGAGACTTCGGCTGGATGGATTCACAGGCTATAGCGAATATCCTCGTTTATCTTTGCTTGTTCCTATGCTGTTCCAAGGGTCAGACATGTGGCATTCAGAAAGTTCTATATCTCAGGGATGCTGAAATAAAGTATTTTTGCTGACAGGTAAAAAGTCATCTCAAAGAATAAAAGTTTTTTTTGAAATTTCTGATTCTTGAAAATGATTTTTTAACTCTTACTGACAGCACGTTCAGTGACACAGAAAATACAACGAAATTATTCCTGGGGGTCTTACACCATTCTTGTTCAGCAAAATTCCCATGAAATTATATAATAACGTGCTCTGACACAAGAGATTTTATTGCGTGGACCACCTCTTATTTGAGATTTGAATTCAAGCTCTGCTTTTGGAATCGAGTGCTTTCTGAGAATCTCATTCTGCCTTCAACCTCTTGTCCCTAGAGGTCCCTGTCTCTTCTGGTTGCAGAGAAGAGCCTGAAAGCATAACCCACACTGAGCTCCAAACACCAGACGGCAAACAGAAATACACATCATTCATTTATTTATTTATTTTAATCTCCTGATTTTTAACACTTAGAGTTGGCAATATTGCAACTGGAATTCAGTTTGAATGAAGACTGAGGGCTGAATGCCAACTCTCTTGCTCGCTCTCTGCAGAAAAGCAATGCCTGGAAATGCCTGGAAACAAGGGGCCTGATTCACAGCTTCCTTCCAGGCAGCTCATACTGCCTTACTCTGTCTGTAAGCCCAGATACAAATAGTCAAGCATATTCCAAATGAGGTCCAAATCCAAGTGGTACAAATAGCCTTTCTTCAGAACGTGCTAATCTCAGGTCCAAAACTCCTTCATATCTATGATATGTGAAACCTATCTATCTTAAATAGGACCATCTCAAAACCCATCTCTAAGCCCTCTGAAAACAGAGTATGCAGAATAATCCTAGGATGCCTTGTGAGGAATGTTTTTCCCTCTCTGTTTCTCTTGAAAGCACCACTACAAGTTGAGTGGTGAAAGAAAAACGGAAAAAAGCACTGCTTATTTTGAGTAGAGTGGCTTCTGTACTCATGCCTGGGCTGTGATTCTTCCATTAAATAAGAAAAAAAAAAAGGCCACCAAACACTGGAATTCATTAGAAAAGGGAAAGCTGGCTCTGCTACTTCCAAAAATTGCAAGAATTTCAGTGTGTGTAAATGTGCCTACCAATGATTTCTGGTCTGTTGGTTTAACTACTAACAATTTAATCTGCTCTTTTTGCATGAGAAGTTCATGTATTGTTTTCTTTTTTGATAATAAGAGATCATTTGGGGTATGTGTGAGGGGGAAATCACTTTTCCCACACACCACCTAAATCCTCCCTGTACCCATGCATACCAGAGCACCAAGGGTGAATTCACAGGATCATAGAATTGTTAAGGTTAGAAAGACCACTAAGACCATCTGGTCCAGCCATGAGCCCACCCCCACCATGTCCACTGACCACGTCCCTCACTGCCACATCCACACAGTTCTTCAGGGACAACGACTCCACCAGCTCCCTGGGCAGCCTGTGCCACTGCCTCACCACTCTTTTGGAGAAGAATTTTTTTCTAATATCCAACCTGAACCTCCCCTGGTGCAACTTGAGGCCATTCCCTCTTGTCCCATCAGTATCAGAATTGCGTATATGCAGATTCCTGCACTACACCAGCAATGTTTCTTCAATTGCTCAAAGAGCACAAGTGCACAGCTTAGAAAAGGTACTTCTCATCTCTCTGCTTTCTGTTCTAGGGCTTGGTTTTGGGGTTCTGGTCAGCCATAAATAGAGTTTAAAACTATTGCAGAATACATTTCATAGTAAGAGTTAACAATAAACAGTCTTTTTACAACAATGTGACATTGCGACAAGTTTGATCATTGCATGAAGTGGAACTGGTGCCAGAATTTTTGAGTACTGTCTCCTGACCTCTCATGCATTAAGCCACTATATACTCGTGTATAGATTTAGTGCATTCAGGAATCAATGTGAAGAGGAGAAAGGTGGTGCTCCATGTACTCTGAAGGTTCAAGTTTGATTGCAGTGATCTATAAACACCATCCTGGTGCTGCTCTCTGTAACAAATAACATAACCACTCCTGGGATTGCTCTTCATACCTCAGAAAAGTCCTTCTTAGCAACAGGGAAATAATTCTGATTTGTCTGGATCTGGTGCATTTCCTTGCACAATGAACTCTTGCACCATGACTCACACACAAGCAGCGCTTGAGGAGCAGCAGAAGCTGGCCAGTCCTGTTCCTAGGGCCACCTCACCCACTGACTTGTGTTGGCAAGTACACGGTTTCAGCGGCAGAAGCCTATTAGCTCAGCTGCCAGCGTCCTGTGTCACCAAAATACTTTCCATCAAAGGGAAACCTCTGCGAAGCAGCAGAGCACAAGGGCCAGCTGTCAGATTTAACTTTGTAATACTTAACCCTTTTCCTGCCCTCCACAGTGGCTTTTCAGATGAAAGAGTCCCTCTTTGCCTTTGACAGGTCTCCTCCTGCCACAGCCTCCTGCAAATATTTGTTGCTGCAGAAAATCATATACTGGCAGCATAGTCTGCTACAAGTTAAATTTATCTTTTAGAAACCCGACTGCCATCCATGGCCACAGGGTAAGTCTAGCACTGCTGTAAATTACATTTTTTCTACTGTGTGCTGGAGAGAGCTGGAAAATTGCCTGTGACAGAGCAGAGAGGATGTTAGCTGAGCCCTACAGACTTCATCACACCTACCCCCCTCCCTTGTGGAGAACCAGTGGGAAAAGAGCCATTCATACTGCATAAACTTATCAGATCGTGGTATGTCCTAGGGAAATATGCTTGCGCACCACAGTAAAAGTGTTGGAGGCAGTGCCTTTGTGTAGGAGATGGCCAGAATTGTGCCAGCACAGCTGAAGCACAGCTATCATTACTTACAACTTGTGACAGTTCACAAAAATGACTCTGTTAATCAGCAGTGGGTGTGATACGCTCGTTCCTTATCAGGATAAGGTAACGGATGGATTTACCTTGAAATTATAGCTGAGCTCACCTCCGCTCCTGATACGTACAGCTGCTGACTGCGTGTCATTTGTGAGCCATGTGCCCGTCACATGCCTGTGGCATGACAAAGGGAAGGCAGGCTGTGCCCCCGAAAGGATGTTTATGTATGTTCTTTCTCGAACAAGTTTAGACAGCACGTGGCAGGGGATAGCAGAGCCATATCACAAGGGACACCACTGTCAGAGGACCTGGCATTGTAACAACCAAATGAGACGGTGATTCCCCTGCTAGGTGACAGTCACCAGGTCTGCTCGCTGCTGTGCCACTGTGCTCACATGAGGTCACACGGGGTCTGTGCTGACCCACAGCGACTCTTGGTCTGCAATGTGCTTCATTCTATAATAGGCCTAATAGAAACAGCCAGAACAGAAGGGGACTGGAAAACATGAGTGGTTTAGAGGACAGCTTATACTCAGAGATACACAGTTAGGTCTTTTCTTGGTCACGCTTCCCTTTCACTGGCTTTTAGTTTCACTTTGCAGTTTCTAAACCATCAAAAAAATCTAGCACTAAAAACATGGTTTCACGTGGAAAGAATCCCAGGTAGCATAACATCACCACAATGACATGTTTTTAAATAAAAGCAACTAGCGACAAGTATCTACATTCATTCACATTTAGTCACCCTACTGATGAAAGGACTCATCTGTATAGCATTAAGTGTGTGCCACTCTTGTTGGTTGGCTCAGCACTTCCCTGAGCCTCGGGCAGTTCTGCTGCCCAGCACACATGTGAAAACAGCGGCTTTGATTTTAAAGCCCTGTCCTCACTTTTCAGTTGAGCAGAAGTTGTTGGGTTGTTTTTTAACAATATTTAGGCACTCACTTCAGTGAGGAAAAAAAAACAGCTTGGAAAAATCCATCAGGAAAAACCTATAGGAAAATGTAAAGACTTGATTCTGTTGTGATCAGCATGCAGAAATTTTGGGTTGTGTGAAGCTTATTCAGTCTCTCTTGTGTTGAAATCAACCTGAAAAGGGAATCAGGTAAGAGTAGGTAGTACAGAGAAAGGTTTAAAAAAACCTGCAAATGTGTAAGCTTTGTAAAAAGTTTGAAACTTAAACAAAACCCATTTCCAGGAGATCCAATTTCAGCTTTCTTCCCTAACTTGCACTCCTGTGCAACTTCCCACTTCATCATGCTAGCAGCAAAGCATTAAAGGATTGCTGCACAACTTTACCCCTATCTATGAATTTACTCTCCTGTGTAAGCAAGAGATGTGCCTGTGCATGCAGGGAATAAGCTATTCCCTACAAAAGCATGCGGGGCTCTCAAAATCCTGGGCACATGATGATGGGAATATCAAATGAATCAGGCATCCTGAGTCAGCACGCTGAACAAAGTGCCTCTAACCTCTGCAAAGGGCAATTCCCTCAGGTCGAGCCGAGGTCACTGGAGCAATGCAGGGAAACCCGTGCAGAAAATCCCGTGTACGGGCCCCAGCTTGCAGGCTTGATTTATGGATGCAGCGCCGTATTTTGCAGCTTTTTCAGGGGACTCTTACATTGAAAATCGGAGCTAATTATCTGAAAACAACATCTGTTGCATTCAAGTTCCAAAGCGTGCACCTATTAGCAAGACGGATCAGAGAAGCACTGATTATTTGTACATCGTTTATTTAAACTGCCTGGGAGCAGCGCTGGAATCATAATAATTTCCCGCTCCCCGCATCCTTCATCTCACACCAAGAACCCCTGGCTGCTCCAGGGAGCACGGGAATAATTAAATGCCTCCCAAATACCTCCTCCTTTAACAAATGCAGCGGGACACTGAAGACAGCTTTGCAACCAGACCACGAGGTAAAGATGCCAGCCCTTAAAAAGCAGGTTTGCCAAATATACCGCTGGGCTGCTTTCCTCTGCTTATCTGTGTTTCTGCTGTTGTACAAAAGAGCTTTCAAGATCTGGCCCAAAGACACATTCTCATTCTTTCTTCCCATAAAAAAAGCAGACCTGGCACAGGCACAGTAAATAAAAATAACAAGCATATGATGCCCAAGATGCATGTGAACATTAAGTGACGTTGGCAGCCCCCGCAAATAGAACTCTGGTTAAAAATAGCCTTTGTCTAAATGTGGAAAGTGAGTAAATATAGTAGCAGTTTCAGCTTACTATAGAGGCTTACAGGCACCAAGTAACAGTGCTTATTATAGAGCATGTGCGTCAGCAAAGGTGAGAAAGGGAGAAAAGAAAGACAACGCATTCTGCAATTAGTTTCTACAATGAGACGTAAATTAATTTTGCCTCTTGTTATTTTTCTTGCGTCTTAAAAAAACGGACAAAGCAAGCAGCACTCTTGAACTGTAACACTGCTAAAGAGAAAAAGAGCTGGAGCTGAGGAGAAGGGCAAAGCTCGTACCAGAGCTACATGGAGAGCGCTCTGCACAAAGGACGGCTGCACACAGTGAGACGTAGGAAGAGGGGACAGATTATGATCTCAGTCTCTCCAAGACAGACAAATTAGGGGTACAGTAACCTGGCTGGAGGAGTGTTTTCTTGCCCTCATTTGTCTGCACATCGCCCCATGGGCCAACTTTTGAACTGACTGAAAGAAAGCAGTATCGAGGCTTCCCCCTGCATTACGAGCTGGACTCATTGATCCTTATGGGTCCATTCAAACTCAGGATATTCTCTGATTCTATGTCTGTGCACTCTTGACTTTCAAAGAAATCTCACAAGTTTCCAGTGATGGCAGAACTTACTTCGCTGGATCAGAATATCTGCTTTACCTGGGGCTCCTCTGCAATGTAGTCATGGCTGGGAAAGCTCCCAGACGAAAACTGTGGGATAAGTTGGACTGAAAGAAGAGTACCTGCAGTGGGACACAGCTGTATGTTGAGTAATGTCCTCGGGATGTTATCTCCAAACGTGATGGTGCAGCCAGGGAGTCCGTCAACATTCTTAACATTCTGTTTTAGTTGGACTGATGAAAAATAAAGGAACAGTGCCTGGGTTATGCTTCTGAGCTTCTCAAATCAGAGGTGCAGGTGGGAGATGCTTCTTACCTCTTCAAATGTTCAGTTCAATTGAACAAAGTCAAATATTCCAAAGCAAAATAATTAAGTCCCCAAAACACCAAGTCTT
Source organism: Pavo muticus (assembly GCA_016647715.1). NCBI lineage: Eukaryota > Metazoa > Chordata > Aves > Galliformes > Phasianidae > Pavo > Pavo muticus. The sequence continues at coordinate 1,315,564 of JACDJE010000167.1, read as the reverse complement.
CCCCCCATTCACACACAAAAGGACGCCTTCATACATTCGCAGAATTTCCCGAGTTGGAAGAGACCAATAAGGACTCCTTCCTATAGCGTTCAGTGTATTTCTGTGCAGGTTTGTTTCTTTCTTCGGAACGAAAACAATGAGGTGACAGTGCCTAGCAGAAAAATGAATGTTTCAGAGTGTTAGATGAGATGCAGCATGGCATATAAATTGTGGCCAGGTAAGGATCGTCAGTAAAGTTGCCTTGTTCAAGTGGCATGGTAAATAAATGCTATAAATTCCTAAGTAGAGCCTAAATCAGCTTTTGGCATAGTGCATCACTATAACAAGTTAATTTCGCTGCTCCAAGGAATAGCCTTATATGGTTCACTTAAGTAATCATGCTAAATGAATGTTTAAGTGAGAACCATTTGCCAAATGCAAAGCAAGAACCATATATAACCTCTTACACAACTACATAACACAGCAATGCTGGCTGGTTTCCAACATTCTGGTTTATGTACAAATTAGATCTGCTGATTCCAACCAACACCTGAGCCAAAAAGGAGCTACCTGGAAAATACTTGCACAACTGTTAAGGATTAATAAATGAGCATTTGCCCTGGTCTGTCCTTCTCACAGCCAGGCAAATTAGATTTTTCTTCTCTTTTCCAGAATAGCATAGAATAGTTTCAGCAATTGCCTTTACTCTCATCTCTTTGCTGAGAAAGAAGGAATAAGAAAGTAATAAGAAACGAAAGAGAATATCAGTATGCCAAAAGCTTCTCTGGTTACTCCAAAAGAAATTTGACCTTCTTCTAGTCTGGTGCACCATACTTCCAGCATCCGTACTGTTTCTGTGGTGCTTTTGTCTTACAGCCATCAGGAGCCACATGAAATATACTCAGAGAAAGCAATTGCACTGTAATTGGTTTAAGCTTACTACTCACTGCCTCCTGCCCTTGTATCTCCCACCACCTGTAAATGTGGGAAGTTAAGCTCAGAGGGATAACTGAAAAAGTTTGGGCGGACCTGCCTATGTCTATTAGTCATCATTCATCCTTTGCAGCAAGAAAACCTGCAATAAATGCAGGCTTACTTCTTCCTAGAGAGTGCTGTTGAGTTCTTGCATTCACAATAAATCTGTTTGGAAGACTGCCCTTAAAGAGTTGCCATGGTGATTATTTTGGTACCACAAAGTAGAAGAAGCTAAAGTACTTACTAGCCATTTCCAAAATCTTGTCTTTTGGGGGAGAAAAAAAAAAGAAAGAAATCACCAGATGGCATTTGTCAGAAATCCGACATTCTGATTATTACTGGAGTTGTGTTTTTGAAGGAATTCTGGGGTTTGAGGTTTCTGGCCAGAAAAGGGAGAATGGAAGGGGAAGGAAATGGAAAAACAAAGTCACTATATTTGAAATCCCTTTAGCTTGCATTATTACAACGGTTTAGGAAGAGTTCTTAAAAGAGTAGAAGTTAAGTAATGAAATTTTTCAAAAAGCCTCCTTCCTGACTATTTACTGAATACTTAGCATACTGTAACATGAGCACGGGGAAACTGTTATCTCCTTGTGAAAACGTCACCAACTTCTAAATGGGAAATTATAGCTCCCTTTTGCACCTTACCTATAATGGTAACATAAACGGAACATGAGAGATGTCCCAAAAAATCCAGGTATCAGTCTTCCTACTCTGAATAGTACCAGTGCAGAAATGGAGCTCATCAAACTAGACTGTACACTTGCTTTGGCTCTAACCCAACAGGTGAACTTGGGCTGATTTAGTGAAATTAGTGCAACTTGTCACTTCACTGCAAAAAGAAAATAGAAAAAGGAAAATAGGAAAAGGAAAAAAAGGAAAAAGGAAAAAAAGGAAAAGGAAAAAAGGAAAAAAAGGAAAAGGAAAAAAAAAAGAAAGAGAAGGAAAAAAAGAGGAAAAAAGAAAGAAGAAAAAAAGAAAAAAGGAAAAAGAAAAAAGAAAAAAAAAAGAAAAAAAAGAAAAAGGAAAAACATTGATTTAGTTACTTAGACATCTATTTGCCAAATTCTCCAGTTAGCCTCGTGTCTGTATCTGGATTTTAACTCAAACTGAGGCATTAAATTAGGGCAGGTAGGAGTGCTAGCGTGCCCTAAGACATGGTGTTAGGTATTTGCAGGACATTAAGCAGCGGTGCTGGAATGGGCTGGCTTGTCACGCCAGCACAGCGCAGCACTGTGCAGCCTCCAGCTTGTGTCCGAGGAGCAGGATGGCTGCATTAGGTGCGGGCTGTGCGGCTCTGCAGGCAGAGTGCCACACGCTGACAGGGCCACAATGCTCCTCAGATCTGGAGTGAGCGCAGGTATTGCTGCCCTGCGTGATTTAGGGGAGCTGCAATGTGTCATACAGCCTTCTTCATTCACAAGCCTCTTCTCTTGCTCCTTTCAGCTGTCAGTTTTGCTGCGAGGCAATAGCAGCTTCCACTTCTTCACGTACAAAGAATTCCAGAGTTTTGGTGAAAAACAGCTTTGTTTACTTTCAACTCTATTTACTTAAAGCTGTAAAATTGGCCCCTTTCTGGCGAAAGGTGCCAGATGAGCAGCTCCAGGAACTGAAACCCTTTATTCACTCTGGAGCTCATTTGCAGCCCATCGGAGCCAACGACAAGCCTCTAATTGACCAGCCTTCTGGCTCCTGGGCCAGGCCTTCGCAGGACAGGCAGCAGCTGTGCAAACTCACCCTCCGAGGGAGAGCCAGGCTCCCCCACGCAGGGGCCAGCTCAGCCTGAAACTCACCCAAAAACTGCAGCTCGTGTGCGGTAGCACCCAGAGGGGCTAAGGTTACCCTCGTTTCCCAAGCAGTTTTGCATTTCTTTACTTAGGTTTTAGGGGTTTGCGAGTGTTTTTTGCTTTGTTCTTGATTTCCAGTTTTACTGCTGCAAACTGGAACCTGACTTACATGGGGAAGCAAAAGGCAGGGGAAAGAAGGAAAGAAGGACATCAGCATGGCAAATCCTCACCCCTCCTGCCATTAAGGGGCTTTTGCAGGGGAGGGAGTGTTTTGCTGAAAGATTTCCAAGAAAGCTTTCACAGGAGATGCTCTATTAAAGAAAATAAAAACTTTGCTAGCACTTCGGTTTCCATTCACGTGTGGCTGCCAGTAAGCTTTCAGAAATTACTTCTGGTCACTTTTGACCAGGACAGTTTGGCTTCATGTTAGCAATGGGTCTCAAAAGCTCTCCCCACAATAAGTCTGTGAGCTCTCCAGGCCCAGCTGGCATCTTCTCCCTTTGCAGAGCTGAAGAGCGACCCAAGAGCCACCAGCAAAGCTGGGGATGGCTTCTCACAGGCAGAGGATAAAGTGAAGATCTGTGATGAGAAAGGGCAGAGATGAGGAGAATTGCCCTGCAATAGGTAACGCAGAAGGCCAGCTGAGGATTGTATTGTAACAGTGAATCAGAAGATAATAAAAATAAATTGCATAGTTAATAAGAGGCTCAGGAGGCAAAGATACAGTCATGAGAGGAGCACTGAAAATTTCACTCAATTTCTTCTCTTAATGCGCAAAGAAATGGTGAAGAAGTAGCACGTACAGGTGGTTTATTTTTGTTATCTAAAACTTCCGGTCAGCATGGTGTCATCAGTAAAGACAACAGTTCAGCTATAAAAATTGCTATCTGGATGCACATGGTTAAGGCTTCCTGCTATAATAAAAATACTGTGCCTTAAAGTTGAGCTTCCCTGTGACTCTGAAAATATTTGCGGACAAATATGTAAACAATACCTCTCTGCCTCTTGTATTATTACCACAGAGGTTTCCCTGAGGAAATTTGTTTAATAGTTGACTTATTGCAGCCATTAGGATGAATATTAGAATAATAACCAGGACAGTTTTGGGAGGGAAGCTCTGAAACGGTACACTAGAAGTGCCAGCAAGTTGTACATACAGATCCCAAAGGAAAAATGGAAGAGAAGGAGAATCAGCTCCACAGTATTATAAGTCCATGAACATCTCCATCTGGGGCAGAGTGTCACTGTAAGCCAGTCAATGTCCTGCTTCAAGGGCTGTCACATGAAATACTCTGTTGCTTGGCCGGGAGAACACAGCCAAATCTACTCCTGGCAGCCTCCCAGTCCTTCGCATGGGACAAGGCACCACCAGGCAAGGTTTGCCAAGAGGCTGGACAGGATGGAGGCCTGGGAAACAAGCTGCTGGACAAATGTGTAGGCCAGGCAGTGGTAGTGTCTGCTATATCAACATATTTTTATTTATTATGTCTATAACTTGGACAGACTGACAACAGGAAACCTGGGTCTGCTGCTTCTCTATATGATGTTCCTCCTCTCAGAAAGTTGCTTCTTTGAATCCTGTTTGTTCACATATTGCCAAATTATCAGTGTGTTCATTTTTATCTCTGTCAGTCTTATTTTCTCATTTCTTGATGTAATGAGTTGTCTAATTACTGCGACATCAATTCCTTAAGGAACTTCAAATAATTACATCTGTGTATTTCAATGACATCCTGAAGAGTTTGGGGGAGGTTTGCTTCAGGCTCAATAGCATCAGGTGCCTCCTGATACTTACACTTTCTGCCAAGATCTCCCTTCTTGCCTACTTGCTGAAGCATCTAGAAACAAATATATGTCAGTCCTAATTAAAACAATCACCCAAGTACTGGATCTGACTCAGGGATTGTCATTGTAATTTTAAGAGCTGCTTTCTCTGAGCAGTTGAACAAAGTGCCTCATTTCATTTGGAATTTTTATGTTCCAGTGAAACCACATTTCAGTTTTTCCTTCCTTTTGTTTTCAAAAAGGGCCAAATTCTATAGTTGCTCATGCTGTAGTTACGTGTACTCAAAGGATAATACAAACAGCAGTGGGCCAGAAGAGCTTGCTATGTTTTTTACAGGATAGGTACAGTCTGCAACGTGTTTTTTCTTTTTTAATGTGCAAGCAGAACTATAGTCCTGTTTGTCTTTCCCAGATCCAAGGAAGGGAGGAGGGGAAGCTGTGCAGAACCAGTAGTAGAATCATGGAATCATTAAGGTTGGAAAAGACCTCTAAGATCACTTAGTCCAATTGTCAGCCTACCACCATGCTGACTGACCATGTCTCTCAGTACCACATCTGCATGTTTCTTGAACACCTCCAGAGACAGTGACTCCACCACCTCCCTGGGCGGCCTGTGAAGAAATTGTTCCTAATATCCAGCCTGAACCCTGGCACAACTTAAGACCATTCCCTTTCACCCAATTGCTGTTACATGGAAGAAGCAGCCAACCCCCACCTCGTCATAATCAGCCTCCTCTTCTCCAGAATGAACAATCTCAGCTACCTCAGCCACTCCCCGTAAGACTTGCACTCCGGACCCCTCACAGCTTTGTTGCCCTTCTCTGGACACACTCCAGGGCCTCATTGTCTTGCAGTGAGGAGCCCAAAACTGAACACAGTACTCGAGGTGCGGCCTCATCAGTGCTGAGTACAGAGGGATGATCACTTCCCTGCTCCTGCTGGCTGCACTATTCCTGATACAAGCCAGGATGACATTGGCCTTCTTGGCCACCTGGACACACTGCTGGCTCATGTTCTGCCAGCTGTCCACTAACATCCCCCAGTTCTTTTCCTCCATGCAGCTTTCCAGCCACTCTGCCCCAAGCCTGGAGGTGGATGGTTGGACTGGATGATCTTGTAGGTCTTTTCCAGCCTCGGTGATTCTATGATTCTATGACTCTATGATGCGTGGGTTTGTTGTGACCACAGAGCAAGACCCACCAGAGGTGGGACACTCTGCTCCTTTCTAGCTTAGCCTTTGGCATACAGCACCTCCAGCTACAGATGTCAGCGGGAGCACTCGGAACAGGGGACACCATCCCCTGTTCCGTACTTTGCATTTGTACAGAAATGTTGCAGAACAGTTGCCCCAAAGCAAGCAGCCACAAGCCATCTCAACAATGTGTCAGGAGTCACCATATATTCCTGTGTCAGCCATCTGCACTTCAAGGCAAAAGAGGCATTTCTAGGGGAGACTGATTTAACTCATCCTAACACAGCTATGTCAAGTAAGCCAGGAAATTATATCAGAGAAACCCCTTCTTCTTCTGTGTTCCCAAACTATAAAAGGAGTCTAGAAAAAAAGCTTAGGTGTTGTAAGGTGCATCTTTGCTTCTGGGAAGGAGCTCACAATCTTGATAGAGAGGACATCTGGGAAAAGAAAGAAGGGAAGAAGGCCAGTGATGTGCATGTACCTAGCTGCACAGTCGGAAGACAACACTCACAGTAACCTTGGGCCCTTCTGACTAGAACATTGTGCAGGGATGTGGGTGGAGGCTATTTTAAACATTAATACTTGCTGGCATATGTTCCAAATAAATGAGCGGAATGAAAGAGCTTGGAAAAATATGTTGTACTGGGATTATTAATCTCTGTGGTATTCAGCCACTACTTAGCAACAAGCATTCCCCTGAGGAATTAGTTCAATCAGAACTCCCTTCTTGGTCTCTGAGTTCTTTTGGGTATATCTGAATTACTTATGGTGCATGAAATATATTTGGGGGCATAACCACGGGGCAATTTGGAAAGACCTTGGGGAGGGTTTTGTACACACACTGTGAGCAGACAAATCACATTTAAAATCATCCACTTGGAATTCCAGTGTTCTTGAGGAAGTTGCTGCTTGAGATCAGCAACAAACAGCATCTTACTCTCAGAGGTAAGGCACAACTGAAACACAACTCTGCATGTTCCACGCAAACATATATCATCAGATGCATGGTATTAGTTTTAATCACATTAAAATCCATGACAGGAAAAGTTAGAGAGTGGCTTACTGGTTGCAAGATTAGATGATTTCATTCATGTTGCAGATATGACAATGCTCTTTCTTTTTCCCTGGGAAACAATAGTTTATTATTCTTCTTGAAAGTATGTAAACAGCTCGAGACAGTTACCTTATCCTGCAGAAAGTTGTACAAAATGATGCACCAAAGATAAAGGAGGAATGTATAACTTGATTTTAACTACGAATTGGAGTAGTAAATTGGAAATTGTATGTTCAGTGGCCCACTCAAATGGACACACATCAGAAATCTACCATGACAGTGGCTGCTCAATATATCACCAGACAGTATGGCACTGAAACACCACAGTGGATGACATAGGGAGCAAGTCCTAGCAAAGCTCTCAAGCCTCATTCTACTTTTCTGGCACAAAGTTTCTTTGAGCACAAAGTACATCTGAAACAGTCATCTAGGCTATCTTCACAGCCAGTAGAAAGAAATTGTCATTCCTACTGCATGATTTCTTTAGAATGAAATGAATGCTGAGCTAAAACACAGGAGAGCCCAAAGGGAATCTCACTGTAGTCATCTAAGGTCAAGTGGAATTAGCCATAATAAGAGAATCAATGTATAGACCTATCCTCATCTCTTTGACCCAGAACTATCTTATCTAACTCCAGACACATAATCAAACCATGTGAGCATCTGCCATCTTTCAGAAGGCATCACAGACTGGTACCTTCAAAGCTCAAGACATTGTGATGGACACCCATATCCCCAGACATTTCTCCCAGCCACACTTACCCCCAGGCTGAAAGATGGAGATCAGCATGCAGAGGCTTCTCCTCAGGAAAATATGGCACTGTTACTGATGCTTTACCTTCTGCTGTATGTTCCCTCACCAAGCCCAGATGCCAAACTGCCTCTGCTGTTGCTACATGGCTCTTTGCACCTCATAGAGATACCTTTGGGTGCGGGGCCCTGCAAATCTTGCCCAGCTCATCTCCTGTGAGACAAAGGCCAACCCTCCTATGAAGAAGGGCTGAGGGTGTTGAGCTTCTTTTGTTTGGAAAAGAGAAGGCTCCAGGAAGACGACATGACAGCCTTCCAGTACTTGAAAAGAGCTTATAAGCAGGAGGGGGACCAACATTTTACATGGTCTAATAGTGATAGGACAAGAGGAAATAGCTTTAAACTAAAAGTCATTAGATGTTAGGAAGAAATTCTTTACTCAAAGGGCAGTTAGGCACTGCACAGGCTGCCCAGAGAAGCTGTGGTGCCCCATCCATGGAGGTGCTCAAGGCCAGGTTGGATGGGGCCCTGGGCAGCTGAGTTGGTGGGGGGCAGCCCTGCCCACAGCATGGGGTGGGGCTGGGTGGGCTTGGAGTGCCCTTCTGACCCAAACCATTCTGTGATTCTATGATTCTATGATCTCAGCACACAATTCAAGGAGAACAAGATCACTCATCCTGAATAACTGCTATTGTTTTATCCATTTTGTTACTCGTTTTCATTGTGTATGCCAAGTTTCAGAGGCCAGTTAAACATTTGGCAACACTAAACAATTAGCAGATTTTTCATTTACGTAGCAGTTGTCTTTTGGCAATCACACTGGCTTTCAGGAGAACGCTTCCTTGCAGTTTATTGATACATATATGATTACACGTATTTCAGACATTTCCTAAAATAAATACTGATCACTTGCTAGAAAGATTATTCTGAAGAATATTCAGTCCTTTCTTCTCACAATCTATTTCCTGCTCCACAAAGTATTCTTTACTCACCTATCAGTACTAATATCTGTTTCACCTCACTGTACATTTCCTGGAACTTAATAAATAAACCATGGAGAGAAATGTCACGTAAGGCCACTGACGCCATTCATTTTTATTTTGTCCTTTTTCATACTGAGGAGGAAAAGGGATTATTGTTCGGTCACTTTTTCAGCATCAGCTCACATTTTGGCCTCCTCTAAGAATAATATAAATAATTATTTTATTTCATTTTTCTTTAAGTTAATATATTAAATTATGCTTGTCATTCAATTAACAACAGTTTGAGCTGATAGCTTAAAAATTCTCATTCCTTTGTGGAAAATTGCGACAGAATGGAGGAGAAAATAAGAGGCAGCATTGTAAACATCCTCCTCTGGTTCTCTTGCAGTTAGCTACCTCAAATCTCATTTAAAATATAGGCATACAGTAATGTGTAACTTTGATCATAATTATCAGTCACCAGGTGTAGGCTGCTTAGCACTGCGCTCATATCGTGCCCAAAGCCAAGGCTTTCCTTTTTAGAGACAAAGTCACTAGCGCTTTTCTATAACAGGTCTAATCCTTTATGTAAGAGATGGCAGAGGGGCCTTGCTGTTGGGATGGGAAGCACTCTTATCAGAAGCAGCTCACAATGGAAGGGAAGGCGGGCTTTCTTGCTTTCACTGCATTTTTCTTAATTTCCTTTGTTTTCTTTAAAGTTCAACTTCAGTAAACTTAATTTTGACATGAAATGAAAGAAAACATTCCTTTAAAGAAACAAAACTAACTATAATTCAAAAGCTTTGAAATAGAAATGTCATTTCTTTTTGAACGAAAACAATTTTGCACAAATGTTTCAATTAATCTGAAGAAAGGAAAAGCATCCAGTCCATATTGTTGTTGGGGTTTTTTGTTTGTTTGTTTGTTAAATGCTGTTAGAAGCACGCTCTGCTTTCACTGAAAGGTGTTTGCTGTTCCTGGTACAGAGAACTCTGCCCTGGTCCTTGCTGCTGTCTGTGGTAAGAAGCCACACAGCTGAGCCATCTCTGCTCATAAATACAGGCTAATTCTTGAGGGCAGAAGCCAGACTGTACCCTTTCCTTCTTCATGCGTTTGTGCAAAATCTGGGCACAAGATATCTTTTTCCTCGCTTGTTCCCCTTGTGCAAGCAATGGACAGGAAAGGACTGTCTGCAGGTATGGATGTTGTAGCCCACTGGGGCTGAGTACAGGAGTGGGACCAGAGAGGGAAACATCCTGAGCAGCAAGCAGCTGACAGGTTTAGGGCTAGCAGAAAAAAGAAATCATCTTTTTGCATATTGCTGAACTGTTGTGGAATGTATTGCTACTGGATATTGGAAAGGAGTAAAAATAATTCAAAGAGGGATTAAAACAAGCTCACTGGCAGTCTATCTACCTATCATGCACTAACATGCAGACATGATAACTGGCTCAAAAAGCCCACACATCCCTGGTTTCCCTGGCAAAGTCTCTCTCTGTAATTGCCCAGTTCTGCTTCTCTTTCTCTAAACATCTGCTGCAGGCCACTGTCAGAAAACGCGTGTCAGGCTGGCTGTACCCCCAGTCTGACCCACCGCAGCAGCTCTCATGGCATGCACTAAGGGGACGAGACTATCTCATCCCGTACACCAGCCAGTGAAGCTGACAAGATGCAGAAAGGAGTGCAAACTGCACCCTAATTAATAGTGATGCAAGAGCAGCTCTGGAGGCACTATGACTCCCTGAGACATGACAACTCCCGGAACAGGCACAGGAGTGATAGGGGCTCTACACTATCCCTGAAGCATAGCTTGTTGCTTGATGCCATAGTTTAGTACTAAGTATGTGGGTGCATTTTCAACATAGCTGGTGGCAGAAATTGCACTTCTAAGCTGTCTGGTGGATTTATATGCTTAAAGGATTATGAATTACTGCAAACCAGTACCATTTGCGATGTTTTGCTTTCTATCCTACGGGCCCAATTACTTGAGGGCACATTGGATTGTATACGTAGTTAGAGTAGGGGTTTGCTCTGGTTATCTTACATTTTCATTACAGCGAGTTGATACAGAGACATTCTTCAGTCTGACAGAACTTCAGCGGCATTACTTAACTGAGTAAAGCTGAGCATATGAGTACGTAAAGAATTAAGCACAGAACTCAACAGTCAGGCGTCTCTAAGAAAGTAACCACACCACAAGCTGACAAACTTGGAAGGGTATAAAGCACACCTAATCCTGCTTGAATGGCAGCGATTGTTTGTGCTTGAGCCACTAACACACAATCAGATTTGAACAAACAATTTCTGGGATAGGAAGCGAAATTCAGTGTATATAATACTGTCCAAGTAAATACGAAAAGACTGATGGCTATGCTTGAAAAGTCCACCTGAAGAGACCATTTCAGAGAGCTGTTCATTCTGGTGCTAACACAGGATGTGCTGTAGCATGTATCTTACCATGAAGGTAAAAGAGGAGTGAGCACAGAGTGAGCCAGGCCACAGAGAGAGCACAGGAAGGGGAAGGCGCATGGATCTCTACTTCATCTGCATTCAGAGACGGTGGAAGTTCAGATCTTATCTCAATTGCAGTGGACAGGTGTAGCTCACCAGACTGAACAACTGATCATTTTCACCAAAGAATCATAGGATGACTTAGGTTGGAAGAGACCTAAAAAGTCATTCAGTTCCAACCCCCCCTGCCTTGGGCAGGGTTGCCAACCACTAGATATTCTGCCTAGGGCCCCATCCAACCTGGCCTTTAAAGCCTTCAGGGATGGGGCACCAGCCCCAAACTCACGCAGAAGAAGAAGGCATCTTTCAGCCTTCCAGTAGGACACAGGGGGCTCATTAAAGACCAAGTCTTTCCAAGCTATCATCTGCAACCATTTAGAAAAACTATGATATGACACAGCAGGGACAATTCTGGTACAACTGCTACAAGGGGAAATTTTCACTGACCGCGAAAAATCCGAGCAATAAAGAGCTATTTTGTTATCTAGATCACCTTTCATACTGCATGATCAGGTAAGGTTTTAGTGCTCCTTCCAGCTCCTTCCAGTTGTACCTCTTTCCTGACCTGCAGAATCCTCTGCCCAGCAAGTTCTTGTTTTAATTTCTTTAACTTGATAGCTATTCAGAGTACCTGTCTTTCTTTATCAGCCATTCATAGAGCGCTGTAAGCAACTGCAGCATAACAAAGCAATGGGTGGTTGTAGAGAAGACAGGCAAACTACTTTTGAAGATGCATAGTAAAAAGACAAAAATAAACTGACACCAGTTGCAACTAGATCTAAGGAATCCACTCTTCTCTATTAGAGGGGTCAAACACTGGATCAGGTTGCCCAGAGAGGATGCAGGATATGGATCCTTGGAGATATTCAGATACCCAACTGGCCAAGGCCCTAAACAACATGATGAAACTTTGGAAACTGTCCTGCTCTTAGTTGGGTGCTGGATGTTGGAGTAAAAACTTCCAGAGATTTCTTTTTCCCTACATGATTCTGTACTTCTTTTAAACCTGTATCAAATAGATGCACCTTTGTAACTAATTACCAAAGGAGACATCTTAATATTCCAAATTTTTTTTAAAGAAAGGAAATGGAACAAGTTGATGCCTTTTAAAGAGTACAGAAAATACCATACAATTATATCAAATTCCGTTGCTAAGAAAAGATAGCTGTCATATTAACACAAAACTGCAATTAGAAATCATACTAGTATTCTTTTGAGACCCAAAGTTAAGGCCACTGTTCTGGCTATTTAGCCGCAGAGGTATAGTACAGCTGTGAAAGACTGACTGTGCAAAGAAACAGCACTGTTTTTTGTTACTTTTGTGAAAGTAGCATTTATTTTCTACATTACCACTCCAAACTCAACGTGGTTGAAGATATAAACTATAGCAGCCCGCTTTCTGTCTTTGTATTATATACAAGTCTGGATAAAGCACTTTAAGTACAGTCTGTCCAGATTTATATTCTAACAAATTAACAGGTAGGATAGCAGAACACCAAACCATAAGTTCAGTTTTCATTTAACCTAGTTCTTAGGAACTTGCAACTTAACTGTGTACCCCACGCAAGGAATTAGTTCACTAAACTGGAGCAGGTGTAGTGGAAGGCCATCAAGATGCTCAGGAGTCTGGAGCATCTGATATACGAAGAAAGGACTGGGCTTAATTGGAATGGGAAAGGGAAGGTTTGAAGGGGACTTAATATCTGCCTTCCAAGATCATCAAAGAGGTAATCAAGAAAACAGAGCCAGGCTCTTCAAAGTGATGTACTGAGGGAGGACAACAGGCTATGGTCATAAATTAAAATTAGAGTTTTTGTCTGGAGATAAGGATAAGCTTTTCCAGCACGAGGATAGTCAAGCCATTGGAGTGAGCTGTCCAGAGAGACTGTATAGTCTTCATTCTTAAAAGTTTTTAAGACCGTACTTTACGAAGCCATGAGCAAGTGGGTCTGGCCTTATGGCTGACCCCTCTGGACATTGGACTAGATAACCTCCTGAGGGCCCTTGCAACCTGAATTATCCTATGGTTATCCAGTCTATACTGACACTGTCAGAATATCAAAAAGCAAAATAGTATGTTTTTTAAAACGTAACTTGACAACATTTGTGAGCTTTGTCTGCTTAGCTCCATGCCATCTTTTTTATCTTTTTCCTTCTCCTTTATTGTCATACATCTGCATGCTTCAGAAATTGAAACTTTTGCTTTGCCCACAAAGGTGGTTCCATTCAGAGCAGAGTGGGGCTTTGAGCATATCCTCTGACTGTTCTCATGTGCTCGCTCAGTCCTCAGAGCCTGCGAACTAGGTTTCTTCCAAAGGAAACTAAACTGGAAGCTCTGCTAGGAATGCAATTCTCAGTGTGGATGTTGATTTCCAAAGTGATGTATAGGCTATACCACAACAAAGTCCTCTTGTGCACGCTTGATACTTACTTCAGCAAATGGGGAATCACATGGATATTTGGAGGCATTCAGCCTAGGGAAACGGAGTAACTCAGACTTCCCAGAGTACAGATGAAGAAGACAGGAAGAGTTTAAACAGTGCCAGAATCATCCTTGAGTTTCATACGGTTTGGTGACCCCAACCTCACCAAGTGCTGCTGAAAGCCCAAGTATCTTTTCTAACTGCATGAGCTTCCTCAGGCACACTCACATTTCCTCTTCAGGTTAAGTTTCAGATGAAGCTTGGTCATTGGCTGCTCATCTACCATTCAAAACTGGGTTAGATCACCTCAAAAGACCACAGTGACTAACTTTCCCCTTATCAATCACGATCCCTGTGTACTGTTATGGTTTTTAACTTTTACCTCCCTCACCACCAGCTGACACATCACCTCTACCTTTTACTTAAAAGGATTTGGCCTTTCAGCTACAGAGTGGCAATCACTACCTCCAAGCTGTCCATGGAGCCAGGGCAGGCAGAGGGGAAGGCTGCGGTCTCTGCCCACAGAGCCTGCACCCAAAGCAAAATCTGTCATATGGAAGAGGGGAAGAGGGACTTCCCATTTCTTAAAGAGAAATTTCTAGTCTGCTGTGATCAGTCCCTGTGATCAAATTTAAAATGAAGATATTGAAAGACGCTACTGTAGAACTCCAGGTGCTTTCAGGATATAGAGAGACTGCCACAAAAAGGAAGAACAAAAATCCAGGGACTGTGCACAACTTACTTGCTAAATCTACAGCAAACTGGGAACGCTGCCAGACCAAACTGCTCCAATGAAGAGAGGCATTTGCCACAACAAACATTCCACTTCACATCCTGGATCACACAGTTTTAAAAAAGACATATTTGAGCAGCAAATAAAATGCAATGACAATATCAAATTTAAGATCAGAGAGAATCTTTTAGTACCTGCCAGTCCTTTAAGTGTCAAATGTGGGGAAAAAAATCAGAGAAGCTCAGACTCTGCTTTGTGCTTTCCACTGTTTGTGCTGAAATGACTTATTCAGAGGACAGATACTGTGAATATGTGAGCTGTGCTATGACCAGCTGGCCTGCTTTGGATTTCAGCCGCAATACACAGATGGAAAGTATGTTTCTAGATTGCATGATTTCTTTTTAAAAATCTGCTTTTTTTTTTTTTTTTTCTTCAAACAGCAATTACTGAGGTTAAGGAGAAAGTGATGCAGTTCCTTTGAAGCTTAAAGGGAGTCCAAAGATCATTCAAACATCATTTTCTGAATGTTCTTCTAGAGACTCGCGGATATTTCATAGTCCTACTGAAATCTCAGGTGACAGAAATTATCTGTCATTTCACAGCTTGTCCTATGGACAAGGCATGAAAAAGTCAAAAGATTTCACAGAGACATGAAAGCCACCATGTGTGTTTACAGTCTTTGTCAACATGAGCTACATTTAGTCTGGGCAGGAGTCTTTCATTATCACCACCTCAAGGAATATAAGGAACTGGAGAAAATAGAAATTAGGACCATTCTAGGTGCCTTGAAGCATTGCTAGAGTCAAGTTGTCAAAAACAATCTCTCTCCCTGTGCAAGATAAATTTGCATACAGACTGCACAGGCTGTATCAGTCCTCTCTTTCTACTTGGAATGCTGTGTGGCAGCATTTCTGGATTAACTTCTATTAATGATTCCTGTATCCTGTATCCTGGTTCTTTTAAACCCATGTACAAAACCTTGCAAACTCATCCACATTTCATATTACAATTGCTATACCAGTGCCTTATTCAGGACAATACATTTTACTTGGTTGTTCATAGGGATGTGTTATAGGATGGGTATATCTAGTATATTCTTGGTGTTTATGCAGGCATATTATCAAGCAGATTTCATACTTCCAAAATGTGGTGTTCACAGACAACTAAACCAGGCTGCAATATAAGATAATGGGAAGATGAGTGTACCTACACAGGTGTACCTATATGCTCACTTCCTGCAATCGGGCAGCACAGAACTGTAGCCGTCTTTCCTTCCAACCTTCCATTAACTGCAAAGGGGACAACAGTCCATTAATCTGCATGTGGAGGAAAATGAAGCTCAAGATTTGATGTTTTCCCTACTTAGGGAAGTAGGAGAGCCAGTCAGGCCTCAGTAAATACAGAATAGACCTGGTTATACAACATATAGGTATTTACTTCTCAAACTGACACCTACTTTTATTCAATCCAGGCTTTGTTACTTTGAACAGATATGGCTTGTTAAAGAAAGATTTTATGCCAAAACCTTTGATTTACTAAGTGCAATCATTTGTCACCTTGCAGGTAAAACAAACACATAAAGAATATGATCTTAATGTTATTCTAAAACAAAGCCCCCCATCCATCCCCCTGCCCTCCCCTGTTCTCCCTTCTCCGCACACACAAAGCACTTTAAAGCCACAGGATTTTCACACGTCCGTAAACAAATCAGCGGTTTAGTTTTTTTCTTGTACTGGCAGGAAATGGTCTTCTGTGACCTGGAAAACTCAGCAAGTTTTTGAACAGATACATCCACATTTCTGGGTTGATTTTTTTTTTTTTAATTTATTTTTTATTTGTTCTTTTAGAGAAGTCTGTAGAAGTATTTTGGTCAAAGTTTGGCCCTCATCCAAGAAAAAAATAAAACAATGTAGCAGAAGGTATATTTTGGGGATGTGCAAGATCACCTTTAGCTAGCTTCATACTGGCCCATTTTCTCTTTCTTTACAAACACAGATGGTCTTTCAAAACAGCAGAGAAACCGTATGTAAGTAGGCCTGCGTTGTAATGTTTTTCCATGCAGTGGTCATGTATGCAGCTTCCCTAGAGAAAGCAAAAAATGAATTCCATTTCACAGAGAACCTCCTGCTCATACACTCTGTGAAAACGTGTTGTGCTGTTCCCAAAATGGCAAACTGAGGGGTTGAAGGCAGAACACAGCAGTAGCCACAAAAGCAATATCGTTTCAGCTACGTCATTTACTAAGGACTACCTTTGCTGCAGATTCAACTCTTCTAAGATAATGTGATGAATTTTTGCTTCATGTTAATGTAACTAGGCAGTCTTCCAGATATCTCCACTGAGAATATCGTTTTATACCAGACAAACAAACAAAAAGAAAAGTCTCGTGAATAGTTTTAATCTTCTAGAATTTGCCAAGGCTGCTTACTGCTAGGCTCCCTGCAGCACTATTTTCTTGGATGGAGAACCCAAGCCCCCTGGTTTCTTCAAGCCTTCTGTCTTGCAAGCATTATGCCCATAGAACAGGCAACAATACACAATTACTTGAAACATCAGAACTACAAGAACAGTTCACATTTTGAGTATCAGGTGTCAACTTCACATTAGTGCAAAAAAACCATTTGCAACTAACCCTTACAGAAGAAAAATCAGAGGAAAATTATATTTTAAAATTCACAATGGCTGTAAGTTTTCTTTAACTCATTCAGTTTGGGATGGGGACTTCACATCATTTTGGAATAGTTAAGAGAGCCACTGTACTATGAAGAACTTCTTATCAGATTCTTTTCCCCATGCCATCTTACACACAAAACTCAAGCTTTTTCTTCTCAAATGTATTTTTAAACTCCCTGGCACAACCTGAAGTTGGGATAGATAGAGATGGGTTACATTTTCCTTATGCACCTTCCCCAAAATACTTTAATATTTGAGTCAAAAATAGGAAGAATAGCGCATTAATGGACATGGATCCATTTTGAGTTCTCTTTTCCCAGGTGCGTACAGGATCACGTCAGTGTATAAGAAAAACTAATAGATCCTCCTCACTTAGACTGCCTGCACCAGTAGGCATTCATGGTAGTTGCCATTAGAGGACTCAAGTTTTGAAAGAAGGATTTGAGACAGCATGTAACGCTCAACCCCAGTCTACACTCGCCTCTTATATACGAGGTTAAATGAGGAACAGCGGGATTTAGAGAGAAAAATGAGGACTGGATTCAAAAGTACAAGACATACATTTCATGCTGATGACAGCCTGCTTTGTGGTTGCTCTCATCTCTGTATTAGCCATTCAGGAGCTGTGGCAAGTCACTGGAAAGACTTCAATATCTTCTTCATCAATTCTCTCCACTGCTAATGTATCTATTAGATCTGCTGTCACCATATTGTAAGTTAAACCTAAACTGATATGAACAGTTACATAAGTGCTAATGTTTTCAAGTTTTTTCCTGTAGAACAAAGTATTTTTAAAATTTTGCTTTTTCTGCAGCTCATTCATTACTGACCATTCAGTATGACATAAACCTGACTGCCAGCATTTGTACATTATTTGAGTCTTCATGCTCCCTAGACTGGAAGTTAGGAAGAAACGATATAGAAAATAAGATTAACGCCAGGACATGATCCTGAAGCTTCCATTTTTGATGAGCACAGCCACATTTCTCCAGTCTCAGGCGGACGCGTTCTCACAGGGCCAGTCCCCCTGCATTAGCTACTGCTTCCTTGCAGGGATATTTGCTTTGAGAGCTGGCTGTCAAGCAGCACCGTCGGGAGCAGCGACGAGACTATCAGAAGGTGGCACCATGGAGATAAGATTGACAGCACTGTCCCCAGGGCAGCTGCACTTCCCTTCTTTGTGATTGGCTTCAAAGCAAATTCTGAGCCACTGGTTATTTTTCCAGTGAGAGCATAAAACACTAATCCTGGTTACTGGTTGGATAAATTGTAAGAATGGCTACATCTCTCACAACAAAACAAAAGGAAGAAAAAAGTGATGTCACTACCTTCCAATATGGGTGGCCAGGATGGGTGACATTATGCTTCATCTTGTTCAGAGCAGAGGTTGGAGAAATCCATATTTTAATTAAGAAAAAAGCATACAGAAGGTAGAAATCAGGTCGGGTTAGTAAGAGCAAGCATAAAAAATAGTTTAAGCACATACAGATAAAATTAGAAAAGCATATGTGAGATACCCAGTGAGGAATATGAGTAATGTCTTCTTATACTTTCTGTAATTGCATCAGTGCTAAGGCAGTGCTCAGAAAAGCTTTGGTCTGGTTGTTGCAAGACAATTAATGTTACTGATGAATGAGACTGAGAACATCAGCACATTGAATTTCATATTTTTTCTTCGCTCCCCACTTAAAAGGCCAATTGCAAGTCAATGACTCACATACCAGAGCCAAAGAATAAAACAGGTTAGTAGAGCAGATTACAGTATATATTTGGTTGTTTTCAGAGGAGCTGTGCCAAAAAAAGATTCATGTAGAAATACTCTGGGGCGGACATTTGTCACAAGTAGATCTGTAATTATTGCTGAGAACTTGCAAAAGAGAGGGAGGTGCCAGTAGATTTGAAAAAGACAAACTCATGTTTTAATTCATGGAAGGGAGAAGTAGGTCAGGGGAAACCACTGACTTAGCTTTGCTTCTATTTTCAGAACAAAAATCACATAAAAATGAAAGGGAAGGAAATGCAAAATCTTAGTAGTTAATGATAACTTAGTAGGCAGAATGACAAGATGCCTTGAGAAGTGATCTACAGTAACGCATAACGTGCCTTGGACCTTTTCACATTCAATGTTATTATGGCAGATCTGGAAGGTGGTTTGGAGAACCCACAAAATAAACAAGCACGTAGCTGGGAACAACTGCAAAAAGTGCACAAACACAAGCTTAGAATGCAAATATCTTGGAAAAAAATGAAGATATATATTAAAAAAATGAATCCTGCGTACAGTTCAGTAACAACAACTGCGAGTGTTTATACTTCGATTGGAAAGAGGAAGTGCACAAACATGGAGGGAGAATAACAAGCTAAGCAGCATTGCTGCAGAAATTGATCTAGGTAATACAGGAGATCACAAGCTGAAAAATGCTATCAGTAAATCATAAAAAGAAAATATGAAGAAAAAAGGAAAGAAATGAGCTGGTTGAGAGAAAGGACATATTTAACACAACAGTAGGGAAAAAAAGATAGCAGAGTAAGCTCCTTGAATAGAAAATGTATACTTTTTTTTCTGAAGGAACAAAAAAAAGAAAAAGAGCAAGTGAAAATAAGCAAAACAGACCAAAGTAGAAGAAACATATAATAACATCTCTTTTCTTAAGGAAATCTAACCTATTGCAATTTCACTTTTATGCTGTATATCAGAGGTTAATATCTGAGTAAAGATAGCTAAATTGGCTTTTTATTATTGAATTATAATCACTTGAGCAATTACAAAAACAGGTGTTGCTTATTGAAATCAATTATTCCTTCACCTGATCACTATACAGCTGATAAGAACTCCAGATTGCTATACAAGTACTCTCACACTTGTGCTGAAGCCTTCTTGAAAGGTGTTTATTAAGCTAAGATGCTCTGAAAAGAAACTCCACTGAAGGACAAGGACAAAGATTAAAATCTTGTAAGAAAGAGCATGCAGGCTGTGGTGTCTGCAGGTCTTGATTTGTTCATTAAGTAGCCTTGATAGTTAGTTGACTGTTGAACAGAAGTGTTTTCTATATGTTTACAAGAATTTTCTCAGGCTTCTAGAGCTGAGAAATTATTCTTATACCTTTCAGTCTATGAAGTTTGCAAGAGTATAATGTAATAACATATTTAGTTGAGAAGAAAAGCTGAAATAGTACATAGTGTGTATTCATTTCAGCCTTATCAATAGGATGACTTGGGAAAACACCAAGAGGTTCAGAGGCAGCAGAAATCTTTTCCACAAGCAGCTAGAAAATAGGTTTGAGAAACTTGTGGTATAGCTGCTGCTCTAAATGGAATTGTGGTACTTTGTATGAAGTAGCAGTCATTATCTGAAATAGCGTAATAGGGCTAATGTAATTCTATATAGTTGGTAATAAGGAGAAAGTCTATGCTAAGATAGCTTATCTACCATTTAATGGATGCTTATTCTGATTTCCTGTTTTCCGTAACCTTCCTTGAACTTTTTTTTCTGGACTGGAGTAAATTAAATGGGACTTCTCTCCTTAATAAGTTGGCTACATGTTAGGTTCCATTAGTGACCATTAAAATTTTTATGTGAATTTCAGTCATTCTTTCTCATTGGTTGTCCATCCATCATGCAGCTTCATACATTTGAGTCAGCATTGTAAGTGACTTTACACCTTATGTTTGGCTTCATCACTCAGCAGGCCATTGCATTCTGGGTAAGCTTATTTTTACATACTTGTGTGAAATCCCAGTTTCTTTATTATGGAAATCCAGTGCTGTTAGTTGTCTAAACATGCATGGAGGTCAGCAGTTTGACTACTTTTGCTGTGGAGTTGACACAAACCATTTCCAAGTATTTATATTCTTCAGACTCTAAAATGAAAGTCTAATTTTCACTCTGCATATGCAACAATCTCCTTCTTATTTGATCCAAATGGGAGACAATTCAGTCATTAGATAAGATAGATTGGAAATTTGAATCCCTTGCAGATATGTCATTTCCTCTGTGGTGGGTTTGAGCCAACTGTGCTGCCCTTTCTGACCCCTAGGATTTTTTTTTTAATTTCCATTGACTCTGAGGTCTACATGTCTGTTTCCTCTTCTTCTTACCAGTTCTTATTGTGTTTGAGCTTCTCAGTGCTTCCATGGGTCTCTGTCCCTAGAGGGAAGCTTAGGTGTTCCCATGTCAAAAGCCATGCCTCCTCTCTAGAGGGATCAAGCTGACCCATTCATTTTCTACTAGGAAGAATGGATCACTCATCTAAGACCAAATTCATAACCCAGAAATAGTCTTCCAAAAGATTCAGTTCTGAAACCTTTACACTGGTATTACCCAGGAATAGAAGACTCTCTTTAGCTGTCCCCGTCACCCACTATGCAGAAAAGAGCCAATTAATCAGAAAGGATAATTCAGGTTGGAAGGGACCTCATGCAGACTCTATAACAACGTGCTACACCAAAAAAAGTCAATCATGATCTCAGATCATGTAGCTCAGGGCTTTATCCATCCAAAACCTTCCAAAAAAGGTTTTAAATTTGATTGATCAATAATTGCATTGAATTTTCTGTTAAGAGACCCTCTAAAAGAAGAATAATGCTCCACTGGAGTATTTGTTTTATTAACATATTTTAAATTTAACTACCAGCTCTATATTCTCTAGAATAGAAAGTTTTCAGCTCTTTTTCTTTAAAGAATGTATGTGAGCTAGATGATCTTAAAGGTCTTAATTATTCTATGAATTACAAATCTATTTTATTTATAACTTTGTAGTATATGATGTGAGGGCTTTTCTGAGAGTAATGCCTCCTATTTTATCATGTTGGCCTACAACATCAGAGGCAGATGGTGGTGGTATGGCAGTAGAAGTTGAACCTTCCCACCAGTATTCTGTTACATGTTGTTGCCATGTGACAGATGGCAGTAGAGGGGCAGTCTGACACAATGGTGTCTGACACACAAGTGAGTATGAAGTAAAGGTGTGTCACTGAATTCCTCCATGCAGAAAAGGCATCCATTGCCATTCATCAACACTTGCTGAACATTGATGGCGAACAAACAGTGGCTCTGAGCACAGTGAGGCTGTGGGTGGTGCGTTTCAGCAGTGGTGACAGTGACATGAAAGATAAGCCATGTTCCAGATGGCTGTGCATAGGTCAGAGTGACCTATGTATATGCTTGTAATAAAAATTACGAATATAAATAAAAAATTAAATTCTTCGTCAATATTAAGTTACATTCAAACTCAAGGAACCCACTTTTTGATTGCTGATGGAAAGTGTCAAATTTGAGAAGTTTTACAGAACATGCTGTAATTCTGAATTTACAACTAGTTATTAGCTGTGTTTTTCTCTTCACAGCTTTATCAACACTGTACAATATACACTACGATGATTTATGATTTCTGCAGTCTAATTAAAAGAATGATATTTTTGGTCAGGTGAGGTTATCATAGTCTAAGTTATGTTCTCTTTTTCCTATCCATATATACTTGTTCCAGTAGGGAGGATTAAAACATTGGTAGACAAATACGTCTCTAATTGTTAGAAATCAATTTACATTTTCCTTATTTCCAAGCAAAGGATTTCTCAAGTTAAAAGTCCATCATTTGCAAAACAGCAAACAGCGCATTACATTTAATGCACAGGGACAAAAGCTGCAGACCTATTTATTCTGCTGATCTGAGTCATATTATAACAAAGTATGATAGGGCTGGGCCCTAAGTTTTTTAAAGTGATGAACAATATATTAGGAAATTGCTTAGCTATTCTTCAGTCATTAACACTAATAAATGTTGAATTCTCAGTGCTTAACAGAAACAGATAATACGCCATAGCATTAATTCTGCATCTTTGGAGATTGGCCAGCACAGATTCTAATGGAATAAGCCAACCATGCACTGAGGGATTTAGGAAGTACTGCTGTGCTGCCTACAATGACATTTTATTACTGATTAAGTAATCTCTGAATCTGACTGTTCTGCAGTATTTTTCAACATTCCAGTAGCTAGATTTGAATCCTTTGTGAAAATTAGAATGATGTGATTCTCAGAGGGACTAATCTTTTGAAAATGAAGTCAAGTTGTTCAAAACTAGAAGCTGATTAGCTTGCTCATTGCCAGTTACACTAAAGCTGGATTCAAGCTGTATACACAGAGTGTCTTTGAAAGCATGTAAAATAAATGTATAATGCATCTTGAAAACTAGTTTATACAAACAGTGCTTCACACTCATACTTCATAGCCTCTATTGATTTTTTTTAAAAGTTTGTAAGTGGAATTTTTAGCTGGGGTCCAGACTATGAAAACATCTTTCTCCCTACAAACTTCAAACAAGTACTAAGAGTGACTGCATAGGCTTCCTTTCAAGAAATGCATTTCCACATATCAATAGTAATAGAAGAACTGGAGGAAAATGTTTGAATTCAGCATCACCAAATAAATTAACCAATCAAACCAAATTTATCCAATCAGTTTAAAAATCATTCTTGCCATCATATGAACCATGCACCACTGTGCTTAGGAAGTATCAGATTTTTCCTTGGCATATATTTCAAGAACAACAACGTATAGTTTACTGCATGGGAAATAAATACAGTACATGGTGACTGGGAGAAAGGCAACATCACACTCATTTTTAAGAAGAGTAAAAAGGACGACCTTCGGAACTGCTGATCTGTCAGTTTCACCTCTGTGCCAGGAAAGATTATGGACCAGACCCTCCTTGAAGCTATGCTAAGGCATATGGAAGGCAGGGAGGTGATATGGGAGAACCACCATGGCTTCACCAAGAGCAAATCCTGCTTGACCAACCTAGTGGCCTTCTATGATGGTGTCACTGTATCAATGGGCAGGGGAAGAGCCACTGATGTCATCTATCTGGACTTCAGTAAGGCCTTTGGTACAATATAGTGTCATAGAATCATAGGGTTGGAAGGGACCATTAAGATCACGTAGTTCCAACCCCCCTGCTATAAGTAGGGACACCTCCCTCTAGACCAGGTTGCTCAAAGCCCCATCCAGCCTGGCCTTTAATGCTTCCAGGGAGGGGGCATCCACAACCTCATTGGGCAACCTGTTCCAGCGTCTCACGACCCTCACAGTAAAGAATTTCTTCCTGATATCTAGTCTAAATCTGTCCTCTTCCAGTTTAAAGCCATTTCCCCTCATCCTGTCACTACCTGCCCTTATAAAAAGTCCCTCCCCAGCTTTCCTGTAGGCCCCTTCAGGTACTGGAAGGCCACTATAACGTCTCCTTGGAGCCTTCTCCAGGCTGAAGAGCCCCAGCTCTCTCAGCCTTTCCTCACAGGGGAGGTGCTCCAGCCCTCTGATCATCTTTGTGGCCCTCCTCTAGACCTGCTCCAACAAATCCATGTCCTTGTGTTGGGGGCTCCAGAACTGGATGCAGTACTCCAGGTGGGGTCTCATGAGAGCAGAGTAGAGGGGCAGAATCACCTCCCTCAACCTGCTGGTCACACTTCTCTTGATGTAACCCAGGATACAGTTGGCCTTCTGGACTGCAAGTACACATTGCCAGATGGAATGCCTCTCCTAAAGGACAAGCTGAAAGAGCTGGGGCTCTTCAGGCTGTGAGGTGACCTGATAGTGGCCTTTCAGTATCTAAAGGGGAGCTACAGGAAAGAAGGGGGCAGACTCTTTAGCAGGATCTGTTGTGACAGAACAAAGGGAAATGGTTTCAAGCTTAAAGAAAGGAGATTTAGGTTAGATATAAGGAAAAGGTCTTTTACAGTGATGGTAGTGAGGCACTGGAACAGGCTGCCCAGGGAGTTGGAATAGATGACCTTTAAAGGTTCCTTTCAACTCTAAGGGTTCTACAATTCTATGATTCTACTTGTGTTACATTTCAATCCACTAAAGATTCCTTAAAAAAACAAGACATCTGTCCTTCCCAAAGTGACTCTTTAAGACCAGGAGCTGTACTGAAAGGCCTGGTGTGCACACTGTGGCTGGAGAGAATGTTTGGAAGTTCTTGCAAATAAACTTGCTCAGGGCTTTGTAAGACATATTCTTTGCTTTTTTGATCATTTTTAAAATACGGTTTAATATTAAGCTGTGCTGGGATGCAATGATAGTGTTTGAGTTTTGGTGCTCCTGACTGATTTGCAAATCTTGATGTCGATGAAATGCAATCTTTCTTTGGGAAAGACAGTATTATTTAAAACATTTGGAAGGAATTTTACTGTATTCATTCCATAGACTCCTTCTTAGCCATAACTACAACTTTCTTTCGGTACTTCTTGTCATATTTATGGTTCTTACCAGGAGTGAATATGGTTTGTATTTAGCAGTTATGATGAATGGTTTTTACGCATCACAGCAAAACTTGATATTTTAGATTTATAGTTGCTTTGAATTTGAACCATGAAATATTCATTACATTTTCACAACAAAAAGTTCTTCTAACAAATCATTCACTCCGTTCATTTCATATACTAATTTCATGTAGGTCTAGAATACAAATTCTGTGCAGAAGTGAGAGCATTACCACAACAGGGAGCTGGTTACCAAATATTTAGAGTCTGAGTATTTGAAGGAATAATGTGACTGTAATTGTTTTTTCCTCGCAAGCCAAGGTGGAGTCATAAATTCTTTGTTTGGGAAACATTGTTCAGGTTCTTGAAGTTAATAGTATTTTTCTAAGCAGAAAATCAACACTCTTTGCTCTGCTCTACCCCATTATCTGTACCCATGAAAAACTGATATGAGCTCCTAAAGCAAGTTGTAACTGACCATATTTTGGCATGTTTGTAAATTTAAGACCTATTTAAAAAATATACATGGTTATACCTGAATACATCTGGTGTAACTTTTCTGCAGATGAATCACCATTGAACATTTTCTTATATGAAAACAGAGTAAATAGTTTACATGATTCTTTAGTAGACCCTGAAAATAGAGGTCAGAGCTGTAGATTGTACCACTCGCCTTATTTTTCAACAGTACCTGGAAAGCTGCTGACTTTTTCCATTCCCATCCAGCCGGGGATGGCAGTGCTGGGGTACAAAGGGAATATTTCACCTGTACATTCATAATTTCCACTACAGGTAGCAGCCAGGCTAAGCACAAACACACTGGCAAGGAATCATCAACATTCCCAGCAGTTGGCCACCTCTTTATTTCAACCATTTGATTCAGTAGTTGAGTAGAAAGTAGAAAGCTTACAGCAAGTCTGTTGTATTTTAATCACCGTAATTTTTGCATTTTAGATTTGGAATGATCAGTGACTATCAAAACTGATCTGACTGATATCAAAATTGATATCTATCTGTGATCGATCAAAATTGCTACCATTCTGGGAGCTGAATCAAGAAGTTTTAAGATGTGTATTCAACACTAGATGCAGCTTCTAGTTACCTCAGTAAAAGGACTAGATTTGTTTAGGTATTATAATTTCTATATTTAATTAAATTTAAATAATAACATTTTTTCTGTTTTTTTTTTTTCGGTCAAATAGTGAATGACAAAATCATCCATTAAATTCAAAATGAACCCAATGTCTTCTTTCTTACCAAATCAAACCAAAAAGCTTTAATTTTATGGGTTTTCATTTGAATATTTTTAAAATTTCCAAATAAAATTTGGGGGAAGAAAATAGTACAATTTAATTATTTTAATTTTAAAACTAAATTTGCTATAAAAGTATTAGAATCAAACCGGTGTGTTTCTGTGTTTTTTTCAGATTTTTGATTGACATGATTCAGAAACTCTAATTGGGAAAGATGTTCAATCATCTTAAAAACTGAATGATTCTTCAATTGTTATTATATCTATTCTTAATTTTAGAAAACATGTTTGTAAAAAATATTGCACCATGATAAATAAAATGCAGCTTGAATTGCATTTGTCTTTGCTTTTAATTAGGCATTCTGGTATTTTAAGATTAATACAAATGAGAAGTTATGCTTAGTCTGCAAACTTCTTAGTATAGGGTCCATCCTTCTTCCCAAATCTTTATCCTTCTGACTATTCTGTGAGTACACAGTGAATGCAACAAAAGAAAGAAGGAAGAAAACAAAGTGAAACAAGTATATTCATTTGATTTCTGTGATGTGTTTTTAAAATTGGAATCATGACCTCAATGCTTTAATGTGACAGTGCAAAATTCAAGCTATGTGTTTGATAGATTTCCTGGAGACAGAGCCTGACCGGTATCGCCTTAGGCAAATCCTTAAAAGTATTAGTATCAGCATTAGTATCAGATCCAGACAACAAAGTGTTTCCAGCCACAAGATACCACCAGATTCCATCATGGTCTCAAATGTAAAGGAAATACTGAGAAAAATAAATAAAAGGCTGTTAATTAAACTAGTGAAATAAGGGGGAGTGACTACAAGGAATAAATTACACTAATTCTAAAGCAAAAGTGGAGAGAGAAAACTAGAAATTCCATCATTAGACAATAGAGTATGCAAGAACACAACCCTTAATCTCTGCCGTTTCTTCAGTATAAACAAATCTGCTGGTTGCTAACATTATTGCTGAAAACAGATCTCATTAAATTGCACACAGAGAATAAGTTTCATCTTTTAGAAATAAAGCTATTACTACATCTTTCTCCAGGAGACCCACTTTTAAGTCCAGATTGAAAACACTCAAAGACACAGTTTCTTATTAAGTAGTCAACAACCTGAAGGCACTGCTTTCTCTAAAGCCTTAAATAAAAAAAAAGTAAATAGGGAAAGGGGTCCAGAAGGCAGGATCTAATGTAATTTAAAACTGGAATTACATCAGCAGTTTCAAACAGATGGCAGAATGTGGAGATAAATGTGTTAGCTCCTTTAGCTTATTTGCTCTCTCCATTGTTTGCATCATTAAAAACAGGAATAGTTTACAATTTAAAAATATAGTAGGTATTATGCATTGGAAAAATGGACATTCACCTACTGAGTGCAAGGAAGTAGGATTAAATTAATTCACCATACTTTAATGTACAGTATCTGGGATGCTTTAGGCAAGTCTGCAAATAGGTTTCCTAGGAAATGAGATGAACAAAAATATAATGACCTTGAAATTATACCCCCAAAAGTCCCAAGTATTTAGCAACCTGGCTCAGAAGTGGTAATTACATAAAAAATACAAAAGATCCTTAATTGCTTCAGTTACAGTGTATCTAGGCAGGTCAGTTACTGTACACGGCTGCAAAAAATGGTACGTGATTAATAGGGAGTTGCTTATGATAGCGCTAACTAGCTAGTGTATAGTGCAAAACACTCATTTCTTTTCCAATTAAAGAAAAAAATCTGGTTTTGATTAGGCTCTTCAGAAGGTCTAAGTCTGTAGGAGAAAAATATTCCACTTTCACGTTGTTAAATGTTTTAGTCAAGGACTAAGCAGCATACATTTATGGAAAACAGAAAGGACTAAATAAAACAGTGTGTTGAAAATGCTGCAAATATCAAAATAATACACTTCAGACCATTCTGGCCATCCAACTTTTTGATTGTAAAACAAAAGAGTAAACCAGTTCAAATAAATAAGACTGATAGAAGTGCATCTCCGAAGTCTGAATGAGGCACAAATTTTCCCTGCGATTTGTTAAACTGCAATTAATCATTCTTTTCCATGTAGCTTGAAACTCATCCCAGTGAAGTTTGAAGCAGAAGGCATTCAAAAGTCATATAACAGAACTCACAATACTTCAAAATTGGAGGTTGGATGGAGGTGTTTGGATGGTTGTAGCCAGAGGGTTGTTGTCAACAGCTTTATGTCCAGGTGGAGGCCAGTCATGTGTGGTGTCCCCCAGGGGGTCATCTTGGGACCAGTGCTCTTCAACGTCTTTATCAATGACGTAGACAGTGGGATTGAGTGTACCCTCAGCAAGTTTGCAAATGACACCAAGCTGAGTGATGCAGTTGACACAGTAGAAGGGAGGAATGCCATGAGAGGGGCATGAACACAATTGAAAAATGTGCACGTGAGAATCTAAGAAGGTTTAACAAGGCCAAGTGCAAGGTGTTGCATTTGGGTCTAGGCAATCCCAGATATGAACATAGACTGGGAGGAGATCTCACTGAGAGCAATCCTGCTGAGAAAGACTTGGGGGTCCTGATGGACGAAAAGCTAGACATGAGCCAGCAGTGTGCTCTTGCAGCCCAGAAGGCCACATGTATCCTGGTCTGCCTCAAAAGAGGGGTGGCCAGCAGGGCTAGGGAGCTGACTGTCCCCCTCTACTCTGACTTCGTGAGGCCCCATCTGGAGTATTGTGTCCAGGCCTGAGGCCCCAAGTACAGGAAGAATGCAGAGCTGTTGGAGCAGGTCCAGAGGAGGGCCATGAAGATGATCAGAGGGCTGGAGCACCTCTCCTATGAAGAAAGGTTGAGGTGAGTTAGGCTTGCTCAGTTTGAAGAAGAGAAATGTCCGGGGAGACCTCATTGTGGCCTTCCAGTAATTGCAGGGAGCTTACAAGCAGGAGGGGAACCAACATTTTTTAGCTGATCTGATAATGATAGGACAGGAGAGAATGGCTTTAAACTAAATGAGGGGAGATTTAGGTTAGATGTTAGAGGAGGAAATTCTTCACTCAGAGGGTGGTGAGGCACTGGCACAGCTGCCCAGAGAAGCTGTGGTGCCCCATCCCTGGAGGTGCTGAAGGCCAGGTTGGATGGGGCCGTGGTCAGCTGAGCTGGTGGGGGGCAGCCCTGCCCACAGCAGCCCTGCCCATGGCAGGGGGGTTGCAACTAGATGATCTTTAAGGTACCATCTAACATAAGACATTCTATAATTCTATGAACATAGTTTTGTAGTCCCAAGAGATCAGGGAAAAACACTGAACTGGATGGAGAGCCCTCCAGATTTGTGAACTTCTTGGGCTTATACAGCAGCAGGACCTAGGTTGGGAAAAATGTGCAGCCATGGTCTTTGGAGCATTAAAATGGACCCAGTGTGTGTGCACCTACTGAAAATACAACCTGGTTCAATGTGATTTGCAAACCTGAGTGCCCCTGGGCATGCTCTCAGCATGTTCATGGGCTCTGCTGAGCTCTGGATGTTATGCATCTATGTTGGGGGAGGGACCAGGCTGGGGGCAAGTGCCAACTATCAGAGTGCTGAAATCTTGAACATTTGTGGATTTCCTTCTCCTTTCATCTCTCAGAAGAAGCACAAAACACTGCCAATTCAGTCTTCATTCCTGGCTTCATTCATCACTTCACTGAGGTGGATGGAGCATCTAACTCAGGCACTGCTTAAGGATTCTTCTCATATATCTCTGTATCTCAACTAGCTTGGTCCACATGCCCAAGGTGTACTTGATCACAGTAGCTAGAAAGTGACAGTTTTACATAGTAAAAGCTGAGATTCTACGAAATGGAACATAACCTTTAAATAAACATTATTGCGACAAGGGGTTTTTAAAGCTGTTCTACAGATCTCGTTTACCCCCACAGCCCTGTCATCGCTTAGGAAACAAAAAGTTAAAAGATATTTTTCTAATTTCTGGTGTGCTTGTGTACTTGTATTCAGACACACTGGATTTAAATCCTGTCCAATTTGTAGTTTTCAGACAGAGTAACAGTTTTTAAAGCCATTGTAAGTGCCATATTATCTATTATCCCCTGGCAGAAGAGTGGATTTAAAGGCAAAGCAAAATTATTTGGCATTATGATTTGACCACTGATGTTGTCCTCAATATTGAGTGATCAGAAACCACAGCATTAGATCAAGCACTGGGAAGAGGTCTGGGGAGAGATTTTCAGAAGTGAACACAGACCTGAATGATGCTCTGCTTATCACAAGGATCGTGGAAAGTGACAGCGGAGAGTTGGGATACAGAGAATTAATGCATCTTTGGGAACTCCTGGGAACAATCCTGAGTGATTTTACCAGAGAACTGCTCTTGAAGTCTTATTGAAGCAGTCTGGGGAAACCCCTTCTGCTGCCCTTAAAAAGGCATAAACGTTGCCTAGCTCTGTGGCTGCTCTCATTGTCTATGTCCAATTTCTAGGTGGACAATGATTTTCAAGGGAAGCCCTTCCTATATCCATTCCTACTATAGATTGCCATTCACAAGATCAAAAATATAATTTTCATTATTTAAAATTGAAATACAGAACAGAGAGGGTATCCCCTCAAGAGATAACTGCACAAAACAATATTAACTGCGAGGCAGGTCAAATGTTCACTGACACATCTTGACAATGCCCCTTTTCTTTACATTGACTCTATTTGATTAAACTGATTGAAATGCATTTCATACTTGTGCTTTGTCAGTCTATATTTTGGGCTTCATGAACAAAATGATACTAGATTGACTTACCCAGATACTTCACATAGCTTGTCATGTTCAATTAATTAATGTTGCTTGTACAGCGTGAGAATATGGAGATTCATCTTTTCATTTCTGCATTTGTTTTATAACTAAATAAGAGGATGATAAAGCATTAAGTAGATAGACAATAAACACTTAAAATGTTTTCATTTCTTTAGAAACATACAACATAAATTTTAGAGATACACAGATTATAAATCATTAGTTACGTTAAAACAGGAATACTGCAATACTATCTGAGAGTCATGAATAAAACTAGCTTTAGAAATCTGAACATGGATAATTTTAGAAAATCCCCAAAGTCTTATGAGGAGATTCTGTCCTGAAGAGGCTTGTGATATTGATAGTGAAGTCATTAGAATTCTATTAACTTCAGTGACAACAGAGTGGTGCTTCTCTGTTTCACTTACAGATATATAATACCCATTTGGACTTTTGGAGTTTCTTATGATATACAAACCCCTTCTTAAATACTAATCTTTAACAATGCTGAAGTCTATTTTAGGGCAAATCTTATTGCACTAAATAAAAAAAGTAAGAAGTGTAAAACATGAATGACATAAATTAGTTTTACTAATGAAATCAGAAGCAAAGATGTGAATGAACTGTATTTTTAGGTGAGAAGCATCAAATATGGTTGTCATTCAAACAGACGTAAAACAGTCAAATACACTATTCCATGCAGAAACTGTCATTATCTGGTTTTGTTGAAAGCCCCTTCCCTCTTCTGTTCCTTAGTCATGAGACACGTGGAATGGCAGATAAGTCATCTATAAACTGGCTCACACATCACTTTATTTCAGCAGCAGTGGAGTCAGAAGTCCAGATGGAAGCTATCGAAGCTCCCATTGCCAAAAGTTTGTTCACTGTATTTATAGCTTATATGCCATGAAAATATATTTATATAACTGAGTGCCTGGGGAAGTACATACTTTTTCTCATGTACTAGATTCTCCCTCTGAGCTCCACAGATTACTGTCCCTCTTTATCTTCATCTGAATGCATACAACGTGCGAGGCCCAATAAGATTCATCCCAGATTAGTCAAAATTGGCTGAGTTGCACTCAGTGATCACAGAATCACAGAAGGGGGTTAGAAGGGACCTCTGGAGATCATCTAGTCCAGCCCCCTGATAAAGCACGTTCCCTACGAAGGTTACAATGAGTTCCTTTCAATTTGGGATATTCTGTGATACTATAAGGACGGAGGATAGGAGAGAAGAGATTAAGAGGGGAAGAAGAGAGGTAGGGAAGTAGGGTAAGAAGAGGGAGTCAAGGAAGCAAAGGAAGGAAAATACCAAAAGAGATGGGCATATGTAACAGACTTTAGAAGCAATGAAACTTTCATGTCAGCAACCAGAACTGACAAAGCAAGCTTTTTCAGGCAACCTCATATTATGAAAATTAGCCTACAGGTTGAAGCCAGTATGTCTAAGGAAGAATGAGACAAATAAGGTACAGCTATGTGTAAGATTTGTAATAATGCATCTTAATATCAAACCATGCTCGTGCAGGAGTTACATTGCAACTCATCTGCAAGTTCCATGAGGCCCTTCCTTACTCACAGAATCTGAGATGAGATTCCACTGTTACAGGCAAGTCAACAAGTATTGTTTCTTATTGTGGAAAAATGCTCAGAATTTCAGTATTGATAACTTCTTTTCTATTAAGTTCATAAAATTGTTCTGCTTATATATTTCTTTCATCCAATAATCATAGAACATTTTAAAAATCAATTTGCTCTGGTCCATGACAAGTATTTTCTTCAGTGTGCAAGAGCTGTCTTGTGTGCCATAAATGAGTCGTCTTTTAAGCTCCTTTCATATAGAAACTAAATAGCTTATTTAATCACTCACACTTAAATAGGTTTTACAGACTTGCACTTTTTTTCTGAACTCTTCTCTTACACAAAACTGTTGGGTGTGTAGAGACTGGGAAGGATGTAAGTGGTAGTTTCCTTAAGACAGTACCACCTCTTATTGCTACTTTACAACTGCACTTTTTACAGAGAATGCTCAAGCACACTTATCCTGTGACAACAGAGATTCACGTTCAACTGTTTATTCACATTTGACTCTAATTCAGTCACCACTTTCCAGATCATTCTTTTGCAAATAACAGGTTATTGTATTTTTTCATGTATTGTTTGTACAGACTCAGTCCAGACATCATATTTTTCTCATAACTGATCAATCCTTGCTCCCACTATTATCTTCCAACACCGCACTCACATTTTTGCCTGGATGAATGCACTGGAACTACTCAAGACAGCTCCCAAAGGTTCACTACTATGAGTGTCCCTTGATGATGTTGATTACCCATTGACTATATTAGAATGAGAATAGAACAGCAGTGATGCATGTCTGTGCAGGTGCTGGGAAGCTGTTACTCCACTCAGAAACAAACTAAATTTACTGTAGTCCACAGGGTCCTTTACAGGACCACTTATGCCCATGTACTCTTCTTCTGATGGATGCTAAGCAGCACTCACACCATTTATGTTTCATTTCTTGTGTGGACATATTTATTTGTTTACAACAGGATAATTTTTCATTTCCTGAATCTTTTCTATTCATTATTTAATATTTTCATCCATTAAAACCCTTACCCTTGTTTAAATTATTTTTACAGTAGTCACATAAATATTAGGCCACAAACAACACTCCAACAGTCAAAGCAAAATGTTTTAGGGGCAGTTCCCACACCTTTACACCATCTACGCATCAGGCAGCAACCTGTATAATGAATGAACAGTTCAACATATCATGGACCATATTTATTTATGTGTTGCAGCTGATTGAGTATCAAAGAATAGGAGTTAATTTTGTGCCGATGAATAATCGAACCAACCTTGCTATCCTCAGTATAGATTAGTTAGTTAATTAACCACATTCCGCTGGAATCAGAGTACTTAATGGAATAGACTTCACGTGGTGCAATTTGCTCAGCAAAAATTTGCTCACGCTCATATTCAAAAAGGGCTGGAAGGATGATCCTGGTAGCTACAGATCTATCAGTAATCACCTTGGTGCTATGGAAGATTATGGAATGGATAATCTCAGAAGCCATCATGGATCAATTAAACGTCAACCAGTGGATCAGGCCCAGTCAGCATGGGTTCATGAATGGTAGATCCTGTTTAACAAACCTGACTTCATTCTATGACAAGGCGACTGCTTAGTGGATGAAGATAAGGCTGTTGATGTGGTCTACCTGGACTTCAGTAAAGCCTTTGACACTGTCCCCCACAACATCCTGGTGGAGAAGCTGGCTGCCCATGGTTTGGATGGGCATATGCTCTGCTGGGTGAAACACTGGCTGGATAGTCAGGCCCAAAGAGTTGTGGTCAATGGAGTTAAATCCAGTTGGTGGCCAGTCACGAGTGGTGTCCCTCGGGGCTCGGTACCAGGGCTGCTTCTATTTAACATCTTTATTAATGATCTTGATGAGGGGATTGAGTGCATTCTCAGTAAGTTTGCAGAGGACACCAAGTTGGGAGGGAGTGTTGATCTGCTGGAGGGTAGAAAGGCACTACAGAGAGATCTGGATAGACTGGATCAATGGACCAAGGCAAACCATATGAGTTTCAGTAGGGCCAAGTGTCGGGTCCTGCATTTTGGTCACAACAACCCCAGGCAACCCTGCAAGCTTGGGGAGGAGTGGCTGGAAACCTGCCTGATGGAAAGGGACTTTGGTGTACTGATGGACAGTCGGCTGAATATGAGCCAGCAGTGTGCCCAGGTGGCCAAGAAGGCCAATGGCATCCTGGCTTGTATCAGGAATGGTGTGGTGAGCAGGACTAGGGGAAGTAATCCTGCCTCTGTACTCGGCATTGGTGAGACCTCACCTCAAGTACTGTGTTCAGTTTTGGGCACCTCAATACAGAAAGGACATTGAGGTGCTGGAGCAGGTCCAAAGAAGGACAACAAGGCTTGTGAAGGGCTTGTAGAATATGCCCTATGAGGAGAGACTGAAGGAACTGGAGCTGTTCAGTCCAGGGAAGAGGAGGCTGAG
Organism: Pavo muticus; assembly: GCA_016647715.1. Lineage (NCBI taxonomy): Eukaryota > Metazoa > Chordata > Aves > Galliformes > Phasianidae > Pavo > Pavo muticus. The sequence continues at coordinate 1,280,456 of JACDJE010000167.1, read as the reverse complement.
GGGAGACCTTATTGCTCTCTTCAAATACCTGAAATGTGAGACACTGGTGACAGGTGACAGAATGAGGGGAAACGGCCTTAAGTTGCACCAGGGGAGGTTTAGGTTGGACATCAGGAAAAACTTCTTTAAAGAAAGGGTGGTTAAGCACTGGAATAGGCTCTCCAGGGAGGTGGTTGAGTCACGATCCCTGGATGTGTTAAAAAACCGTTTAGATGTGGTGCTCAGGAACATGATGTAGAGGAGGGTTGTTAGAGTTAGGGTAGTATTGTTGGGTTGCAGTTGGACTCAATGATCTTTAAGATCTTTTCCAGCTGGAGCAATTCCATGATTCTGTGATTCTAAAATTGTCTTCCGCTTGAATTAGCAGAAGTGTACTGCAGAGAAGCAATGCCACTGTCAATCTCTAGGCAGGTTTTGGAAGATCTAAGAACACACCCAAGTCACAGTAAAAGCAAACAAGCTGTGAAGTCGTTCTTGCATTCACAATACTGTGCCATTTGTATGGTACAGTTTTGCATTTCCCAAAGCAAAAACGAATTTCCAGCTTAAAACTTTGGGTAGACAGTCCCTCTGTCTTCAGAGTATGAACCGCACTATTGGGTTTTTTACTTTCTACTGTCTGTTATAGTGAAATATAAGATCAGGAAGTATAAAATTGTATATCCTGGTAACCGGAGGCACCAGAAGGATTTAACATGACAAAACCACCAGAGACCATATAAAGTGAAAAGGGGGGAGTCAAATGGGTGTGGCTGGACCTCCCCCATCTTGTTGCTCCTTTCTAATCCCATCAAGATTCCCAGGCCATGAATGCTAACACCACAAGGAAAAAAGGCTCAGTGACAAAAGTTATTAGCAACAGAATACAGTACTGCTGCTTATTCAGTATCAGATGTGAATTAATTGGATCATATTGCAAACAAATTTGAGACAGTTTCAGATTTAGTCTGTCTTCACTGTGTAATACAAACAAAAGCTCATATATTGTGAGCAATTTACTAGGATACTTGCCTACAGCTCTGTAGCAGCTAAACAATTGGTTTGGCATTTTCAAAGAAACTGAACTGGTTCCCATGCCTCTTCAATGCATCTAAATCAGAAGTATACTTATCTGTATTTGTAATGTACTAAATCCTTTCGTATTTCTTGTTTCATTTAGGCCTTCTTTCTGTGATATTGCCAATAACTAAGAAGGATGGATTTCAGTGTACTGTCTGCTGCTTCCAGATGTACACGTAATAGATGTCAATAAACATGAAACTTCAGATTTGTTTCATGTAGACAAATACATTCAACTTGTAAATCTCGATGTTAATGTTAAAGCCAAAATGGATGATTTTTTTCTTCTGTATCATAAAAGACCAGTTATTGAAATAGTCAGGCTCCTTGCTTAGTTAATATAGCAACGAGAGAGGAAATTCCTGAAACACTGGTATATTGGCAAGTGGAGTTTACATCTGGATTTTACATCTTTAAAAAGAATGTTATTTTACTATAGAAAACAAGAGTTGGTTTCTGTGTAGTTTCCTTCCGACTCAGTTAGTTCCTACTGTCTTCACTGGTGATGACCATGTAAATCTTAATAAATATTTTTATTTATTTTTATTTCAGTGTCTGTGCAACTCTGACTTATTTTCTTATATAGATGAATCTACTGGTCACTCTTGGAATAAGTTAGCTTTTCTGGATCTGAATATGTAGCCCCTAAGAGACTTCTTGTCTGGTACTTGGATAGAAGAATGGAAGAGAGCCAGCCATTTTATCCCCAGCGTGTTTTGCTGCATTTCCTGAGTGAACAAACCCTTTTCTGGTCATGAGTTTCCCTGCCTCTTCAGAGGAGTGTGGAGATGTTAAGTTTTCCAGCCTTTCAGGGCAGGAAAGGGAGTCGTTTTTCAAGGAAGATCTCTCAAGCCTTTTCTGTTGACATGATCCACTGAGCATAAGTTTCCCAAGCATGAGATGCTATCTGCTCTGCTCCTGCCCACGTTTCCAGTTAAAGCAATACGGTATCTAAACGCCTGCTTCTCATCTCAGCTACACCGTGGCAGACCTGCACCTGTATATCAGAAATACATATATGAAAAAGAACAGACAAATGTGCTGACTCTCTTCTCTTTGACATTCCTTTTTCAAACCTCTTTTGATAGTTTCCCCCAAGAAAGAGAGTGAGGAGTGTGTGCAAACACTTGTTCTCCACATCAAGCCTGACTGAACGATTTCTCTGCTATTCTGAGCTTCTGGTGAACTGAAAATTACCAGCTGTACTGATTTGTGACAAACAGTGTGTGTATGCATGCACATGCGCATGTATGTACATGTGTGTATATGCAGTCTGGAGAAGAAGAAACAAAGAGAAGAAGAAACATCATCATATGCGATGAAAACAAATTCATGTTTATGACCCAGTTCCACGAAATACAAACGCAAGCAATAGCTTATGGTTAAAAAGTATTTATTGGAGCTCTCACGTTGGCATATTATGGACTGTATGCTGAACAAGGAATTCTCTAATTCATTTCTTTGCTGAGATACTGTAAATGAATAGGGCATCAAATACAAAAGTACAGTCATCATTGCTCAAATCTGAAAAAGAAAATGAGCTTGGGTTAGGGAAGAATACAGGTATGCTACTTGCACTTAATATCACAGGATGGCTGATCCACTCTAGGTGTGTTCAGAGTTATCAATAACAAGATAATTTTGTAATATTATGCTTAGTAAATGTAATAATGCTTAACAAAAAAAAAAAAAAGAGAGAAAAAAAAAAGAAAAAGATAAGAAGAAATCAGGTTATCCAGGCTCAACAAGCTAACACTCCTCAGGTGATTTGCAGTGACAAATGGTAACTCATTAAACTGCAGTAACATATTTGCCACCCTTTGATGTCTATGCTCTTAAAAGTAAAGTGGTAACAACCTAAGCTTTTTTAAAATCAGTGTTATGTCACCCCTTGCATGTCAAAATAAACCACAGTACCTATAAAAAACATGTGGTAACAACTCAAATCCCTAAATCCTTGCCAAAAGTTGACTTCAATAGCTGTCTACAGAGTCTGCCAGAATACTGTCAGCCAACTCATACCATGTGTGCCTTGTACGGTAGTGGCTTCAAAAGGACATCAGATTTGCCAAAATCTCTCCGTCTTTCAGACATAATCTTTGCCATCACTCATGAAATGTAGTCACATGTAACAGGAAGGAAATATATGACGGTCATCAGTACAGGGCACACCTAGGAGAAAATAAAGAATGTTTTTAGACCTTGAATAGTAGCACTTTGTGTTGTCAAAATATTATTTAGACTAGGATGTATCACTACATCCTGAAATAACACTTTTAAAAACACTTCCTGTGAGCTGTGTTACCTGAGAACCTGGTAGCCAACCACTCTTTCTAGGAGTTCAGACATTTATCTGAATTCCATAATTGATTTTCTCAAAGGATATTTATAAACACACTGTGAAAACTGCCTCTTTTCTGAACATGACTGTCTAACCTGTTCCTCCAACAGGACTGCTCTTAGAGATGGCCTCTCCTCAGAGATTTTAAATATAACCCATCTTTGACCTAAAATGTGCTGTTTTGGGCTGGGAGATGGGCAAGAAGTTCAGAATTTAGAATTCAGAAGTGTGATTGTAATTTCATTGTAATCATAATCAGATGGCCGCTGCATGAGAATGGAGGAGTTCTATGCTACAACTGAAGTAAGACCACTACATATGGGACAGGTGTTTAGTACCATACAGTTGAGTTCCAGTAGGCATATGGGAGAACCTTCCTACTTTTAGAAATGAAATTTGATGGCCTTTATTTCACCTAGCAGAACAGGCAAGAACATAGACCATCAGTCTGCTTGCAGGTTGAGAAGGCAGTATGAGTGATGGTTTGCTGCAGAATCCATTCTAGGGAATGCAGTTCTTGTGTCTCTTTCATGAACTGAGAATCTCAGAATGGGCTAGCAAAAGGTCACTGACAAACTTAGAAAGAACTCTGATAATCCCCACTGTCACTGTCATTTGCTGTGCTCTGAGGATTTTTCAAATCTGAACTTGTACGGAGATTTGCATTCAACATCTATGTGTCTGGGGTTACAGGGACAGTGCTCTGCTTTGGCAAAATGAGCAGGAAGCAATGAAGGCTTGCATTCTGGGCAGAATGGCTTAAGTGAGACAATCTATAAAGGATGCAAGAGAAGGTGGGGCGAAAGATGCAATGAGAGCAGAAAGAAAAGGAAGAAAAGAGACTGGGCAAAGAAAAGAAGAGTGGAGTGGACAAATGGGTAGCTGAAAAGGGTAGGTAGGCAGATGAAAGCAGTATGGGAGCCTGCAAACCATGAGATATTATGGGTGTGCACACCTAACAGATATAAAGTATTGGAATGAGTTTCATAACTGAATTGGCCAGCGTGGGAAAAGAAAGAAATATCTAGTTCCACTGAGGCTGAGGCTGGGTGTGAGTTCATTTCACAGAAAAATTCTAACATCAGGGAACACTGTGTCCTTACGTGTAAAGAGAATACTGGCAGCAACTCTGCCAATGATAGCATGATATGTATGGAGCAGTAGGGAGTTGGGGGGATACATACATGGAAGAGAAGAGCAAGCAGTTGGTAGAGAACTTCCCCTCCTCCCTTTGTCATCCAAGATGATTAATGAACCTCTCTGTGGCTCTGTCTTGGCCTCTTCAGAGAAAGAATCCAGCTAGCTTTCTCATAATGGCAGAAGTAATTAAAAAGGGGATCAACTTCAGAGGAACATAAAACACACACAAAAAGTCTGTCTCTTTAATGATATCCCCTACATCCTTTACTGGCGGGGTTTCTGCCAATCTAATACCTGTTAATTTTCTTTCTAATTAGGGCTACAGCTCACCAGAGGCTGTTTTATACTTAATTTGTTGGGGTTTTATTATATGGCTCAACAGTCAGCCAACCGCTGCATGCATCATGTGATCCTGGTTGAGATCTTTCAGGCATTACTGCACACTGAGGCCCTTGGAGAGAACGTGCCACTACAATTTGTGAGTCACCCGTTCTTGCTCTGCCTAGGTCTTGTCATGTGTGTGCTTGTCAGGATTCATCTCCATCTCCATTACTCTTGGGGCAGAAGTCATAGTTTGTTTCTGCTCACTTGTCTGATTTTTAGCAGATCATATTCCCATCTTCAGAAACCTAAACAAGTGCCATCTTTGGAGTATTTAAGGTGGAATTCTAAGTGCTGATCAAATTCAACTCAGAAACATCTTTTAATTGACATAAAATATCCCCAATTCAAACATTTTTTAAGGCACAGGAAGACTGCTATACAAATGAAAATAATTAATTCAAAAGCATTTTTTACTGTTACCAAAAAGAAAGTAGCTGTTTTTCCTTATCTTTCTGTCATTTTGTTATATATTTACTTACAAGGCATTAGAATAAAGATGAGGCAGATTTTATTTTTCTGAAACACATCTGATATCCTTCTTAGTTCTTTTTTTTTGCCAGAAAGCTTTGCAAAAAAATTATGCACCAGTCAAACAATTGGGAAATTATCAGGAGAAAAATAAGAGAGTAAATCACCGATAAGCAAAGTCTTGGTGCTTTAGAAAGCAGAACTCTGTGGCACGTTATTAAGTGATCATAAGCCAGCCCAGGGAACTCATTAATTTTTGGTATTTAGGATGTCAGTTTCTGGGTAACCAAGGGTATTAGTATAGCATTGGCTGGCTCCAGATTGTTGACTAAAGAAGATCACCAATGTCTCTTAAACTGCAAACCTCAGGCTCCATCTTTGTGGATGCCAGGAAGGAGGCCATCTGAAGGGTGGTCACTCACAGACCATGACTGATGAAAGCACGTGTTATGTCATCCCAAAACAACACATGAATTCCAGAGAACTACCATCCTGCTTCTCTTAGTCCACAAAGCATAATTTTCATGCAAGCAATTCCCATGACTTTGTCTCTACCATTCTTGCAGAAACAGTATAATGGAAACTCCACCTATCTCTACAGCAATCATAGAATCACCAAGTTTGGTAAAGACCAACAAGATCATCCAGTCCAACTGTCCACCTATCACCAATAGTTCTCACTGACCCATGTCCCTCAACACAATGTCTAAATGTTCCTTGAACACCTCCAGGATTGGTGACTCCACCACCTCCTTGGGAAGCCCATTCCAGTGCCTGATCGCTCTTTCAGAGAAGAAGTATTTCCTAACGTCCAACCTGAATCTCCCCTAGTGCAACCTGAGGCCAATAACAAACCTCAGAAAAGTTCCACTCTCCCCACTGTGGTCTGGTAGGATTTTACTGAAAGAGAAGGAGAGCACTAAAGCCAAGGATATTTATTGTTGAAAATCTTCACAAACAATGAATAAGAAGTAAAATTAAAATAATGAATAAAAATTCATTCATGGCACCAAATAACCTAATCAGCCCATCTAGCCATATGCCTAATAGCTTTCAATATATGAGCTTACTCTAGCTAGCTCTAGAAAATAACTGTTCTAGACCTGATTTTGTCTACAGAAGCTAGTCAAAGACAATCTTCAGTGGCATTTGGATGGGAAAAACAGGAATTAGAATTCCTAGATAGAGAAGTTCACTAAAGTATCAGAAACTGGACTTTTACTTACTGTGTAGGGATGTGCAAGATGTAGCTGACAATTCGGAAGAGCAATTGAGTTATTTTTCATCAGTCATGGAAGACCAGTTGTTCTGGGAACATATAAATTAGGGTACAAGATAATGTATTGTCTCAATTCTACTCAGCAAAATAAATCATCCTCAACTGAAAAAAAAACATATATCAGCTGGAAAAGTTCTGCAGTACCTTCCCATCGAAGAACACAAAGCACAGAAAAACAGACAATCCAAACCTGACCAGCAAACCTCATGGAAATGAAGGAACTTCAGATGGGGAGAGGCGTACTGCAGGATGTGATATCATAACCATATTTTTCTGAACAAGCCCTTGCACGCCTAGGTAGATCTCTAGAAGGAAAGCCCTTGCACAACAGGAAAAAATAGAGAGGGCACACCTGCACAATACACATTTAAAATATGTATGTCACATCACCTGGTGCTTGGTAGGCCCAATGTACTTAACATGCTTCTCAGAAAGACAGCAAATATATGCATGTCTACTGGGAGTCTTCAGACAGAACTGTTTCTATTCCTGACCAGGAAGTCTCTAACCTGGAGGTCAGCAGAACTGTGGAGGAAGGATGTACCAACAGAAGAGTTACTCCAGAAATGGTCTGTTCTCCTGTTGTTCTGCAGGCACCTGCTTGTTGGCTCCTCTCAGACAGAAAATGCCAGAATGGCTGGAACTTTTCCACACAGAAGGCAGCTCTTAATTCCCTACACACTTGCCACCAGCCTCCCACCTCCCACCTTCAGCTCTTTTTACACACGGTATTCCACTACTTGTCCTCCTTAAGAGGGACTGCAAACATCAAGAGACATTACTGCTAATGCAGTCATCAATGACTGTTGCTGAATATCCATGCAGAAACGTGCGCTATGCACAGGAAAGCTGATAGAAAAATATCCAGCTCTCAGTCCTTCTCTCCATTCCTCCACCTATAATAGAAAGTCACAGAATCTGCATCCTAGTATCTCCTGTCAGAAGGCTATTTACATTCCTTGGGGCAGGGGTTAGCTAGGACAAGCCATGCCACAGTGGCACTCCTTGCCCATACCATACATGTAAACACTAACATGCATGTAAGCGCCTGATTTTATCTAGGACTTCTTGGATCTGCAAGAATGAGGAAAAAGGGCAAATTTCATTTCATGTACACATGATAGTCAAAATCATGATGCTTGGTTCTGTCTGGTTTGATTCCATTCCTCACAAGAGCAACAGAGGGAAGGTCAGGAAGTGGAAGCACCTCTACGCTTTTAAGACAAACTGCAGCCTTGCATCTCCTGGAGTCCCAAACTGTCCCTGGTTTTCACTCTTACAGTGTAACCTCCAATTTGCAAGGGAGCGGTGGGGGACAGATGCAAGTCAAGTAAGTATTTGGTAACAGGGTTGGTCGCATATGAAGCCAGGAATAATACAAGTCAGCAAGGGAGGGTCGGTCCTGACAGCCAGACACAATCACCAGGCAAGTTCATAGCAACAAGGCAGGTCCAACACCAAGCTAGGAACTCAGTCCATAAATTAGGATCCAGCCAGATGAAAAGGGCCCATTGCCAGGCATTACTACAGCTGGAGCTATAGGCAGGCACATTTATAGCATAACTTGGGCAGCGGCTGAGATGTAATGGAGTCCTTGAGTGGAGTGAATAGAGGGGGGGCACCAGGTGATGCTTATCAGTGCTATTAAGAGCATTCATGCACACGGGCTCTTGACACAGTTTTTCTAGGAGCTATGCATCAGAAGAGGTGAAAAAGAGCCAAGAGAGTTTGGCCTGAGCCAAGGAATACCCAATGAAGTAATGAGCGGGTCTAATGCTGCAGTGGTGTCAGACAGGCTCAGCCATTTCCTGTCCCGGAGTTTTGCCCCAGAACATTTGAAAAACAAACAAACAATGGTTAGGGCCAATCTGCAATGACCATGCCCAACAGAAGAGGCAGCCAGCCAACATGACATTTGCTTTCCTTACACCCAGAAAAGCCAGGAACAAACAAACTCTTAGGGGGTACTAGGAGAATATTAAAGGCCTCAGATTACGCTAGATTTAAAGACAATCACTGTAAAATTTAGCACAAAGTACTATCTTAATAGAGTGTTTTCATTATGCATGGTTTCTATGCAAGAGCACAGAATTACTTTTGCATTTCTCACCTTTTGTTGTTTTCAAATTCATCCTTAGGATTCTGATCATGGCTTTTTTTAATTGAATTTCTCTACAAGGAAACAAGTAGTTGGGTGAGCACTGGAACTGATGCAGCCTAATTTTGAACAGTGTTTGCTCTTGTGATAACTGACTTTTAAACTTCTTAACCCCACTATTAATGATCAGAGAAAGGGAGTCTACACAGGAATTAAAACTTCGCTGAGGAGCCGACAGCCATCGTCTCTGAATGAAGCATTTCCTGTGACTGAATATTCACAACATCTCTTTTTCTACCAGTATCTCTGACAGATAACACACAGCTATTTTCCTTCATGAAGATTGGGAGAATCACATATTTTTTTTCTACTCTGTGCCTAATTTCACAAAGCATCTAGGCAGGAACAGAGTATGTTCATTGTCTCTGGTCCTCTGTCAGAACTTACCAAAACTGACCAGCTCACACAAAAGACATACACACACATAAAAAAGGGCAAAGGAAAAAAAAAAAAAAAAAAAAAAAAAAAAAAAGCAGGATTGCATAAGTCTCATTCCTTATGAAAGTAAGCAAAAAAGGGAAAATGTCAATCACAAAATGGACACTCTTGAAATCGTTTTCACAGGAAGGCTGGAAGAGCTCTGCAAAATCAGAAAAGTAGGGGTTCTGAATGGGTGTATGAAAGGAACAATAAATAAGATATTAATATCTTATATTTCCTTGTAATACATTGATCAAACTGTCTGCAGAAATTGAGTAACTTATGCCTTAGTCTCTGAGGCAAGAGAGTAATGACTTTTATATAATGGGAGTATTACGAAGGTTTTGAGTCTTGCTCAAGATCAGAGAGCAACAGTTGAGAACAATACCTGACTTATAATGCCTAAAACTATTAGAGAGAGAAAATTATATCTTTATTCTTTGCCCTTCAATACAGAGCAAGGAGAAAGAGAATAATAATAGGGGTATCTCTTCATCGCATTTGACAAAGTAGAACAGCGGCCAGCTATTTTTTTGTAATCTACATAGGTTAGGGAAGATAGGAATAATTCCTTGATTTTTTTTTTTACAAAATATTTAGCAATAAAAGAATGATATAAAAGATCATCATCTTTTGGTATACCTTTATGCTTCAAACTGTAATAACTTTCTCCTTCCCTGCTTGTGAATCATGGTATATGTAGGTCACTATGAAAGTAATGCCTCCTATTTATTTCCGTGGAAACTAGAATAGATACAGAGAGCACAATAACACTATTTAATAGAGCAAATTCTCAGCTACAAAACACTGCTTTTCAACACAGTCACATTTTCACCAGCAATGAACAAGAGCATGCCACGCCTGTAAAAATCTACATGGCCGTCCAGAACATGGCTTGTCTTTCACAACTCTGTTGCCACTGCTAAAACACACCACCCACCACCTCACTGCGCTCATATCCACTGTTTGGTCTCCGTAAACATTCAGCAAGCATCGATGAGTGTCAGTGAGTGCATTTTTTCTGCATGGAGGAGTTCAGTCACACACCTTTGCTCATCTGTGCTTCCATGTCAGACGCCATTTTGTCAGACTGCCCCCCTCCTGCCATCTTTCACATAGTAACAGAATGTAATGGGATATTGGTGGGAAGGTTCAACCTCTGCTGCCATACCACCAACATCCACCTCTGAGGATGTGGGCCAACATAATAAAATAGGAGGTATTATTTTCAGAGCAGCCCTCATAGAAGACGTGGTTAGAAACGTTCCCAAAAATCAACCTAGTTCTTTCTTTTAACTCACATCCAGCCATACCTGAGAGATACTTGCCTAAAGCAATGGCAAATATCTCCTTTAATGATGGAAATGTAACAGCTTTCCTAGGAACTATAATTAAGTACTAGAATTCCCTTTAATATTTTTTTCCTTTGATTTGGCCCTGAATCCCCTTTACTCCAATTTAGACCTATGGTTTATATTGTTCACATTTACATCTATTGTCCTATCTATTTTGAATGCTTCCAAAATAGACTATTTTTTCCTGTTTTGGTACACCTGAGGAACATTTCTCCCACCCGCTCTTCTGTGATTTTGTTTCTTTTTTAATTTCTTGCTGGTCGCAGTCTCCAGTTATTCTTTTTTATCTCCACAGAGTACCTCCATTTGGCCCACACAATTCCTGAACCATTATGCCCAAAATGCCATGGAACACTCCAGCTGAAATTTTTCCATCATGCACGTTTTGTTACCTCCAGATTCTTTAGTTTGATTTGTTCTTGCGCAAGCTCTGGCAGCAGGTAAAGATATGCATAAAAGACAAGATAGACAGAAGGACAGAAAGACATACAGAAGAGTTCAGAAAACAAAAATTTAACTTCATTTCCTCCTGACTGGTGCGTTACTACAAGCGTTACAGATGTTCATAAGCTCCTTTAGAATTCAAAGACTTTCCAGGCATCCTCTTATTATAACATCCTACCCATCTCCTGGCGAAAACTAACTCTCCATTCCCAGTGTGATAATACTTGCAAATTTTCTTCAAGTGCGAGTTGTCAAGTGAATTCCTGAAGTTTATTCCTCCAGCTTTGCAAGTGAGTCCAGTGTGACCTTTAAGGAACAGAGCAATTAGTAAAGCTCCATATACTCATTCCAGCTGGGTCAAGCTATTGATATTGTATAGTAAAGAATTACCTCTGTAAATAACAGGATAAACATGAAATGCCCTAATACTATTTTTTTTTCAAATGTAATTTCAGCAAGTATCTGAAAAAAACTGTAGAAAATGGTCTTTTCTTGACAGGACAGTAGTCTACTCTCCTTCAACAAAAGCTGAGGATGTTCCAGATGGAATGTGATCTCACAGTGCAGCCATGAGGCTGAAGCTCCTGTTGGTCACACTGCTCTTCAACCTAACTGGAAGTTACTTCTCATAATGAACTGCAGACAAGAATTCTGACAGACTGCACTAAGTAGAGCTAAAAACAGATAATTTTCTGTTAGCAAGAAATTTTTGTGAGACACATTAAGCTATATTAGTGGGCTGATATCCTAGAATGACCTGGTTTTCAAAATAATCTTAGTACAGCCACCACTGAACACTTTCTAATCTTGTTCCGACACAAAATCTGTGTTTGCAGGACTTTCTATAGGCTCTGGGCAGCTTCAGCGATTCATGGTTCTGTGACAAATTCGTCATGAAGAAAGTATTCCAGCCACAGACCCTGGAAGCATGTTCCAAGACTTTTAAAATCTAAATCTCAATTCTGTGATGGGAACATGCAGTTTTCAGAACCTCCTGCCTCCTGGAGCTTTCAGACTTACAGCTTTAGGAAGCCTCAGACTCTGAACATATTTGGCAACCCAGAGTTAGGAAATGTTGAACAGGCCCAGTAAAGCTGTGCTGCCCCATCCCTGGAGGCACTCGAGGCCAGGTTGGATGGGGCCTTAGGCAGCTGAGCTGGTGGGGGGCAGCCCTGCCCAAGGCAGGGCATGGATCTGAGTGAGCTTTAAGGTTCCTTCCAGCCAAACCATTCTGAGATTCCATGATTCCTCTTTGGATTTCCTCTGAAACACTCTGAAATACCTGCTTTGCCAGGAATCCAGCAAGTCCAACAGGAATTCTACAAAACACCCGTGTTTTAAATTAATGAAAAATACTTGGAAAATACTCAGGCTCAACAAATATTTAACTGATCAAAACCTATTTCACTAAGACACTTCCGATTAGCATTCAAGCAGAACATTTGACCTCAAAAGAGAAAATATGTGTATATATAGTTTTCAGAGTTGGTCTTCGTCCAGCAGCCTGGTGTTTTCCTTGCCTCACTTCAGAGTTGGAGAGATAAAAGTCAGAGGAGAAGAGGACACTAGATATTCACAGTTCCATTTGCTAACAGCACAATGGCAGTTACTTTCTGAGCTTACAAAAGACATGCAATTTTTTATATTACATTGTCTAAAACATGGTTTCACTGAAAGTCTATACATACATGGCTACACTGAGCTTTTTCCCTGTGAAATTTCCTTCTGTTCATACTATAAACTCTATGCATCTTTCATACTGTTTTTGAACCAAGATAAAAAGAGCTATTGATCTTCCAATGTCTTGTGTATCATGTCTTCTAGTCTTCCACTTGCTTCTTCTAAAATAGAGGATCAGCCCCCTTAACTATATCTACATTAAATATAAAACAGCCTCTGGTGAGCTATAGCCCTAATCAGAAAGAAAATTAACAGGTATTAGATTAGCAGAAACCCCACCAGTAAAGGATGTAGGGGATGTCATTAAAGAGGCAGACTTTTTGTGTGTGTTTTATGTTCCTCTGAAGTTGATCCCCTTTTTAATTACTTCTGTCATTATAAGAAAGCTAACTGGATTCTTTCTTTGATGAGACCAGGACAGAGCCACAGTGAGGTTCATTAATCATCGTGGATGACAAAGGAAGGAGGGGGAGTTCTCTACCAACTACTTGCTTTTCTTTTCCATGTGCTCATCTCCCTACCTCCCCACTGCTCCGTTCACACATCAAGATTCTAATAAAATCATTTTAGATTCTTGTCCTCTTGTCAGGTTCCTCCAACTTGACATTTCACATGTACTCTCCGAAATACCTATTCAGAGTAGCTTCCAGTTCTGTCTGCACTAGTACTACAAAATAATATCTCCATCTATACATGATCTTCTAATCATGAGTCCTGTCAGACAATTAAACTAGCATGATGGCAACTACAGAAGTCATCACATCTTAACTGTTAAGTTATGCAAATTGAAGATACATCATCTGAACCTTCGCAGTTGTATGTCTGCCTCTTACAGCAACAGATAGGATAGAAGAAATTGCATAGAGCAGTAGAAGGAAGGAAAGCTAGGCTAATAGTTAATGCACAGAGAGAGGCAGTGTTGTCAATTTAATGGGCAGAATGCTTTGAATCAGGCCTTTCATCTAGAAGCCTGTGGAAACTATCAGGAGTTTGGGTAAAAGATGCAATTGCCAGCTTTGCATGGTAGGTCTCAGCAAACTAACATCCAAATTTTATCCAGTCAACACAGTGCTGATTCTTTCCCTTTCTGTGACAGAAACCATAGAGAAAGGTGGAGAAAAAGGTAGAGAAAAAATAAATTCTTGCAAACCTGATCAATGTACATACATCTACCAGAGAGAAAATCAGTAATCTTCGGACATGGCTGATCCCAGATGGTATTTCAGTAGATTAATATCCAGCAGAAACTGCTTGAAAGGAATGGTTATCGTCAAAAGGTGGCTGAAATGTTCCTTTAGAAATTTCTTGGTTCAGTGTTCAGTAACCTGGAATAAACATGGATTATACTGTCACACAGCAGAGCAATTGAGACCAGACAGCCCAATTTCTAAATACATCTTAGCAATACAGTCTGATAATAGGGAAGAGTTGATTACAGATTCACTTCTCCATTTGGGCACCTCAATACAGAAAGGACATTGAGGTGCTGGAGCAGGTCTAAAAAGGGCATCAAGGCTTGTGAAGGGCTTGGAGAATATGCCCTACGAGGAGCGACTGAAGGAACTGGGGCTGTTTAGTCTGGGGAAAAGGAGGCTGAGGAGAGACCTTACTGATCTCTTCCAATAGCTGAAAGGTGCTTACAGCGAGAGCGGGGTTGGTCTCTTCTCACTGGTGACAGGTGTCACGACGAGGGGAAATGGCCTTTAGTTGCGCCAGGGTAAGTTTAGGTTGGACATTAGGAAACACTTCTTTACAGAAAGGGTTGTTAAGCACTGAAATAGGCTCCCCAGGGAGGTGGTTGAGTCACCATCCCTGGATGTGTTTAACAACCATCTGGATGTGGTGCTCAGGGACATGATTTAGCGGAAGGCTGTTAGAGTTAGGATAGTATGGTTAGGTCATGGTTGGACTCGATGATCTGTAAGGTCTTCTCCAACCTGAGTGATTCTATGATTCTATTTCTCACGTTATTGCGAACAAAATGCAAATCAACCAAAAAAAAAAAAAAATCCAATAGGTAGCATCATGTGGATTCAACATCATGTATAGCACACACTTCACTTCCAAAGTAGCGCTTTGTTGATGTCCAACATTCATATCAAAAGTGACCCTTCCGATCTCAAGGATGACAGTGCAGTACATTGCTCATTTCTGTTCATTTCTGTTTTTCGCTATTCTATGGTAAAATCCTGGACCTAGTGAAGTCATTACAACCTTTATCATTGATTTCAATATTGCCTTTTGTCTGATCTTCTCAAAGAACACAGGAAAACTCCTTTCTGAAAAAAAAAACCAACCCACATATGAAATACATAATGCAGTACATACATGAAGAAAAGATACTCATTCCTCTGTATCACAGCTTTAACATTTATATTATTAGGTACAGAATCATAGAATAGAATCATAGAATGGTTTAGGTTTTATGAGACATTAAAGATTATTAAGGCCTCATCTGGAGTACTGTGTCCAGTTCTGGGCTCCCCAGTACAAAAAAGACAGGGATCTCTTGGAAAGAGTCCAGCGGAGGGCCACAAAGATGGTGAAGGACCTGGAGCATCTCCCCTGTGAAGAAGAGCTAAGTGAACTGGGCCTGTTTAGCCTTGAGAAAAGAAGACTGAGAGGGGACCTG
This sequence comes from Pavo muticus, assembly GCA_016647715.1. NCBI lineage: Eukaryota > Metazoa > Chordata > Aves > Galliformes > Phasianidae > Pavo > Pavo muticus. The sequence continues at coordinate 1,265,096 of JACDJE010000167.1, read as the reverse complement.
ATCCAGGTCTATAAATATCTAAGGTGTGGGGGGCAAAGTGGTGAGGCCAGACTCTTTTCAGTGGTGTGTGGAGACAGGACGAGGGGAAACGGCCAGAAACTGGAGCATAGGAAGTTCCGCACCAATGTGCGCAAGAACTTCTTTACGGTGAGGGTGACGGAGCACTGGAACAGGCTGCCCAGGGAGGTTGTGGAGTCTCCTTCTCTGGAGATATTCAAGACCCGCCTGGATGCCCACCTGTGTGACCTGGTGTAGGGAACCTGCTTTGGCAGGGGGGTTGGACTCGATGATCTCTAGATGTCCCTTCCAACCCCTATGATTCTGTGATTCCGTGATTCTGTGATTATCCAGTTCCAATCCCTCTGCCTAGGTCAGGGACACTTTCCACTAGACCAGGTTGCTCAAAGCCCCATCCAGTGTGGCCTTGAACACTTACAGGGATGGAGCAACAACGTCTTTGGGCAGCCTGTTCCACTGCCTCACCACCCTCTGAGTAAATAATTTTTTCTTTATATCTAATCTAAATCTACACTGTTAATTTCTTGCCATTACCTCTTGTGGTTACTACATTCCCAGACAAAGGGTCCCTCTCTAGCTTTCTTGTAGGCCCTGTTTAGATGTGAAAGGCATGTCAAAGGCATAAGGTCTCCCCAGTACCTTCTCTTCTCCAGGCTGAACAAGCCCAGCTCGCTCAGCCTGCCTTTGTAGTAGAGGTGCTCCAGCCCTCTGATCATTCTCCTGACCTCCTCTGGACCCACCCCAACAGGTCCACGTCTTTCCTATGTTGGGGACCTCAGACCTGAACACAGTACTACAAATGAGGTTTCACAAGAGTGGAGTAGAATGTGACAATCACTTCCCTTGCCCTGCTGGTCACATTTCTTTTGATGCAGCCCAGGGTAGGGTTTGCTTTCTGGACTGCAAGCACACATTACTGACTCATGTTGAGTTTTTCATCCACCAACATCCCCTTCAAACATTCTCCATCTAGCCAGTATTAATGCTTAAGATTATCCTAGCAGAGGTGCAGGAACTTGCACTTGGTCTTGTTGAATTTCATGTGGTTCGCATAAGAACCAGGTCAAGTTCAAGTTCAAAAATATCAGTTCCAAAATTTGGACTATGCCCTGAAGGACTTTCATTATCTGGTAATCCTTGTGTGAATATCCCCTTATAACTTGCCTGTGCAAGGATGAAGTGTTCTCTAAGGCTCTCTAAGTTCTCAGAGTGTCATCTAAGGCTAAGACAATTCTCCAAGGAACTGAGGACCTTTACAAATCTCATTCCTTTCTTGTACAAGGCTCTTTGAGTTTGCTTTCAGAAGAATGAACAGCAACTTGTATTTAAAATAACATTTTAACCTAATGGATATTAAAAACAAAATCAAAAGCAGTAAAGCCTTAGTAAAGGTAGTGGTAATACAGAAAAACTCAGTTCAAAACTGATAAAAAGTATAACTGTTCTTGTTGTAACAAGGTCAGACATCTATTTTGGAAAGGCTTTTTATATTAAATAACCTACATTTAGCGGAAAGTTTACAGTTTATGTACAATATGAAGCAGGAAAACTCTGCTGCATGTGATAAGATGTTGAACAAAATGGTGATGCAAAAATAGATGAACAAATATAACTAAATGTGCAACAAGAAACACAAAATCTGAAGCAGGCGTTGTCATAGTTGTCAGCTTTCAGGTTCCTTCTCCGTTCAAATTTTCCATATGACATCTTGAGTCACCCTTAAAGAGCATGGAAGGGCAAAGTAAGGAGCAGTTATCATACTTTTGGCTTTACATCCATAATTCCAAGTGTTCTGAAAAGCAGATTTAAAATATTTGCATTTTTTTTAAGATTTTCTTTTCTAGAATTCAAAGCTTTGCTTCTGAAAGTCTAGAAAAGATTTCTGGAGGACAAATAAGTCCCAAAATGTCAAAACCTTAGACAAAACATCTAAAAAAACCAAACTTAATATTTTATAGAAGTGTTTTTAGAATACTTTTCACTTGTAAACAAATAGTCTGGAAGAAATTTTAGTATGAGAGTATAAAGTTTGAAATTCTTAATGAAAAGGTTTCAGAGGCAAGAGTATCCAAAGTTGCGTCATTTCTGCGAAATGCGAAAATCCTCACCATTGTGAGCACGCTACGAAAATTGACAGCATTAGGAAACAAGAGTCAACTTCAGTAAATGAGGGAAATACTGGCAAGTATAAACCTCAACCTCTAGCAGTGATATTCTCATCAAGACTTAGAGTTCTACACACATAACCACCTATTTCTGTCAGAGTCTACTCTTGCTGCAATCAATCCCTGGGCAAATGGCCAGTGCAAAATCTCTCCAGCACAGAAGCCCCACTTAAGCCATGGGTTTAACAGGAACATAAATGAAGGGAGTGGTTGAAAATAACCTGCCCTTACAAGGCAATTGTATTTCAGGATTCCGAGGCAATGGAGAAAAGGCATCTGTAAACAACAAAGTCCCCCAGTTCTGCCCTTCCACATCATCTTCTTCTCCTTGGAAAAGGAAACCTTGAGCAATTCCAGTGAAAGGAGCAGTTGCACAGTGGGAAAGAACTTTCAGAGGTTTTGTTTTTAAGCTCTCCTCCCTTGTCTACACTAACAGTAGTTGAGCGATGGAGCACACCTTTTTTCCAGTTCTGCACAATGCAAGGACAGGGAGATGTGTACTCCTGGAACCCCTTTGCAGACGGTGAGACCTACATCTTTTCCGCTAGCTCATAATCTGCCCCCTAGCTTCCCTGGGGCCAAGGAGACGAGGATGATCTTTATATAGCTCTCCTCAGGGACTGGGTGAATCACAGAGTAACAACTAATCCCTCCTGCGCTCTGCAACTATATAACATCCCAACTGAATAGCAAGCCACAGAAAATAAATTGCAGTTTTAAATACAAAAATCAGGCAGAAAGAACAAGCACGGTTAGAGGAGTTATTAATTTCCATCATTAATCAAGAAATTAAAACAAAGGTAAGAAAAGAACACAGTCAGAGATTAGGGAAGGTGCAAAACCTGCCTATGAAGGGCAAGATATCACGTTCTTCATTTTGGCACCTGATGTTTTGTACGTTATCAAAATATATACATATACCCTATAGGTATTGAGTGAATCTTCTGCATGATTTGTTATTTTTTTCTGTTAGAGAAGGCAAGGAGACATGTTTTTTTTAAATGCCTGGCCACCATTTTTGGTATCTGAGCTGTATCTCATGCACTGTTTGTCATTTCACGCCACTTAGAACAAATCCCAGCTGGCCAGAGTCCTAGTCCTGTGGACTGTGAGTCATGGATATTAAATGACCATCATGTGAGCTCCCGCACGCTGCTGTGCTTAGTGTGTGACACTGTAAAGTTGTACAGTATCTTATCACAGAAGATGATCAGTGTTAACATACAGTCTGAGCAGGGGTGGTTTCATAACAACACGAAATAAAACACTCATTCTAGCGAGCAGGAAGCACGTGAAGCTGAAGCAGAGTTGAGAGTGTTTTTTTGTTTATCAGAGTACCAGTAACGCAAAATAAGCTGCTGATTCTGTAAGAGCAGAACTGGGGCAAGAATGGAAAATAATGGACAAGTTTGTTAGAAACTTTAAGTCTCCGCAGTTAAATCCCACAACAGTCTTTTCATAGGGTAAATACAACCTAGTCTAGTCTTACTGAAGTATCCAGCTAGGATAAGTAACTGAATAAAAACATTGAAGAGTCTGGCTATTGGGAACCAGAGTAAATCCTGAGATGACTGAAATACTATCTCTCTGTTCAGAATTTTAAAACAAATATTAAGAATTTTTCACTGACTTGAAGTGGACAATCCTTGAAATGCTTGGTTCCTGTCTAGCAGTAGCCCAAGTGAGAAGATATACCAAGCGATACATTTCATGCTAATCAATGCCATGCAGGAAATCTTTTCTACAGATCAGACTGGAAAAATCTTGGGCAAGGAGGAAATATTATTTTCAAAGAATAGCATTTCATACCTGGATTAGGTAGTTCTATTCCATTCTAGTTATGAGCTGAGTAAATTCCTGCCATTAGTGTTAAAATGAAGATCTATCTCAGACAGCACAGAGGAAAGCCCCAGAAGAGCTTGCTATAAAAATCGATCTCCATCTTCATCAGCAAGATTAATTTACTTAGGAAGGAAATTCTTGTTATCCTCAGAGAAGTGTTACACTGTTATCTTCTGCAGATTAATATTATGTACTGCTGTCAAAAAGGCATGTGAATCTCTAACATATCAATCTTCAGTCACTGCTGCAAGAAAATGACTTCTCTAGCTGCCTGTCTCAGCTTAGTTCTGTTTTTCAATCTTGCATGTGTTTTTCCTCCTTCCAACAGCTACCAGCTCCTTCCCACCATCCCAGCAGTTTCCTCTGCCTTTGCTTATATTTCTACCACATCACAGCAGAGCAGTCAGCTCTCCTTAGGTCAGCAGAGCCAGGCATTCATAGCGTGCACTTTCTAGGAGTTTTCGGCATCGAGGCATTTAAAATGTTTTATATTTCTTGAGTTAAGTATTGAAACCTTTGTATTTGGAGCCTGTTCATGGGCCAGAAGAGGCAGCCAAAACTCATTACTGATATATTGTATGACAGTTCATAGTCTTAAAAGAGATGACTGAACTCAGATGAGGAAACTATTTAAATTGATCCAGATATCAACAAAATTACCAGTATAAAGACACCAGTGAGTCATATCAGAGAAGACTGAAGCTGTTCATGAAACATGAAGACTAAAAATTTGAGAGATTTTTGCAAATACAAGAATGAAGAAGGAAGCCTGCTGCCAATGCAGAAACAAGATGCTAGAAAAAGTTATGAAACTTCACTGAGGCTATTCAAGACACCAGTATATAGGCAGCCACTTTGGCATAAGAAAATCAGAGCTTTTGGGAAGTAGAGACATGAACTGGAGAATCTACTCAAAACCTTCTAATCCTAAAGATCTGGAATGCCTTCTGTTGGCTAAACTATAGATTGTTGTCCCAGTTTGTTACAATCCAGTTTTCCTGAATTACATGAAACAGTCCTACAAGTCTGAAAGCAGCCTGATAACATGCAAATAATGTGTATGTGACAGTAAGGCTAGTCAAAAGCGCTGGGGTTGACAAGAAGTCATTGGTATTTTTCCAGGTCCAATCTTTCTTTTTAATTTATCCTGTTTAAGTGAAAGCATTTAAAAACTGTTTTTTGAAAACATACTGTAGTAAAACCTCCAAGGGATTTTTTTATGAATAGATGTGCTTTGTTTCTAGCAAGAATTAGTGCTTTTGCATAAGGGTTGGAAAGCAGTTATACAAGCGAAGGAAAACAGAAGTCACCATTGATCTCTCAGAGATAGCGCAAGCCTGTCAGTCTGATTTGGCTGTTTGAGAATATAAATATTTTCTTCTTTTCCTTCTACAACTGTGATAACAGTCTGTAAGCCAATGTACAACTGAAGTGTCACCAAAAATTACACCATTTGCAAGAAATGCACTTTAAAATGATTATAATATCAAAATTATACTAAAAAGCTTGAAATCTGTATGCCCACAGGGCAATATAGCACTACATTTGTGATTTGATGCCACAAGCCTGTAGACTTATTTAGTTCTATAAATATTTTTCAAGGAAATATTTAATTTTTCTCTTTTGGAAAAACCCTACCTCAGAAAACTGTATAAGAGAAATGAAATTGGAGTGTGTCCGGAGAAGGGCAACAGAGCTGGCAAAGGGTCTGGAGCACAAGTCTTATGGGGAGCAGCTGAGGGAACTGGGATTGTTCAGTCTGGAGAAGAGGAGGCTCAGGGAAGATCTTATCACTCTCTGCAGCAACCTGAAAGGAAGTTATAGCGAGGTGGGGGTTGGCCTCTTCTTCCATGTAACAGCAATAGGCTGAGAGGAATGGTCTTAAGCTGTGCCAGGGTTCAAGTTGGATATTAGGAATAATTTCTTCTCAGAAAGAGTAGTGATGTATTGCAACAGGCTGCCCAGGGAAGTGGTGGAGTCACCGTCCCTGGAGGTGTTCAAGAAATGTGTGGATGTGGCACTGTGAGACATGGTTAGTGGTATAGTGGTGATGGGCTAATGGTTTGACTAGATGATCCTAGTGGTCTGTTCCAATCTTAATGATTCTATGAAGTTGGAGGTGAGATGATCATGTTTTGTTTTCCAGGAACTAAAATCAATTCCACTCCCCATATTTTTTCCAGTCTTAAGATCACAACCTCACTGCAGACATGCATATTTTCCTCTTTATAACTAATTTTAACATTTCAGAGAGTTATGATGTTTTCCAGGATTCTGGAGATCCATGACTACTTTGGGTTTCAAAGGAAATGAAGTTCAGATTATCACACAGTGTGTCCATTCATATATCTCTCTTTCCTCCTCTCTCTCTTGGAACAACGGAGTAATATTTTATTCACATTCAGCATATGGATGAAGAATGTCAAAGCTAAGACATTTCAACATGTTCCATGTTTGGGTAAAGGAAAGAGAACTGAGCTGGTGCTATCAGAGGGATCCAGCCATTGTGCATGATATGGGACAGCAGCCAGGTGGCCATCAGCATGTGTACATTGGCAGGGCAACGAGTGCCAGTGTAGTTCTGCCCTGAAGTTCAGACAAAGGTCTTGTAACAAAGTTGGGACATCAGAAATGTACATCAGAAAACCAGCTTCTGTCTTCAGAAAAGAATGGGGATTCAAGCATCCAAAGGTACACAGAAGCACAGGATAAACCAGATCTAAGTACTGCCAAAATTGTGTAAGTAAGGAGTCCTCAGCCTTGCCAAAACAGAGGCAGATATCTGTGATTTCCTAACATCCAGCAACACTGAGGTTTTGCAACAAACTCTCACTCACTGAGGGGTATGGCTTTAGATCTCTGTTTCTGTGCCAGAATTCATCCTGAAGCATTCAGTAAGGCACTGTTCAGCTTGGACTGCAAGCTAAAGGTATTAGTACTCACAGAAGCATCCTGCTGAGTGCTGGGAACTTCGGCACAGTTGGAAACCTATCTAGCTGTGCTGACATACAGTGCAAACAGTGGCTTTGCTGCTATAGCTGCCATACTCTGTTTAAAGGTGGTTCACTTATGAACTCAATCTGCTTCAAATGCATCTACATTATCATACAAATTAATGCATACAAAGAAATTGTTTGTACCTTTCTGCTCAGTCATCTTCCTGGAGGGGGAAAGGAAGGTCTTTAAGGAATTAGGATCCAGAAAGCTTGAAATTAGTTGAGCAAACACAAACTGGAGAGACAAATTACAGAAGAGAGGATCAAGCAGATAAAGCTCAAAAGTGCTATCTAGCCAACAGTCTAATTATGAAAACATGGTATTTATCTTCACATTATCCCTGTTGGGCTGCAAATCACTACAATTTTTATATTTTGCACAGACAACACTGAAACACTGCCTGCAGTGCTGATGCTCACACATAAAACCCTCATGTCGGCATCTTGCAAATTCAAAGGAGAAAGGGCACTTTGAGGGCAAGGACTACCTGAGCAATTCCAGCAGTCTGCTTTATGATGAGACGAATGCCTTGCTGGGAACCCATCAGCAAATAAACACCATGCAGTGGTCTGGAGCTGGCACTGACAACAGGAGTGTAGGCACAGCCTCAGTCACAGTCCTGAGAGGAAAGGGAGAGCTGAGACTGGCAGCTGTGTCACAGGGAGATGAAGTGCGAAAGACTAAGAGAGGGTCAAACTGCTGCAGAAGACAAGTGCCACTGTGTCTGGTTTCAACCAAAAGTCAGCAGTGATCTAACCTGCACTTAACTCCCTAATTCACTTGTAACCAGCATATCTATTAACACAGAGACTGCCTTAGAATGTGAAATCCACATAGCAACACTTCATATGGATACATGCCTATGAATCACCAAAGTCAGAGTATAGGAGTGACTTTTCACTTTTGTTAAGCAGAACTGTGGAGGAAATCATCCTTAGCTTACAAAGCGTGATTAATGGGTCTCAAGGGAGAAAAGTAATAATTTAGCCAAGAACGGCCATGACAAATTCTGAAATGGGTTTCAGCATGAAAGTAAAGAATTTCATCTAAGCACCAGGAAGCATGTTACTGTGTGAGTAACAGAGTACTGGCACAGGCTGCCCAGAGGTTGTAGGGTCTCCTCCTCAGAGACCTCCAGACTCTGCTTGGCCATGGGCCTGGGCACCCTGCTCTGGGTGGCCCTGCTGGTGCTGAGCCGAACTTTGTCCAGGAAAAGAAATAAGTAAATAAAGGACTGTCCCTAGTGAAGGTTGTTGATATATAAACAACAGGATCCAACAATCAGTCTGATCATGGGGCTTAAGTGCAAAGGCAGAAGTATAGCCTGAACTTGGAGAGAAATTGCACCTGACACACTTCATATCTATGAGGCCATGGCCAAATTAAAGGTACTCCAGCTTGAGATGCTCAGCAGAATTCCAATTACACTTATCAAGACCAGTGAAAAGTGATCAAATACACAAAAATGAAGAAAGCTTCTGTGGCAGAATTTGACTGCAGTAGTGCTGGAAACTAGTAATGAGGAGAAGGGGACCAGTCACCATGAAAGCAGTGCCATTAACGTCTGCCTTATATGTGTCATGGAAAAGGTAACTCTACTCTGGTTTATGTCTTTCTTTTCGTTATAGAAATGAGTACTGGGTGTAAGAGCTCAGGTGATGACAAGGGTTGCTGCTGGGCTTCTATGTGAGGTGAGGCTGGGACTGCCCCATGCTGGACACAGCCAGCGCCAGCTTGTTCCAATGGCCCCAGGGAAAGGCATAGCAGGGCCCTACTGCCAAGATGGCAGCACTTCTGGGAAAGCATTTATAAGAAAGGGCAGAAAACACCACACAGACAGGGAGTGAGGAAAAAATGTGAAAAACAGCCCTGCAGAAACAGACACTGCAGAAGGAGGTGCTCAAGCAGAAGTACCATGAAACCTGTAGAGAAGCCCCTGGTCATAGAATCATAGAATTGTTTGAGTTGGAAGGGCCCTTTAACAGTCACTTAGTCCAAACTCCCCTGCAAAGAGCATGAACACCTACATCTAGATCAGGTCACTCAGGGCCTGGTCCAGCCTGACCTTGAATGTCTTCAGGGATGAGGCATCCACCACCTCTCTGGGCAACCTGTTCCAGTGCCTCACCAACCTTACCGTAAAAAACTTTTATTTTTTATATCCAATCTAAATCTTCCCTCTTTTAGTTTGAAACTATTTCCCCTTGTTCTATCACCACAGAGCCTGCTAAAGAATCTGTCCCCTTCTTTCTTAGAGCTCCTCTTTAGATAATGAAAGGCCGCTCTCAGGTCTCCCTGAAGCCTTCTCCAAGATGAACAGCTCCAGCTCTTTCAGTCTGCCCTCGCAGGGGAGGTGTTCCATTCCTTGGATCATTTTTGTAGCCCTCCTTTGGATGTGCTCCAACAAGTCCATGATCGTCACGCAGCCCATGGAGAGGCCCGTGGTGCAGCAGGTAGATGTGGCACGAAGAAGACTGCAGATCATGGAGAGGCCACACAGGAGCAAGGGAGAAGCATGAGGAGGAAGTAGCAGCAGGGAAGAGCTGTTATTGACTGACCACAGCGCTGTGCCCCATCCCACCTACACTACTTGGGGTGCGGGGAAGTCAGGAGCAAATGGTTCTTGAGCCTGGGAAAAAGGGGAAATGGTGGTAAGGTATTGTTTTGATTTTTGTCTGTTTCTCACCATCCAACCAAAACTGAATTAATTTCCCCAAGTCGAATCTGTTTTGTCTGTGATGGTAAATTGTAAGCAGTCTCCCTGTCTCAATCGTATCTCAGGAGGTCTTTCATCTTAAATTTTCCCTTGTCCTTTTGAGGAGGGGGAGAGAGCGCAGCTGGGTGGGCTTCCAGCCTCCCATCACAAAATGATATTAGAATTGATTCACAGGACTGGAGGGACCGACAATAAATCATAAAGATGGGCACCTGTTCTGTCAAGTAGTAGTAACGTGCAAAAACAGGAGATAAGAGGAATATTATTAATTTAAGTCTGTCAATGCAAAACTGTTTTCATTCTGTCTGAGGTTTTAGAACTGATATAAGAACTATAAAGTATAGCCCAGTGAAATTCAGGTGTATTTCACTCTGGCCAGTCATTTCAGTTTTGTATCAATATAATTTCACTACTGGATTTTTTAATACATGACAACACTGGCTTTAATAGTTTGTAATAGTTTGTTAAAGCAGACATACTTAAAACACTAAAAAAGAAGGGAATCCGCAGGTACACATCAAAATGTGCCCAGATACGAAAAAAAAATTGAAATCTGAACTCTTAGAATATGAATAGTATCTGGAAGGTTCTACATATAAGATGTCAATTGTCACCTCAGTCTTAAAATGATATAAATCCTAAGAAATACATTTTATGTTGCTAGTCTATGTAAATCCTCCTGAAATTTGTATCTTATATAGAAGAATTAGTGTACTTTTTATCTTGATGCTAGGGATGATATGACTGTAATATCAGTCATATGCTGTAATATGCTGTCATATGCTGTAATTGTCTTTGATGAAGAGAGATGTAGAAAGAATTTGAAGTATGAAACCTAGAATCTTGTGGGTTGCTTTTGGCCACAAAAGTTCCCATGCATCAGAAGAAAAAAAATGGTGTTGAGCAACCTAAGCAGGTCGGAAGCTCCTTTGAAGGCCATTTGTGACCATCTCTGCCTGTCACGTGTTCAGCATGGACTGCAGTATAGGAGTGGAATGCCAAGTGAGTTACTAGCAAAGTGCTAGAAACAAATTTAACTACAGAGCTCTCCCACAGAATATTTAATTTCCCTGTGATAGACATTTTGCAGTCCCCAAGTCAGGCTGGATACCTTAACCTACCTATATTTCAAATTCTCTTTCATATTCAACACAAATATTAATGTTTTTGGCTTGATCGTACAACACAGAACTAAGGAGGCTCCTTAAGGCAACCTGAGTGGTTTAATACATCTAAGTGCATACATGTTTTCTCTAAAATGTGAAACAGAGCTGGATGAAAACGTTTCTGAGGCATAGGGAAACTTCGGAATTGTAGTGTTTGTACCTTTCTCCCATGAGAAGCAAAGCTTCTTGTGGGAGAATGCATTTGCACAAAAGTGGGCAACAAATAAAGCTAGGAGGTCAGTAAAATCCCAATTTATGAGTGCAAATCACTTGAGTGGGTACTGCAATGTGAGGCCTTCTGCCAATGCAAACAAAAGTATTTGAAAGCAGTTCTTTCCACACTGCCCTGGAATGAAAGATGATCCCACAGAGGTAGGTTCTAAGAGGAATGGGAAAGAGAAGAAAACTGATTTGCAACGATGAGTTGAAAAGTTCTTATAGAAAGATTACTGCATAATTAAACATTTGTGATGACTCTTAATTTGTTCCTCTGTCTTTACATATGTTTGACAGTGATTATCATGGGAATCATGCCATGGCCTCAGGCTCCACAGTGGTAGCCTGGATGTACATACCACAGAATCATAGAATAATTAAGGTTGGAAAAGACCAATAAGATCCAGTCCAACTGTCAACCCCCCACCACCATGCACACTAACCCATGTCACTTGGTACAACAAGTATGTGTGCCAAACAGCATTAGAGGTAATAAATGTTTGCTGGTCCTTTACCAGCATAGCAGATTTACCTTAATATTGATGTTGCTGTATTTTGGTAAAATCCCACCTATCTCAGCAACATCAGTCACATGACTACAACAGCTCTATGTAGCGTTAGCAATATCAGAACACCCTACCACATTTCCTGCACTGACAACAATGCTGTCATTTAACTTAGCTTGCTTTTTTATCTAACAAATCTCATATAGTATAAAAATGCGCAAGGCTTAAGGGAAGACAAATAGGACAGACATAGCAAGCAATTACCCAAGTGGTTGTCACAGGTATTGTAAAAGTAATGACATCAAGCTCTCTCTTGGAGGTGCTGCTGACATGGAAGGAAAGGGACTGTCTCAGCAAACTTGTAGGCATATGACAGCTTCCTGGTACCTTCCATGTCCTGAGTTGCAACTGCTCTGCCACTCTTAGCAGAGCAGAAGAGCATTTCTAACAGGTCAGCACAAAGGCATGGTTCCATCTGGAGGTATGAAGTTTTCTGAGGTTCAGGCTTAGGGCTGGGACATATCACAAGGGTGGGAATTCAGAAATCAGATAAATGTCAGAGAATAAAAGAGCTGAGGCAGAAAAAGACAGATGTTCCCTTGGCACATGGCTAAACTCACTGGTGGGAGACTTTGGCAAAAGCTCACAGTCTGTGTGTTCCTCTTGCTGTTGAGTGGAACTGGGTTTTGTGTAAATTCTGTAAATAAACTAATGACCTCAAGACTATCCTAACTTTGAACCCATTTTTCATCCAGATGCACCCACCCTCCTGCAAAGCCTTGGTATTCAATTTGCCTTGAAACCAAAAGGGCAATGAGGCTATCATCCCCTGGTTAGCATATTGAAGTAGCCCAGCAACAAGCAACGTAACAATGAACTACAGATTGCTCCATCCATTAATCTGCTCTCATCCTTTTCCCTTTTAGCAGTGGTGAGCCACAGAGAAAACAAAAAGTTGTTCTCATCAGATTTTAGACTAAGTCTTTTTTACTTTAGTAACAAGAAATATGTGATTGAAATCAACAGAGTTTGCTTTTTGTTTGATTTAGAATATGCTTAAAATGGCATTTCTGTCTCTATTTCAATAGTTCCTGGGCATGGCACTAAAAAATGTAAAATGAAAAGTAACAATAGTTAACAATATTGTAAACTCAAAGATGCAATACATTAGGAAACTGAAAGAAGCCCAGATGTGCTCTGATTTTATTTGAACTGTATTTATTTGAAATATATCAGGAAGGTTGGGAAATTCAAGCAGATTAAAAGTCTGCTCTGAACTTCTGCAAAAAGATGGACCGCAGAAGAGCTTTACATGGGCAAACACATCTTCTTGATTTATTTTCATTAAACAGTGTTCTAAAACCAGGACTAATAACAGCAAAACAGAGCAACTTGCCATAGAAATACTTAATGGTCCTGTAGCTACATGATAACTACATAGCAGGAACTTTCAGGAGTTGACTGACAAAAATGCGGTACCCTGCTATGTCAATTTAATTAAGAGCTATTCTTTGCAACTTCAATTGACAGTTGGGAAATCTGTAAACTTATCTAAACCTGAGCAGCCTTCTACTTGCTGTAGTTCAAGAGAGGAGCCTCCTCTTCCTGCACTCTTCCCTTGAACTGTTTCCATGGAATGCTGTCCATATTCAGAAAAACGTACAGGTTGCCAAACTGTCAACTGAAGCTGTAATGAATGGCTCTAATTACATTCAAGTAGCAGAGAGCATTGCCATTTTAATCAAATCTGAGCCTTGTGAGATATTTGGCAGAAATACAAGAGAAAGTCTGAGGAATACAGTGCCAAAATGTTAGTAACCTTTTATTCTAAATTCTGCTTGTTGGAGAAGTGAATGCCAAGTGCTTAGCAAAGGTTGGAGTTTTTTGTTGTTGGTTTTTTTTTGGTTTTTTTTGTTTGTTTGTTTGTTTGTTTCGTTTTTGAAGGGGTATGGGGGGGTCAAACCTATGTGGTTTCTCCATGACTTATTAGCCTGTTCCATAACAACAAAGGAAAACAAAACCAAAAACACAGCCCCATAATTTCAAGACTAAAAATGATTATCAGCGAGTTAGCTAATCAGTCAGATGCTGTCACACTGCCAGTCACAGAGGAAAGGAGGACCAAAGAGCATCGTTTAAATCAAGAAGTTTCTGCCAGTGCTCAGCCTTGTGCTGTGTACAGCGAGAGACGGCAAATTGCTTTGTCAAATATCTGCTCAGACACTACCCCAGCTCCCTTCCAAATGGCACAGCTTTATGTTCTGGAGCACCTTCTTAACCTAACAATGTGAAAGACTTACCCTTACCAGTGTCTGGTAATCTTTGCATTCCATCTCTTCTTACAAATCAAAAATCTGTTACTAACCTGCAAGTTATTTATTTAGCACAGTTTCCTTTAGGAACTTGACATTCATACATAAAGTATAAAAAAAAATAAAATGTTCAGCAATGGGAAAGAATAAGATAATAAATTATCCAAGCTCTCTGCAAGGTTAATAGTTGGACTGGACAAGAAAGAAAACAAAATCTCTGGAGCTTTTCAGAATCTGTTCTGGAGGGTGAAGGAAAGCAACAAAGGAAGGAAGCACCTTCTTCCAGAGCAATTCATTTGTTAACATAACGTTTTCAATGCTGCTTCGGTTCCCTCTCATGAAAGGATCTGTGCCAAGAGTATTCTAAGTGAAACAAAAAAAAAAAATGAAAGGATTTGTCTCAGATATTTCAGGTGCAGCACAACAGATTGCCATCCACCACTTCATTTCCAAGAGATCGCTGTCATTTAATCCACTAGCATTGTACTAGTCTTGTCCTGCCAGTCGTCACACAGCAATCCTGCAGCTTCATGTCCCAGGAGAAGGCTGGATGCCAACAAAGTCTTTACACTTACTATTGCATGCTCTGGTTCCAGCTCCATTCCCAGAAGAAAAGGCATTCAGAGGAAAGCTTCTTCCAAAGTTCCAAACAGTCTCCATATTCATGTTCTTTGTTCACTTGGTATGTCTTTACATTGTGCAAAACCTATAAGATGGGCAATCTGTGCAACTATCTGTCTCATAACTTATTTTGAAGTAGCCTCCACTATATCATTACTCAGCTTCCCAAACAGTGACAGGATTCAGAGAAGGACGTTGCCACAGTATAGATGGTCCAACCACGGCCTCCCTCTATGATGAATCTTATCAGCCAACAGCCTCTCAATTTCTAATGACTGTTTATGAGGGTGGATAGTGATAGGACAAGGAGGAATGGTTTTAAACTAAGACGGGGGAGGTTTAGGTTAGATATTAGGAGGAAGTTTTTCACTCAGAGGGTGGTGACACACTGGAACAGGTTGCCCAAGGAGGTTGTGGATGCCCCATCCCTGGAGGCATTCAAGGCCAGGCTGTATGTGGCTCTGGGCAGCCTGGTCTAGTGGTTGGCGATCCTGCCCACAGCAGCGGGTTGAAACTAGATGATCTTTGAGTCCTTTTCGACCCAGTCCATTTTATGATTTCTAATCCTAATCTTTTTCCCTCACATAGAACTGAATGATTGGAGTACCTGTTTAAAGTATTGTGCTTCCTTTCTTTCTTGGTGAAGATGTTCCTAAAGAAGCTTCCTCTGTTTTTCTTGGAGATTTTCTTGAAGACGTTTTTTGGGGCTACTGGTGGATTTTTTTGGACAAAAGATAATTGTGCTGTTATCTTTTTCTGGAAACAGCATGTTTTGAAGCATCTGGTGAATTAACTTTCTGGTACACTGATGAAACAGATTAGCATGGGACACATCACAGGCATCTTCACTGCTGATGCAACTAAAATATCAGATTAGCTAATATAAGGAGGAAAGTGATTTATTTTTTTTTCTTTAATGCTGGTTGTATCCTCCATTCTTTAAATACATGCATAGGTCTTTCTGGCTTCAGCTAATAACAGATGTTTTAAACATGATGTAAAAGCTCCACACAGAAGGATATTTCTCTCCTATCAACTTCAGTTTGAAGCATGAAATATAATTATTCTTATATCATTATCTTAGCCTGCCTAGTTCAAAGAAATAAGACACAATCTGGAAGCGTTTCTATGCCAAAAAAATGTGCTAGCCTTTTCTTCTAAAAACTGAGTTGCAGATAGGATGGAAAGGAGAGAATCCTTTTTCTGGGTTAGTAAAAATGGAGTGTTTGCTTCACTTCATGTTCCAATACAAAGCCTAGTACCATAATAAGCACGAGATAAGAGCATTTGAAATGCACAGAGGACACCTAAGCAGAAACAGTCTGCTTTTCAGGCATGATGAGTACTTGCTGCAAATGATGGTGCCTAAGGAGAACACAGGCTGAGGCAACCAGAACTGAGATCTGTTACTGGGAGATGTATTCTGTTTTGTATACTCTGATACCTTAACGTATATCCCATGTTACTTTGAGGAAGAGTAGTAATGACAGCACTATGAAAAGTAAATGAGGTCAGAAACAGGAGTGCAAAAAAATTTAACAGATATTCACAGAATCACAGGGAGCCACAGAACTGTAGGGGCTGGAAGGGACCTCTAGAGATCAAGTCCAACCTCCTGTTAAATCAGTTTCCCTACAATAGGTCACACAGGCAGGTATCCAGGCAGGTCTTGATAATCTCCAGAAAAGGAGACTCCACAACCTCTCTGGGCATTCTGTTCCACTGCTCCATCACTCTGACAGTGAAGTTCTTCTGTACATTAGTATGGAACTTCCTGTGTTACAGTTTCTGCCTTTTTTTCTGTTGCAGCAGACCACTGAACCATCCCCGTCTACTTGACTCCTGCACTTTAGATATTTATAAACAGTGATGAGATCCCCCCTCAGCCTTTTCTTCTTGAGGCTGAACAGCCCCAGCTCTCTCAGCCTTTCCTTGTACAAGACATGCTCCAGGCCCTTAATCATCTCTGCAGCCCTCCACTGGACTCTCTAGAAGTTCCCTGTTTTTCTTGAGCTGGGGAGCCCAGAACTACACATAGAACTCCGCATATGGCAGAGAGTAGAGGATCACCTCCCTTGACATGCTGGCAATGCTCTTTTTCATGCACCCCAGGATACCACTGGCCTTCTTGACCACAAGGTCACACTGCTGGCTCACAGCCAACCCATTGTCCACCAAGACAGGTGGACAGGTCCCTCACTACAGAGCTCCTCACAGAGCTCCTCTCCAGCCTGTACTGACGCATGCAGTTATACCTCCCCAGGTTCAAGACTCTACTCTTGCTCTTGTTGAAACTCATCAGGTTCCTATATTTATATATGTGTATGTGTGTGCGCACACATGTGTTCTCTAAGCTTCCTCTGTTATCTTGATACTTTAACATGGAATCAGGTATCCCATCTATTAAAAATATCATTTGCCTGATGACTGAAAGGTGCAGAGCAGACATTTACATAGGAACTAATCACTTTAAGCTCTTCTTAGAGTCAGTGTGCATCTAGTGAGTCTAATTACCACAACCTGAATTAAGCAGATTTTTAAGATAGGTGAAATGAGTCCCATGCTAGTGGTACGCATTGCTTTCCACTGTCCATGAACACAGCATTGGTGATCAAGTTAGCAGTTATCAACTGAGAGGAATCTGATTGCAATGAAGATTAAAGGTGTTTATCCCACCTTGAAAACCAGAACCTTAGGTCACTGCAGCCTTGCCAATGGGATCATGCTGTTTTACATCAAAGTAAGAAATAGAGTCATTTCTGTTTGCTTTATTACTGACAGGACTAAAAAGAGTTAGTAGCCTGTATGTATTTTTTTTTTTTTTTTTTATATTTAGAGAAAGGGAAAATATTTTGAATACAATAAGACAAAATAATAACATAAGATACAATCCTGGGAAAGTGTAAGAAATTGATGAGAAAACCTTCCTTTCTCCAGCTGTGAACAATTTCTGCTACCTTAACCCAAGATCTCTTAAGGAGATAACAGTTTACAGTCAGAGAGGAATGGAAGAAGCAGACTGCTTACATATACTTTGTGCCGTAGATCATAATGTACAGATTCAGACACTGAAAAAGATGATTTACTTCAAAAGAATGCTGCTTTCCCATAGCTCCACTGCTACAAGACATACCAGCTCAGATCTTGTAAGTACATTGTAGAATACAGTGACACCAACACTTCATTGCATAGTAGATACATATCCCATGACAGCCTCAAATAGGACTGCAACAGCATCTTGACATGATGAGGCTGAGTTCATGTTAAGGCAAGCCATGTTCACAGAATGGTTGTAGAAATTTAGGTCTTGCTGAATCGATAGTTAGTAAAGCAGTGTTTCTCACTGTTCTTCCCAGGAATTGCAGAAGACTACTCCAGGAGCCAAAAACAAAGAAGGTATGAATACTGCTGCATGCAAGGTCATTTTGAATTGAAGGTGGAGATGGAGCACAGGCGATGTGATAGCATTCTCACTGAGTGCAGTGCTAGTCTTTGAGGGTTGTTACTGTTTTGTTATGGTGGTGGTAGTTTTGTTTCAGCAGTGATTGGAAAATACACACATACATGACTCAGCAGTCCAAAGATCACACTCAGTTTCATATTGAGCTTGTCACCATATTGGTGCCAACTGCTGTTTCAAGACCTATTAGGCTGTCATGACCGCCATGGGTTAGTGCTATAGCTTAAGTTACAGACACAGCAGACTGGGGTTCCCATCAGATTCAAGCAGCAGTGAGCTGTAATATGAGGAGAGTATTCCCAGCTTCATTAGCCACCCTTGAGTCTCGTTAAATTTGTTGAAGCAACTTTTCTTATCTTTTCCATTATATTACACAGATAAGGCATGATTACTTGATACGATGTTGTTCAGGTCACAAAACAGCAAAATTGCTTCTGACAGGTTCTTGGCAATACCAGGCTAAGTATTCACAGGTAAGCCCATGGACACATATAGAAAGAAGAGTTGAACTCACCCAACTGATGAGGGATCTCACTAGCTATGCAGCAATCCTACACAGCAGGGTAGGGGTAAGAGAAGATCTCTTTTCAGTGGCTGGCTCTTATTTGAGCCCAGAGTGGCTCCACCGTGGGTTGTCCCCTTCTGGTCAGGTGGGGAACACAGGTGCAAACAATGTTCCTGTGCTCCCTGGGCCAACCACACCCCTTCACAAGGTGCTCAATCACCAGTTCAAGCCATGACATAACAGTTCCTCTACAGATGTCCTTACGTGTATTTAATTGGTACACAAAAGGACACAAAGCTCTTTGTTAAAATGAAGTTACTTAGTTAAAACACTCTAACAATCATAAGAACCCTATGACCACTAGTCAACTGTGTTAAACAGGCAATAAAATATATGAAGGTGTGGCACAATCCTTACTGGTGAAGTGAAAGCAGTAGCATGATATCTGCTACAGACAGGTTTTCTGTATCCTTTCATAACCTGTTATTTCATGGTGGAGGCTGACTAAGCAGTCTGGAGTCAGGACAAATGACTTCATGCTGCATCACTATGAACACATAGAATTGTAGACAAATACAGGAATGGCAAGACGTTCTACATGAGGATTCTCCTGAGTTCAAAATAGACACTTCTGGAGGTATACAACGTACTGATCAAAATATTTGCTTTTAAGAAATAATGGACCAACAATCCTAAGGCTACCCACAGAATAACCAGCAAAGAATCTTCCAGGCCATTATGTGGAAAGAAATGCAAGCCAGCAGGATCTGGACTGTAGCTAGACCTGTAAATATTTAGTCCTGACTGCATTAAGATGACTTTTGCAAATCGGTCTACTCTGGGATTTATTTATTTGTTTATTCATTTATTTTGCCATATCTTAACACACCTTACATAAATCAGAATAGAAGTCATTGCTTTCACATGGACATTTATGGAGACCAACTCCTGGGAACCAGAACCACAAGCAACAATGAGCAACTGAAAAAATTAAAATGTTACGAAGGAGATGACTTGTTTCTCAACTGGATGATAACCAGAGATCTACTCATATTCATTCAAAGCCTTCTCAAAAGCATTTCTTGCCTTTTGACTGGCCCACACAACTCATCAAAAATTGTACAAAACAGGGTTATTTATTGCTTGCCACTTCACTTCCTGAAGGTGAAAGATCCCCCAAAAAGAGAAAGCGTACTGCAGCATGTATATAAAATGTATTGATAGGCCTTAGTCTTAATTAAGTCCTTCATTATATGAATCAACAATCGGATACAGAAGCCGGTCAAGTGTATCAGTCAAGATACAGAAGCAAGTCAGTAATCCCCCCTTGGAGAAATCTAGGAAGATCAGTTTCAACAGCCTAAGCTGTTCCTTATATCAAAGTTATTCTTCTGAAAGGTACCACAGACAGCCCATCAGTCACTCCAGGCAAGTCTCCAGCCTCACTGGCTCTCAGTCACTCCCCAGATGGTCACAGTTCTTACTAAATAACTCAGTCACATCCTTACTGCAGAGGCTATCATGTAAAGTTACAGTTTGGTTTGGATCTACATACACAGCACTGTCCATGCAAAACACCTAGGTAGATTTCTGCTTGCCTTAGTCCAGTTATGGTAAGCGTGAGGCTGAGGCAAAGGATGTGCCTGTGTGCCATGTGACTGATTAGAAACAAAGAAGCTTTGGGGAGGACTTCATGATTTATCCAAGTGGTGACACGGGATGATAATTTTCCTCGAGCAACTGCGAAGCTGCCTTGTTGCTGTTGTAGCTACTGGTGCCGACACTCTTGCAATTGCTTCTGGGAGTAGGAACTTCTGGGTATAGCAGTAACAAATATATGTGGAGCCTGATGCTTTCACCAAAGGTTCTGCCGCTACTGTAATGCATCCTTTCAGCTTAGCAAGGAGCACAGAAAGCGAATTAGACCAAAAAAAGCAGAAAATATGATAAAAGCATTTAAAATTTAAATGCTCAATTTTTTAGTAAATACTACTAAGCAAATATGCATCTCTCAGAAAGTCAAAGAGTCAGAGAATACAGTTCCATCATCTATCAGCGCTCCTTGTTGACTGGTGAAGTACCAGAAGACTGGAGGCTTGCCAATGTGACTCCCATCTACAAGAAGGGCTGTAAGGAGGACCCGGGGAACTACAGGCCTGTTAGCCTGACCTCGGTGCCAGGGAAGGTTATGGAACAGATTGTCTTGAGGGAGATCACGCGGCAAGTGCGGGACAACCGGGGGATCAGGCCCAGCCAGCATGGGTTCACGAAGGGCAGGTCCTGCTTGACCAACCTGATCTCCTTCTATGATCTAGTGACCCGCCTGGTGGATGAGGGAAAGGCTGTTGATGTAGTCTACCTAGACTTCAGCAAAGCCTTTGACACTGTCTCCCACAGTATTCTCCTGCAGAAGCTGGCAGTCCGTGGCTTGGACAGGTACACTCTTGGCTGGGTAAGGAACTGGCTGGAGGGCCGGGCCCAGAGAGTGGTGGTCAATGGAGCTAAATCCAGCTGGCGACCTGTCACTAGTGGTGTTCCCCAGGGGTTGGTGCTGGGGCCTGTCCTCTTCAATATCTTTATTGATGACCTGGATGAGGGCATTGAGTGCACCCTCAGTAAGTTTGCAGATGACACCAAGCTGGCTGGAAGTGTTGATCTGCTTGGGGGTAGCGAGGCCCTACAGAGGGATCTGGACAGGCTGGATAGCTGGGCTGAAGCCAATGGGATGAGGTTTAATAAGACCAAATGCCGGGTCCTACACTTTGGCCACAACAACCCCAAGCAACGCTACAGGCTTGGGGCGGAGTGGCTAGAAGACTGTGTAGAGGAAATGGACCTGGGGGTGTTGGTTGACGCTCGGCTGAACATGAGCCAGCAGTGTGCCCGGGTGGCCAAGAAGGCCAATGGCATCCTGGCTTGTATCAGAAGTAGTGTGACCAGCAGGAGCAGGGAAGTAATTGTCCCCCTGTACTCAGCTCTGGTGAGGCCGCACCTTGAGTACTGTGTCCAGTTCTGGGCCCCTCACTGCAGGAAAGACATTGAGGCCCTGGAGCTTGTTCAAAGAAGGGCAACAAAGCTGGTAAGGGGTCTGGAGCACAGGCCTTATGAGGAGCGGCTGAGGGAGCTGGGATTGTTCAGTCTGGAGAAGAGGAGGCTCAGGGGAGACCTTATTGCTCTCTATAACTACCTGAAGGGAGGTTGTAGTGAGCTGGGGGTCGGCCTCTTCTCTCGTGTAACTGGTGATAGGACTAGAGGGAATGGTTTCAAGCTGTGCCAGGGAAGATTCAGGCTGGATATTAGGAAATACTACTTCTCTGAAAGAGTGGTCAGGCACTGGAATGGGCTGCCCAGGGAGGTGGTGGAGTCACCGTCCCTGGAGGTGTTCAAGGAACGTTTGGATGTTGTGTTGAGGGATATGGTTTAGCAAGAACCATCAGTGATAGGTGGATGGTTGGACTGGATGATCTTATAGGTCTTTTCCAACCTTAGTGATTCTGTGATTCTGTGATTCTGTGAAAGTTTGTGGTCAGGAAAGACGCTTGGAAGCACCATGAAGGAAAATATAACTACTGTAAATCAGCAGAGTCTCCAGGAATGGAACTCTACCCATTTATGCTAGAAGACCATTAAGCTCTGTATCTGGGACAGTGCTCAGCAAAAGCTTCCTCTCACAAATTTTCACTATCCCAGTTATGCTAGTTCAAAAGTGTAACTTTTTTTGAAAACAACATAAAGCTTTCATTGAGGGGAGGGAGATTAAATTTGTCTTTCCCTTCATTTGTCTCCCTCAGTTGCACACTTTGGCTCTTTGCCCCAGAAAGACAAATATTATGAAAAATTTTACAGAGACTCCTGCTGCTTAGAAGATCATGGAATTCATTTTATTAGCTACAAATATGAACAGCTTTTACAGTGTCCTACAAGTTGACAACAGACATCCCACCAACAACACTATTTCTCGGAGAGCAACACAGATAGAATATTTGTCTTATTAGGCACATTCTTTGCCTGATTGGAAAGCAGACAAAGAAAAGAAAACTAGAAAAAAATTTAGTTTTGTCATGTAGTATGCTCAAATTGGCAGTTTTCAGAGAGAAAGACTACAATCCTACTTCACAAAATTCTCTCTGATGTGATAATTTGTAATTCCCATAACCTATCGGGAGGCCATTTAAGCATTTGTAGATACATATTCCTTCAGTTACAGAACACATAGGAACATTTGTATGTTAAAACAAAAACATAAAAGCAATGGAGGTAAGCCACTGTAACACAGCTGTGGAATCATAATTAAGCCAGTATTTTTGACTTTTATATATATGACTCTCAAAGTTGTCTCACATGATAGTCTCACAAGATTGGAAAATGTGCTTGCACAGCAAGTAATTTGGCACAAATTAAATGGGCACAACAGGAGGCATATACGTAAAGAACCAACCACTAGTTTGGACCCCACCAGCCTCTGTGAGGACTGCAGAGCTTTCAGTACA
Organism: Pavo muticus; assembly: GCA_016647715.1. NCBI lineage: Eukaryota > Metazoa > Chordata > Aves > Galliformes > Phasianidae > Pavo > Pavo muticus. The sequence continues at coordinate 1,242,082 of JACDJE010000167.1, read as the reverse complement.
TACATGGAGCAGAACTTCAGATTTAGTGTCATTTTAAAGGAATCTTAGTCACAGACACCAAAATGTCAATTGAACAAAACAATTGCACATAAACAGGCCAAAGATACACTACTTCTCCAAATATGATCACTAAGGCAGACAAATGTAGAGGCTAGATTAAGTTACTTCAGGTAAGCAAAAAAAAAAAGTAGCTGAAAATGTTTATACTCAGTTTTTTATAATGGTTCACAATGAGCCTGAAGACGGTATTGAATGGAGATCCAAAATGCTGTTCTAGATCTAATGCTATTTCATAGTTTCATTAACAGCTGACATGAAGAAACAGAGAGCATTCTTCAATTTGTCAACAACACAAAAGCGATGGCTAGCAAGTGTCCTGGATGTCAACATAGTGGAGAATTGATCTCAAAAATTAGCCAGAACATCATAAAGCACACCTAATTGAAATCATTATCTACAGTTATATAGAACATAGAACTTAGTAATTAGGCTTAGTACTAGTTCTGGAGGAAAATCATCAAATTTAGAGTAGACTGAACACAGATTTTGGAAAAAATCACCCCTTTGCAAGCAATTAAAAGTCATGTCAGAGTATACAAGTAGGAGTTCAGTGCCAGAGAAGGTGAAATCAGCAAGGCTGTAGGTGAAATACTGTTTGCACCAGATCTCAAACAGAAATGCCCATCATAGTGCCATAGAATCACAGAATGCTTGGAAGGGACCTTAAAGACCACCCAATTCCAACCTCCTGCCATGTGCAGGGACATCTCCCACTAGATCAGGTAGCCCAAAGTCTCATCCAACTTGGCTTCTAAATGCTTGCAGGAATGCGGCAACTTGTTCCAGTCCCTCACCACCCTCATAGTAACTAATTCCTTCCTAATATCTAATCCAAATATACACTCTTTTAATTAAATGCCATTACTCCTTGTCCTATCACTACACTCCCTGATAAAGAGTTCCTCCCCAGCTTTCCTGTAGAACCCCTTTAGGTACTCCATAAGGTCTTCCCAGAGCATTCTCTTCTCCAGGCTGAACAACCCCAGTTCTCAGCCTATTTTCATAGGAGGGGTGCTTCACCCCTCTTATCTTCCATCCATGCATGGCCCTGTACACACCGTTCTCCTTTCTCATTATCATAAGTAGATACTCTTAAAATGTCTAACAAATGTTAGCAGTATGAACAACAATACCAAACAAAGGTAGTCAAACTTGCACACACAAATCTGTACATTGTTACTTTAGGCCTTTTCTTTTCTGCAAAGCTATTAAACATCCCAAGAGACCAGTGAGGAAACGAGATCAGGTCATAGCCTGATATTTTTTGTCACAGTACTGGTCAACTTTCCTTTTGCAGTAGGATCATAATAACACCTTTCTATCTTAATTTTTCTTCTCCTTTCTTCTACAATCTCATTCATAATGGATGTGATCATTAGCACCATTTCTCCTACGGAAATTTAACCTTTACTGTCTAAAAACCTCCAACACCACTTCCAAAAATCATCTTTTCCAAGGCTATGCATTTTTAGGGATACTTCTTAACTTGAAACAAATGAGAGAAACTCTGCAAAGGATTTCTCAAATTATCACTTGCTATATTAGACAACAGAAGAGGTATGAAATTCTGCCACTTCAAAAGCTATCCTGACTGCTTGAGTCTGTCCTGGAGACAGTCCAGAGTATCCCTTCGCGTAGCTCGTCCTTCTGATTCAAGCTTTCTCTGAAAGGTACAGTGAGAGTTTTTATTTTGATGGGGTTTTTTGTTTGGTTGGTTGTTTCGTTATAGAGACTTCAAATTATTTTTATCAAAAAATGCTCCTGCCAGTCTCGGCTTCCCACTCACTCCCATCCAATATCTACCTGTGACCAACTGTCTGTCAAAGCACAATAAAGTATTCTGTTTATTAACACCCAACTGAATTTCAGATGAAAACATCAAAGCTTTCTTTTATTAGTGGCCTTTCCTTTGAACGAGTGGAAACAGGAAAAGCTTTTTACACCTTTCCCACATCAACATTCTGCTGTGTAAGAGTTCCCGTAGCAGCCTTCTGAGCATTTTGGCCCACCAGAGACTCCACAGTCACAGGCGGAAGGCCCAGACTGGATTATAGATAGCATTCTTGTAAAAATTAAATGGACGTTGTTGTAGATAAAGAAACGTCCTAACAACAATTGGATTCTTGTGCTTCACAGTGCAGCTATGTACATCTACTCACTAGCAAGCATATAAATTGCATTGCCTTTAAAAGATTAAAATAGACTGTATTCACCATAGATAATACATTTGCTTTTATCACACGCTTGAACAAGATAACTGAACTAGAGACTTACTCTTTAATAGGCAAAACAAATCCTGCTTCACTTTGTGTGAATGAGGCAAAAAGTGTTTATCAAGGGTCAGATATGAAAACACAATACCAAAAGATAAACTAACAAAAAAAGATACATTTACAAGAGATAGGGGAAGACGGCGTGTCAGAAGTTTACCAGTTTTGGTCAGAGATATAGACACAGAACTTTCAGAAGATCTGAGCTAATGTATTTTGGTTGACCTTTATCTACTGTAATCTATCTGAGGGATTGCATGGGGCCATAAAATGTGTGAAGAATTGATTCATAAAATTCATGACATGTCTGAAATAGAACCATTAACTACAGAAATAAAGCTAATATGGCATTTATTAATTAACATGTAGCATACAAATTTCCATTTCAATGTGACATTAAGGATTCATAAACTGTATCCCTTTCTAGGCAAAATATTGCAATAAGAGATGGTTTCTGAAATTCTGTTGCTTTCCCTTTAAATTAGAATTTTCTTTCTAAACACTTAAGAGTTTTCAAGAGAAATCACATAAAATTCAAGTGTTTTGTTTTTTTTTTAAGCAGGAACTGTCAGTAAATTTCTATACAAACAATATCAACTTCTTTGTAAATATATATATGTATTAAAAAATCAACCGTTTTTTTCCTCCATGCACAAGCAGACAGTTTTGGTAATGGTTCATAAAGAAAAGGAATTTAGTGCAAGTTTTAATTGACAAAATATTGACAATTTAAAATCAGCATTGATGTATCTTATTTTGTTGGGTGATTCCATCCAGTTTTCCAAATTTGTATTATTAGTGCTAGAATTGCAAATGTGCTAATTTATTGTATAAATCACAAACAAATGCAACAGACCCCTTCCCTGGGCACTAAGAACAATCCATATCCAGTAACCACTTCTAGGATCACCTTTTCACATCTTCCAAACCAGCACAGGCCCACAGACTCTGTGTTGAGCAGTGCCAGGGCCTCAGGACATGGAGAGACAAACTGCTGCACCACTGTAGGCCTATTTGGCTGAGGGGCAATCTAGCCACAGAGGCACAGCTTTCCCTGCCCTTCTCTGTGTTTCCCATGCACAGCTCCTGGCTCCATATCCTTCTCAAACATGTGACTGCACCTGCAGTGCAGGCTTTTGTTTGCTACAGTGATTATAATCCTATCTATAGGCAGATGCAGAGAAATAGGATGAAATGCTCACATTTACAGAGCAGTGTATGGAGAACAGAAACCGTAATGTCAATATGATAAATGGCAGGTCTAGGAGAAATTGAGGGTAATTTTTGTATGAAAAAGTATTCCATTTTTGAAATATCAACTTCAAATGAGCATAAACCCAGTTCTAAATGGTTCTCCTATTCAGAAACCATATTTAATGTGATACAGAATTATGACAGATGTGACTATAGGTGACTACCTCATATTTTTTCCTCAAGGTTCACTTCTCCCACAAGCCCCTCTGATGCACAGCAGAATGATTGCAACTTTGGAAAAAGATGACACTCTTGATAAATAAATTCCATATGTACTGTAAATTGCCACAAGCTTACACTGTTGATCTGCTAGCTGTGTACCGGATATCACCAAAGCAGGGAGCTTTCCTTGCACTGCACAGAGTGGAGGATGTTCACTCAAACAATGGTATGAAGGATGTTTGAGGGAAGATCAAAGAGTTCTATGAGGATTTAATAGAATTATAGAATCACAGAATGGCTTAGGTTGGAAAGAACCGTAAAGATCTTTGAGCTCCAGCTCCCTTCTGTGGGCAGGGCTGCCCCCCACCAGCTCAGCTGCCTAGGGCCCCATCCAACCTGGCCTTGAGCACCTCCAGGGATGGGGCACCACAGCTTCTCTGGGCAGCTGTGCCAGCGCCTCACCACCCTCTGAGTAAATAATTTCTTCCTAACTTTTAACCTAAATTTCCCCTCTTTTAGTTTAAAGCTATTCCCCCTTGTCCTATCTATGTGAAGGCTGACTGAATGGGAATGCAAACAAGGTTTAAAGTGTTCCTAGAATTATATTTTCTTTAAACAGTGCAAGCTGGTGTTACCTTTCTATACATAGCTTAAAAAAAAAGTTCCCTGCCATTGCTATCAGGTTTATAGCATCTCCTCATTTCCTGTGCACTGATTATGGGTAAGTATACATAAGCCATACCATAGCATATTTTCTACCTAGTTAGTAGCTTATGGGCTTCCTTGAACTGAAACTTCTTGAAGCCTTTCTGTTTGAATGTAAATGAATTAGAAATTATGAATCGCTTTTTGTTCTGCTTTCTGACTTTTCAGACTATTTTCCATGTACTTTCTAGACAGGTTTTACTCACTGAAGCAATTTAACTCATAGAGAATTACAAAGAAAACTGAGACAGGTTGGTCTTTTATGTTTTAACTTCTAAGTCACAACTGTCTTCAGCCTGCTGTGAAAAACATCAAAACTAGATTTTTATTAAACAATCTGACTTTAAAGGTAAGAGTTAAAGGTGAGATAGGCAAATGCTTGTGAACAACTACATCCCTCTTATCTGAATAGGAGGTATCTAAATACCTGGGCAGTTTTGACAGCACTACCCTTTGTATTTTGTATTTTGTCAGAAAGCTGCTCCAGGCAGAGGAGAAAGCAGATATGACAAGTAACCAGATGTCCCCAAACTGTTAATGGTGAGGTATCTGTGTACTACAGTTTCATTTCTATTTCTTGAGGTTATTAATATATTGCAGTTAGTTCTAAGTAGTTCTAAGACTAAACATTATTAAGGCTGGCATGTATTTATTAATATTCATATTAAAAAATAAATATATTTAGAAAGTGTTTTTCATATAAATTGTTATTAAAATAGCAGAAACATTCACAATGGCTAATCTCTCTCTTCCAGTGCAAGGAGATACACCTTCTATAAAGGGATTTCCTTCAGGAATCTCCCTTTATTGTCTTCACAGACTATTCAAATGCAGTTGTAAACTACAGCCCAGCTTAGCCCTTGCCTTTCTCTACTGGCTACATGTGTTGCTCAAGAAAGTCTTCACTAGACCAGATTAAGCCTTTAGGAATATCCTTGTTTTATGTCTGATTAAAACTGCTGAAGCTTAGCAGTAGATTTCTAGAAATTCTCTAGAATGCTGAAGGAAATTCAAGCTTTGCACCAACAGGGAAATAGGCCAAGCAAGAATTATGCATGACTTCACTTGTTCTTTGAATGTGGTATATCAATATAAATATGTTTTCAGTGAATGTGGTTGCACACCTCTGCAGTTGGCTAAAAATAAGAAAAGAATGTCTGGTCCTGCCTAAAAAGGCAAGTAACAAATATGGTTCTTGTCTGTTGTTAATTGATAGTAATGGGTTGTTTGGCTTGCAAGTATTTTTGGTTTGCAAAGATAAGGAGAAGGCTGAGGAAGAAACCAATCCAGATTCTTGAACATTTATGCAAATAATCAGTTTAGTAGATTAGATCAGTCCTCTATCTTTCATAGTCTTCTCACAAAGGAAGTGGTTAAAAAGGGATCTCATAAGATGTTCTGTAGGGATCAGAGAGGCACGTGCTTTAGGTACCTAAAGAATGTCTGAAGACAAAAAAATAAGACATAATGTAGAGTTTAGAGACTTATATGAGTTGGCAGCAAGTAAACAGATGTTTCTGGGTTGCAGTTTTAAATTTAGGCATGCACTTCTTTTTCTGGGTTGAATATCAAAATACTAAAAGAGAGCAAGGAGACAAGACCTACTTATTAGAGAACTGCTTACCAGACCTCCCAGTCTGAATAGAAGAATTACAGTGCAGGTAAGAGGATATTTATTTTGATTTATTCAACTTCCATGTGTTTTGGAGAGCCTACAGTTTTCAAGTCAGGATTTTCCATTTGATGAAAATGGACAGATGAAGTAGACAAGGCTAAACCAAGTCAAATCCTAAGCAAAATGGCACAGACAGTTCTTCCATTCCAAATTAAAATCAGGATTTTTCACCCTTCTCTGTTGCCTCTGAAGATGTTGATTCATTGCTCCTTTTTACTTCTGATCAAAGCAATTAATTCAAAACCGAGAAGTCATGAATTCATGTTACTGAGATCATCCTTTTTGCAGAAGAACTTGCGTTTAGAAATTATGGTAGGAATGCAGACTACACTGCAAAAAGAGCAAATAATAACTTTCTAAGAGGAAATCTTATTGAACTTGAAAATTTAGAAAAAAATACAGGAAACGTTTCTGCTCAGTTTTATCAGTTTATTATACCTTCAGATTTTACAAGTATGAAAAATATCATTCTTCTTAAATCATAGATGACTACATGTCAGAATGGATAGTTTACTTGTTGCTTGAAAACATGTTTAGTTAGGGCTCTACCCTGAGAAATGCCAGCAGAGCCTTCATGTATCAATGTTTGCCCAGGCAATATTTGTATTTGTTCATGTAAATGTCCAACTAGAACACATAAATATTGATTTGTTTGCATACGGAAGATATTTTTACTGGCAAGAATTTTTGAAAGTGAGGCCTAACATCTAGTACCAGACTATTTAATGGCCTTTAAAAAAAAAACATTAGCAGGCAATTTTTTTGAGGCTTGTCAAAATATAACAAATTTGAAATATATATGTTCAAATATTCAGGTTTGACTGTTCTGAATCTTGAATGCAGCATTTCAGAAAGAATAAATTTTCACAGAAGGAAAGAAGGACTTCATTTAAATCAAAAACCTGGGAAAATAAAGACATATGTTTGGTTCCTGTTACTGTAACAAACTTTTCTGACACTAGGCAAGTATCATAATCCCTCAGTCCCGTAGTACCTAGCTGGAAAAAAATGGAAGTACTGATTCTTCTTTTTCTTGTCTTGCTTCATTAACCTTGAAGGTCTTTGGAAACAGGATTGTCCCTGGTTATGTATGGTTAGGATTTGCAGGAATAAGACACAGTTCTCAAGTGGAAGTTCCAGAAACTACCGGAAAAGGAGCATTCAGTTTCCACTTATATTACTATAAAATGTAACTAACTTCTGAAATAAAGCATTTTTAATTATTATTATTATTATTATTTAGAAATACTCAAGATTAATTTGGTATGTTTTCAGTTAAAACAACCTATGTTCAAAAATATTTTTGTTTACTGTGTACAAAGAAAGCAATCAAATGTGTTCCATTCAACTCAGCTGAGCAGCACTAGACATCTCTTGGTTTATTTTACTGGCTTAGATTTGTCAGCCTCTGAAAACTCATGAGATTTGTGTCTAACCATCAAGGTAAATTACAGAATTATAGAATCACCAAGGTTGGAAAAGACCTCCAAGATCATCTAGTCCAACCATATACCTACACCCCACTAAACCATGTCCCTTAATACAACAACTAAATGTTTCTCGAACGCCTCCAGGGACAGTGACTCAACTACCTCACTGGACAGCCCATTCCAGTGCCTGACCACTCATTCAAAGAAAAAATATTCAAGGGAAAATTATAGCTGTTTGAAATCAAAGGAAGTCCAACAGTATTCCTCTTGAAGCTGATGGTATCATTTCAAAGGAACTAGGCCTTGTTGAATTTCAGGACTTACCTGGGCTAACGATAACCTGGACTCACCTACATGGTGAGTTACAGAATTTTGCATAGCTGCAAAATTCAGACACAAGGCTGGGTAAGTATTTGGGAACAAGCAATGCTTTCAGTGCACTGTAGGAACATGTCTTTAACTACACTTGTGGCCACCATCTTTTAACTGGATGAATCACCACCAACTAGAGAGGACTGAAGACCCACAGTCTACCCATATATGTAGTCTCCTTAGGAGCAAGAAACAATAGTAACTGAGCAGCTCACATTGCTTGCTATGCTGGATCCTTGTATTGGATACAAAACATAATCCATTTTTACCAGTGAATAATTCTTTTGTATCCTTTGTTGTTTGAAAACTTCTCTTCAAGTAGTGGCACCAATATGTTCATTGTTGAGAAACCATTGGATTAATATATTCTCTACAACTCTTCTCTTTTGTGGCCTTTTTAATTACTGTTATTGTCAAAGAAATATCTATGTTTTCTGAAAAGAATAGGAATGCAGTTTGCTTTTTTTGCTGTATATACTCAGAAAACAAATCCCTGTTCCTATAAGTTGACAATCAATCTCCATTGCTATTTCACTGCAGTCAGAGCATTTGTGAAAGTATAGTTCCACTTGCCACCCATAACACTCCTCTAAATTCTTCTGTTCTTCTTTCAAAAGTAGTCAGTGAAGAACTGAATTAATTCATTTTTCCAAGTCAGCCCAAGTTTTTGAAGCAACCACATAATTTGGCTTTTGGAGAAATTGTATGATTCTTTTCCTTCCTTTTCTTTTTTCCCCTGCATCACCCAGAAGGGCTGAGCACAGGTGCTTGGAACATTAAAGTGAACGCTAGAAGCTATATTGTGCCACAGATCAAAACAGAACATCTGTACGTTAACGCTCATCTCTCACTTCAGAAAGGAACACATTCTGCATCCTGTGGAAAAAGCTGTGCAGTTCCCAGCCAGAGGCTGTAGGTTATAAAGACCTCGGAGTTCTACGTGTGTCTGGAACATGAGTAGGTTATACACATAATTTATTTCTTATTTTTTAGTTCTTTTTCTCTTAAAGCCATCTCGTATCACACTACCCAACACTTGTTATTGCTCGCAGCTAAGTTCAGAGCTCCCTTGAGCAGAGGTACAGAGACTGAAAGGATATATTGGTTTAACAATACCCACAGTGTCTTTGTTCAGTGAGGATCTCTGCGCAAGCTATTAGGAGCAGCTCCCTGTCCCATTTTTGCTACAGAGCAAAAATGTACAAACAGTCAGAATAAAGAGGATTTGTCCTGAAAAGTCATCTTCTGATCTTAATTGTTCTCATGTATTTCCATTGAATGTATGGTCTCATTTTTGCCAGTGAGAAAGTGATTTCAGTTCTACTCTGAACCCTCAATTTATAAACATGGCTTTCTTATTCTCTCCCATTTATCTAATGGATGATTTTATAGGACTTCACAAACCATGAGAATTGGTGGGCAATTAAATATCTATTAATCTGTATGAAAATACCCCCACAAGTGTACTAATGCTATGTGTATAAAAATATACCACTTGGGAAAATAAAGATTAAAAATTACATTTAAGTATAATAGTATATATACTGCAAATATAACAGTATAAACATAATAAGTTCAATATATTTCTAAGAATTTATCTCTTTTCAACAAAAAACACATGCAAGTGCTAATTTCTTGTCATATGGTATCAAAACATAGCAAGAAATACTTCTTTAAAAAATAGCTTTTAAAATTTATGGACTTGCTTGTTCCTGCATTAACGCAGATAGATAGGGTGTAAAGAGAGAGCATTTTACGTGGACCATACTGGGTCCTTTGTATCATGTACAAACTTGCTGGCTTCTGTTGCTTTCAGCAGTTTAATGCTAAGTAGAAATGATCCATGTTTCACTGTCCTCAACAAGTAGATGTCCTCTTAGTCTACAGAGAACATTCTGGGCAATTTTTCATCCCCTACATGGCTACATGAGTCCTTTTTTATTTTCAGAATCTCCTCCCTCAAATCAATCCGTTTGCACATATCACAAAAACACTGTGATTTTACAGTTGATTAACCAGTTTTCTGTAATTCAGAAATCAGGTGGTTTGCTTGAGTCAGGCAGGCATCTGGAATTGGTACAAACCCACTGGATAACTTTTAATTTTTAAGAAGTAATTCATAGAAAAGTAATGTTAAAATACCTTTTTCCAATTTATTTGAAAAAATCCTATCAAAAAAATCACATTCAGGCACTGGCTATTGTTACATATGCAATGATCAGAGATATTACAAAGGAGGCTTTATGTAAAAATATACAGTGTATTCTCTAGATGCCAACCATTCACAAAATAATCTGATTTATTAAGAACTTCTGACCTCTATATTAAGTGAAGTTCAAGGCCCATATCAAGAGGAAATTAAATAATACATAGAGTTACAGAAGTACTGGAGTTACTTGAATAGTGGAAATATTCAAGGCAGAAAACTCCATTCACTTAGACTGCACGATCTTTTTTAGCCTTTTTCTCACATCTATTCATGACAAGTGTGCTGTAGGAATTGCTTTCCAAAATTGTAAATTCAGCATGAAAACCAAAGAGCAGATTTTGTTTGCAGGTACTTGTCATACCTACATTCATATCAGAAGCGCAACTCTCCGATTTTTCCTTAGCTGGATGTAATCACCATTATTTTTCTTTCACTAACTTTTGATCTTAGCCTATGTATAGGAAAAAAATATGTCTTATATTGTGCATATCAAGCACCTATAAAGAATAATAAACAGGGCTGGAACCATAAAAGTAAAGGTACTTGCACTGCTCTAACAACTTGCCCCACTAGATCCAGTTGTATTGTTCCCATTGCTGGTATTTTATACCAGAACTTCTCAAGCTCAGTTCTCTCTCTGTCATGTTTCTTTACTCTGGTCAGGAACACATTTAAAGACCATGCAGAGCCTACCAAGAGATGTTCTATCAGCCTTTTTTCTAACACCACTGAACTGCTCAGGAATCACTACATTGACAGTTCTTCATCTTCACTGATTTCCCTGAAATCTTTACCATGGTTGTCCGTGTATACATCAGCTTTCTCATCAAAAACATTACATCCTAATACCAGGTATTCCTCAATCTTACTGGTTGTGCTCATCACATCTCCACAAGAAAATGCCTTAAACTAAGCTACAGACAATGCAACATTGCAACTTCTTCTGTGTTTGTTTTTTCTTGCCACTTCAAGGACAGTTGTCAACTGTAGTTTATATCGTGTTTTCCATCCACTTCATGGTAAATTGACTGCTAGCACATATTAGCACAAATTAAACGTCAGTAAAGGCCATCTACACCATAGAAAGAATTTTGCAATTACCTTGGCACTTTTTCAATTCCTGTTGTAAAAATTAGCAAGAATCTTCCTACTTCAGTATCACTTCACATTGAATTAGGTAGAGATTTCATGTACTTGTTATACTATGCAAAAACAACACTGAATACTTTATTTGAGAATCCAAATTTTTTCTCTTTGGCCACTTTACTGTCTTGAGCTATAGTACCACTTATCGTCTCGTAAAATCATATATTCTTTTTATATTCCCACTTTTTCCCAAGTTGTTGGCAAGATGAAAATATCTGAGCCACAACAAACCAATTTTTTTCTGTAATTCCTCCATATTCTCATACTAATTCAAGATGTATGTGTAGCCGTTAAGCATATATAAAGCTGCAAATGTTAGATGGCATCTTATAAGGAAAAATTCCTGCAGTAGTCTTTTATTCTTCTCACCTTAATAAATAGGGATTCAACTCCCACTTCCCATTTACTTTTGGTTTTTTTTTCAAAATTTCTCACAATAAATAAATAAATAAATGTTTACCTTTTTGATTTAACTTACAAGTCCCTTCGCTTTAATAGCTCATCAGAAACTTTGTTGTTCCATCTTGTACTGACCACTTCCTTATACTCCTATAAAAACAACAATGCTTCCACAAGTGGTTTAGAAGACGAGAAAATGGCTCAGAATCACTGCCCTTATTCACTTTACCAGTCAGATACTGATATTACTGCATGCCTTATACCAGAGCTATAGTATCAATGCTCAATCAATGGTCTTCTAAAGCCAGCTCCTGATGATTTAACATCATGACGTGATTCTTGCTTGTTCTTTGGATTGTCTGTTTTAGCCATGTCTATTTCTTATTTTCACTTCTTTAAATCTGCAGTTTTCTATCTCATGCAGTATCATCCTGCATCACAAGTGGCTTTCCTAAATCTTAATGTAAGCCTTTTGTCTTAAGAAAATTTGTCACTGGTCTGGTAGACAAGGGCTCCATCTCTGAATGGTAACACAAATGCAAGTGTGCAAACTAAGGACGGTCTTTAGATCTGCAAAACTGATCAGTGTGATTCCACTGTATGGTGTGTCACGGATACAGTTCCTTCTCATTTCTATTTCAGCATCAAGATAATTTTATTGTCAACATTGGAGGCTGTTACATCTTCCTTGAGTTCTTCTAGAGTTGATTTACTGTTGCTTCAGTGAGAGCACATACACTGATACCACATTTGCTTACAACTGGCTTCAAAAACAGTGACTACATGGATAAATTTTCATTCTCAAAGGTTCCATTTCTTATCCATTCTTCAGAAATTAGGATGTTCTTTTGAGATAATTACTTCACCCTATTTGGATGGGATTTGGCCTTTGATGAGATCCAGATATTCCACGTTCTCAGCTCTAAGTCCATTTTCCACACCTGAGTAATTTATCTGTATTGTTGTTTGTCTGTGCTAATTTGGCTTTTTATCAAAAGGAGAAGAATATTCAGCCTTTGCCCACTTACCAGGCTAGAAGACCAGATCCTGACTCTGGCACATCCTCCCTAGCCTGCCCATTTCAGAAGGTTCTGCTTGCAGCAGAGCATTTGGCACAACTCCCAGTGCCATGGGAACACACAAGAGCTGCCACCATGACTGGAGACTAATTTAGAGTAACAAATAGATTTAAGGGAGTCCAAAGCTCACAAACAAGTGGCAGACAGAGGCAGAGCTAAATTTATCAAGCAACACATTCTGTCCACTCGTTGCTCATTCATCTCTAATGACTCTGTTTGTGAACATAATTGTATTTTTCTGCAGGGATGTTTGAGAGTACATTTTTATGACTATCATGGAGCAACATGCTAATTCCCCCAAAATAAAGCTTCTTCCTTGTTTGTTTATTTGTTTGAATAATTAAATTTCAGCCAAAAGACTTGGCTTCTCCAAAGAGGGCACAGAAGATCCTTTCTAAAATTCATGAAAAATTTTATAAACTAGACTTTTTCTGAGTCACAACATGCATAGAGTCATTATTACTGCAATGAGCTGCTTTAATTTTAGACAATAAAATGAACTTTAAAGCAAATTTGAAATATCTGTAAAGGATAATTTCCTGCAGCAGAAAATAAACAGGACACTTGACACTTTGAAAAGAAGAACCATATTCTTTCATCATCTTTATCTATAACCTCTAAATTACTCTTAAGCCAGAAATTATACAAAAAAGAAGGATAACACTTTACTAGATGTGCTGCAACCCATTTTTTGGGGAGGGGTCTAAAGAGTATGTAATATTAGAATTGAATATTTATGAAATCTAGTAAGAATGGATCAGAGAGCCTGACAAACATTTAAATGTCCACTTAAAAAGAATAAATAAGAATCACAGAATCATAGGAGTTGGAAGGGATCTCTGTAGTTAATCTAGTCCAACCTCTCCTACTAAAGAAGGTTCCCTGGTTTGCATAGGAAAGCACCCAGGTGGGTTTGGATACATGTGAACGAAAACTGAAGCTTTAGCTGGCCAACAAAGAGTCTTAAGGAGCAAATGAGTAATGTCTCACTAAGCTTTGGTAGTAGAAAAAAGTATCTTCTACATTCGCACCAATTCCACAAAGAAAAATAAAAGAATCATACATTACTCAGAAATAACAGAGAATTATTTTTAGGCAGTTCTATGGCCGCACAATTAGGATTTGATGCACCATTAACACTTTGCATATATTGCTCCAGACTAGAGACAAAAAATCCTGTGGCCCTACAGTTATTTTAGAAGCTATGGTTGTTCATATCCTCTGCACAGTGTATCCCCCTATTATACCCCAGTACAATCATTTTATACAAGGGAATCAACTCCACAGTGTTTATTAGAGAATAAAACTAAAAATAAATTAATTAATAATCTGTATGCACAACAAATTTACAACTTTTACTCTTCACCTAAAGGATTAGATTATCCTAAAATACTGACATGTTTGGTCATGCAAAGCAATAGACATGGAATTCTTTGTGAAAACTAGTGTTTGTTTTCAAAACTGTGGTTTTTGTGAATCTCTTCCAGACTTTGACTGATCTCATTGTAGAGCGTATAGAATAATGTTTTTCCGTTGCAGGCCCCAGCTGCCCTTGGATGGATTTGCTGTTCGCCATCAACAAAACTATCTACTCAAAATAGGAATTTACTGAAAGCCAGCCAAAAACTAAAAGCTCACCCCTACTTCACAACAACCAGAGTTTGTAGGACGTGTACTACAGTAAAACGTATACATTTAGAGCCTGCTTATTCATGGTTATTTGAAACCATAAGAAAATACATGTATCAGATATTAATATTTTGACTTGGATGTGTACTCATGCTGCAATGATGAAGGAGGAACATTACCCCCAAGGCACTGTCTACACCATCCTCAAAGTAAATGGCAACAGTCCAATGGCCGTAAGTGGGGCCAAGATGTGTCAAGAATATTTCCCAGCTACACAATGACCTTTAAGTTTTCTTCTGTATACTCATTACAATGCAACTGACAAAAGAAGGGGGACATTGATGCAGTTCTACGGTCACACAATGAGAATTTGATGCACCATTAACGCTTCACACATATTTCTCCAGACTAGAGACAAAAGATCTGTGGCCCTACAGTAATTGTGGAAGCTATGGACAACAACACAAAGTGGTAGGGAAAGAATTTAAGAGTTATACTGCATTTAATACATGACAAGAAACTATTGATTCATGAAAAAACTGACAAGATTAAATAATTAAGTAGCAATGTCGTTAAAACAGCTACTGTAGCAGAAAGTGGAACACTGGAGTAAAGCAGGGCTTTTAAGCTTGTGAGAAAATGAGAAAAGGTGGAACATGGAAAGCTTGGAAAATTATATGCTGACAAGTCTCCTCTCAAACCCAAAAAGAGTAGTAGAAAATTACTCCTTGTAAATTTAAAGTACTTTAGTTGAGAAAACACATGTTGAGCTAATCCACACTAATGTGCAATGGGGCTTTCAGGAAGTGAAATTGTACCTTTACCTACTTAGATTTTGCTGAAATCAAAAGAAAAAGAAGGGCAGAGCAGGAAGCTGCAAAACCCAGCAAGTGTAGTAATAAACACTGTCCCTTCTAAACACTGTCCTTTAAAACACAGCCCTTAGAAAGCATCAAAAATGGAAACATATTTCATAAACACAATTGGAGGCAGCTGCCAAATGGTATCTGCAGTAATACAGTAATGTGCCAAAATTATGCTACTGGCTGATCAGCTTCCCCTCTAATTTGGACACTGAGTCAGATGTTTTACACGATGTTGCAGATGCTGAGTTTACGGTTGCTTGCGCGCCCCCTCACTTGCCCATTGCTCAGGCCTTCAGATACTGACCATAACCAATATCAAACATAACAAAAAATCCTCATAGTCCAGTGGAAGAGTAACAGACAAGACATACCAATGGAAAATCCAAACTAACCTCAAGAAAGATATTTAGGTGCTAAAATTTAGTTTCTCCACAAGCTTTGTTTCTATATCATAAAAATTTTTTTTTCATGTGATAACACCACAAACTCTGTTACAACAGTATCTGGTTTTAACACAATCCACCTGGAAATCTGAATTAACAAAAGCAGAACTGAATAGGAAATGAAAAAGAAAAAAAAAGGGAAAGCCACTTTTTCCAAAATACCTCCAGAAAGACAAGAGATGAAAAATCTATGGATAACAAAAGAAAGCAGGCAGTGAAAATGAGCATGAGAAGAAGTGATTGAAGAAGATGCCAGCAAACAAGTTTAGGGCCAGCCTAGAATGAGTAAGGAAAGATTTTTTAAATAGCAAAGAAATACAGAAAGCAATGGGTGAAAACTTTCAAGAACTGCTAAACAAATCCTTATTAAAATATATGTATATATTCTCAGCAAGACGTATGTAAAACATGACATTGCAAAGTAGTATAAGAGTCAGTAAAAGAGATTACAGCTAATAACCATGTAGCTGAAGGAAGCTCTGATAGAATTGAGGCACTGGTAGTATGTCAGAAGATGCAGTGTTGGGACACTGAAAAAAAAACACAAAAATCCACCATGAGTACACATTCCTTGAAAGAAAATGCCTTACAGAAATTCTGATATTGAATGGCCTGTATTTCTAATAAGTGCTAAGATTTGCCAGAGTTCAACTACTTGTTGCCTTTTGCCTTATCCACAAAAATACTTCAGCAGAGTTTTGAACAAAATTCTGAAAGGGGAGCCAGTTGATGGAATATAAAACAGATCTGAGCCAAAGCATACCTCCATAAAATGACACTGCTAGAGAGATTATGGGCTTTACAGTATGGGACAGCTAGAAGTGACACAGTACAGGGATGTAAGAGAGCTGTCTTTGTGCTCCAGTAATGTAATGGCAGCACAGACAATTTCAAGTCCATTTTCTGTAGGCTGGGACTTTGACATGGTGTGCAAATGAAACTGTGATATTTTTGTGTTGTCATAGATTTACTCAGGAAAAATAAGCTCTCTTAACTTCTGCATTTCCTTTGCAGCATATAAGGTAATGATGCATTACTAGAAAAACTGCCATATTGGATTTGCTTTGTGGTGTATTCTTGCAGGCTGAAATCAAGCTCTTGAGAATGGTCAGGAGTGGGATCAATATTGTTATGAAAAAGAAGATTCAACTTTGGCTCAATATATAACTTCTTTTCAGAGACTAGGGTCCGACATCAAGACTCCCTGAGGGGTGAGATTTGTCACAAATAGACTATTAATTTAGATTTTTTTCCTATATTCTCTATTTTATTTATGAGATCTGGCAATTTTCCCTCTTTTTATCAGAATGTACTTGTGCAGTGGCTATTCCAGTTTACATTTAACTAAAACATTTTGTAGTAATGAAGCACTGTCTGTATGTATTAGCTAAGTGGGCCAAAGCGCAGTGTTTAGGCAAGTGCTTTGTTTTACTCATCCATGAGTGACCCTATTAAAGTCATCTAGTTTCCTTGTTTAGTAAAAGTTATGTGTCCTGAGTACTCTGTTGAACTGGAATTATAAAGAGGGCTGTACCTGCCCTGGACAGAGGTGGCACAAGAAGTAAGCAGAATCTGGATGCTCTGTGTATGTCAAGTGTTCAAATGAAAGCTGAAAGTAAAACTACTCTGTTTTTCTTCATGAAATCATTTCAGCTCTCCCTTCTATTCGCTTGCTCTAACATATTAGATCTTTGAATTGTAAATTGTTCTATGCTCTTTCTCAAAAGAAAACTTACAAATTTCTATTCACACTAAAGTTTATAGGAACAATGTTTTGCACACATATTGGCAAAACTTAGTGGAATTTTGCATGCATCTTGCAGACATTGATGGTGATGCACAATGAGCACATCTTTGTGCATAGGAGTGAAATGGTTGCAAAGTATTTCAAGATAAGACTAAAAGAAAATGTCAGTATTAGTAGTCATTGATAATAAGTACAAATGAAGTAAGAAAAAAGAGCTAGGTAGCACATATAATGCAGTATAAATTCCTGCACATTGAGCTTTACCAAAGTGTCTGTGTTGTGCAATAAAACAACAAAAGTCTGCATTAAGATAGTAATAAATTTGCAAAGTAAAATGTTTAGAAGTTAAGAAATGTTAAAAATAAAGTTCTTTATGTAACTTTAACCAAGTTCCATTATGCTTTTATATAACACTGAAAATCTAATTAACTAATTTTGTACTATTTTTTCTAGGCAATTTCTACCTCAGTTCGGAAGCCAACCAGCAGGTATTCAGTCAGTCAGTCAATGAGGAACTCTAAGGTGCTTACAATTGAATTTCCCATTCCTGATCTAGTGGAAGGTGTCACTGCCCGTAAAAAGGGACTGAATCTAGATGATCTTTAAGGTCCCTTCCTACTCAAACCATTTCATGCTTATATGATTCTATAAGCTCACTAATGGTACTTATCACTGTAACTTCTGAATAAAAGAATGTTTACAAATGTCAACTAATTTATCTTTGTAGCATTGCTGTGAAGAGACAGGGCTGACTATCCCCAATTTACATTATCCCCAATTTACATCACTTGGTTTAGGGAATCCTCCCATGCTCACAAAAAATAGAATTCAATTACTGAACAAGATCCAACTCTCCTAGAGGAATCTTTGTTTCTCAGCTTTCTGTAGTTGTCTGTCTCATTTCTCGCACAAACAGCAGGCTCCTTGGGTGTGCAAGCCTTCTCCACTAGGAAAGCACAGTCAATCATTGTAAAAAGTGCAGGGAAACACCAAAGAATAGGCACACAATATGATTAGAGACTTTCATAATTCACAAGGAAGGTAAAAAGCTTTTTTTTTTTTAATTTAATAGAGTAGATGGGCTCAGAATTCTGCTGTTGTGGAGTTTTGAAAATTGGAACAATACAATAACTACTTTTTTAGAACATGCTTATGTTGTTAAATTAGATACTACTGTTAATAGTATCTACAGATATTATTGTATTAAACACATTTCTGAAATGTATCCACTGATATAAGATATGGCCTTGTCATAACCTGTAAAATAAATGATGCAGAGCATCTTTGATATTTTACAGTTGAATAAGGTCAAGGTTACTTTCTTCTATTTACTCCTAAATTCCTAAGTTGAAAATTCAGGTGTCTCTTCCAACAATGACCCATAGAATGGCTGCCCTCTAGAAGAAAGGAGACTGCTGGACTTTAGAACTTTAGAATCATAGAATCACCGAGGTTGGAAAAGATCTCCAAGATCATCTAGTCCAACCATACACCTACCACCAATATTTCTGCACTAAACTGTGCTCCTTAGTACAATATCTAAATGTTTCTTGAATACCTCCATGGGTAGTGACTCAACCACCTTCATGGGCAGCCCATTCCAGCTCCTGACCACTCTTTCCAAGAAAATTTTCCTAATATCCTGAACCTCCCCTGGAGCAACTTGAGGCCATTCCCCCTAGTCCTATCGCTAGTTACATGGGAGAAGATATTTTATTTTTCTGATATATCCTATCAGAAAAGTTTCTCTTTGAGACTGCAATGTGGCCTAACCATATTTTAAAATATTTAAGAGGCACTCTTAGATTGTACAAAAATCATACGACTTTATCTATCAAAAATATGAGCAGGGATGTTAAACAAGGATTTCACAAACATCTTTTTTTTAAAAAAATGTGACTTATTTACCTATCTTGACTGATGGAAGCAATAATTGGACATTCAAACTGGGGGAAAAGTACACAAAGTACACAGAAGCTTTTAAATTTAGATTAGTTGACTATTCTTCTGAAGATTATAACTAAAGAGTATGTGTTCATAACTCATAGTGAATAATGCACCCATGGTAGCTGTGGAACAGGGCTCTGGGGACAGATGTTTCCTGAAGCCATTCTCTGTGACTGTAACACTAAATCCAGAAGAAAACACTGCTAGAATTTCTCCATGGGAATTGAGCTACAGAAACCATCCTGTAACGGTGGGTAAAAAGTCTGACACAGGTACACCATTGGGACTGAACCGACTAGAATCTAACAACTAGAGAGGGAAATGATTTACTTGGATACTAAAGCTACTACTTCAACTCCAGGTCTAAGGACAGATTCCAGATTCCAGTTAATTTTGTATATACTAGTAGCAGCTGCTAACCAGAGTGACCTGTACTTCAAGAAAGTGGCCTTGTTTTACTCTGAAGTAGGGATATTGTTTTATGAGTTGATTCATTTTCTCTTCAGATTCGCTCCATTTTAGCAGACAATTTTGTTGTGAACTTCTCTGTGCTACATCAAATGGAATTTTCTGACTTACACTTTTCAGCCTTCTGGATATATTTGTCAGACAGTGGGCCCCATCAGTTAATTAACATAAAGAGCAGGGTTCAGACTAGAATTCAAGAATAAGCACCTTGATTTTATTTCCCTTGTTGTACATCAACACTGAGGCTTTCTGGCTCACTCCTTAGCACCTTCTACTTAAGGTCGTAGACTGATCTACAATAAGATCTACTTGAGATCTGTAGTTTATGATTTCTTCATTACCACCTTCTCCCTTCCTCAAACTGTATAACTGCTCTCCACAAATCCATTTTTTATTATCATTTTTCACACTTTCAGTTAGGCTCAGACTGAGCTCTAGAAGAAACAGACAAGAAAATCAGTTTGTCTTGAAGAGGATGAGTGCTCACAAGGACAATTCAAACTGCTGGATGGCAAAGGGTTTGCTTCAGCTAGGCCCCCTCTGTAGCTCCTGTTGTTCAGGGTTGCTAAGAGTACAGAAAAGAGGAACCTTAGAGTGAGAACCTGCTTCTGTTTCTGTTTTCTGTTTTCTGATCACATAGAATTGTCTACAGTTCAGGATGCCAAGGTATGGAGGAGAAGAGTGTCATGGAGATGCCTGATAAGCAGAAAACTCACACTATCTTGAGGAAATAAGGTTATGCCTGTGGGCTGATGTTAAAGAAGCATCTTTTAGCTAGTGAGCTGAAATAATCTGATGGAGTGATCTTTGAGAGTCAACATGGAGGTCCTAGATGTCATTCTCACATGACCACTTTTAACAGTAGAACTGCACTCTCATGAACTGAGTTTGAATGTTTGTTACCCAGCAGATGTCTGCATAGTTAGAATTTCCTATGGGTAAAGAACTATGTGGTTTTGAGTACCAAATGAGTTGATTCAGGGTATGTTATTATTCTGATCTAGCCTGGTGGTCTCTAGAAGAAGACAATTCTATTTTCTGTGTATTTTCCTCTTTCCCAATCTTCCCACAAGCATGTAAATAAAAATTGCCATCAAATTGTATCTCACTAGTACTGAACTCCTTGCTAGTCTTTGATGTTCTTCTTTTATCTTTCCAATTGTACCCAAATATTTCTCTAGTGTTCTGCTTCTTCCCTTTTACATGTTCCCCTCATAAGCATTTTTATTCTATAGCCTCAAGATAGTTCATGCTGTATAGTATCGCTGATAAAGTCTTCAGTCTTAGCCAAATTGCTGACATTGAGAGCCAACATGTAGGTGAAAGTATGAAATGAAACAACAAACTCTCCATTACTTTATCTTCATTAGAAATAAAATATCCTTGTTTAGCGGCTACCTATGCTACTGAAGTTCTGACAAAACTGTTACACTAAGGAATTTAAAGTCAGTTTCATTGATGTAGTTCTTAAACCTCATTCAAGAAGATAATCCAGAAGAGTCCTTAAGTTGGGTCATAAAGGCCTACAGGTCCAGCATAATTCCTGCTCTAGAATACAGATGTCTGTTTGAGGCAGTTTGTTTTAGTATCATAGAATCATAGAAACATAGAATCATTAAGGTTGAAAAAGACACTAAAATTGTCTTGTCCAACCATCAGCCCACCACCACCATGCCCACTAACCATGTCCCTTAGTGCCACAACCACACAGTTCTTGAACACCTCCAGGGACGGTGACTCTTCCAGAGAATTTTTTCCTAAGAAGCTCATATATCCAAATTTCTCACAGTTCACCATCAGTATGTTTCTAAAATGTTTCATCTCCTGGCAGCCTCAGTTAAAGAAATAGCCAGAATTAGAAGTGGCAAAAAGTGCTTCCAGAATTGTAGTTTATCTCCACCATCAAAGCAGGGAAATTTTATTATGGCTTAAAGATGGACAGAAGAAGCCGTGCATCTTTGGCTCTCTTGCTTATTTGTAATAGAAGTGAAATAAGCTCCAGTTGTACCTCAAAAAGAGAAGTAGAGTAAAGAACAAGACTCTTTTAGAGTCGTTTATGAATGTTCTGCTTCTTCGTCTCCTTACTGTTTTGAGCATGCCTGCACAACACCAATGTATATGTTAAGGAAATCCAGCACATTGCTTGTGCATTTGGGAAAGTAATGGATGAACATGAAATATTGTGTCTGTTCACAGCAAAAGGGACTACACAGAAGCAAAGAAAATGGAAAGAAAGCAAACAGTACTCCTGTCTTCATAGAAACCAAATATAATTTCAAAGGCAAGAGGGAAGATCCAGGGAGCTACAGTTCAGTCCACTGCACATCAGTCTCTGCAAAGGTGTTGAAGCAACTGATTCTGGAAACCACTTCCAAACACATGAAAAAATTGTCATTAGTTTAACGACACGTTTAAGTTGTTATGAAAAGTTTACAAATGTCACTTCTAGATGAACAGTAGTGGTGTCAGATATTTCTCAAGAAGCATAATTTTGTTTTCTGGAAAATCCAAATGTTTTCATATTTCTTCCCTTCTAAAATGAAGTAAAGTAAATATTTCCCCCAGGGCTTTTAAAAATCTACTTAAGGTCAATTTAGATAAAAAGTTTTAATTCTGATTTTTGTTTTGTTTTGTTTTTGCCTAGCTAATAACATCCGACACAATCCTGAATGAAATGTTTTTCCAAAATGAAATATTCAAATAGTCTTTCATGACAAGATTATAAAAAAGTTATCAAAAAGCTTCTGCTTTGATTGAAAGGAAAATAAACAAACAAAGTACAGTCAATACTGACACATTCCCACAGAACATTTACAACTGATTTAATTGGCATTTTCTCACTGAGAAACATTCTGCTCAGAATTTCTGAACTCCTTCCACTGACAAGTGCATAGAATCATTGCTCTGACCCAGGCAATCCATCATACATGCAAGCATCTTTTTGAGCTGACAAAATACATGTTGAGATTATTGATCTTTTTAAGGTGGAATCACTTTACTATATTGTTATGACAAAGGTAAAACAAGGAAAAGCAGAGAAACATTTCCAGGAGGAGTTTCTCAGAGGGACAGTTTCTCTATGTGCTTTGCTTGGGACAACAACTTTATGAATTGTTTTTGCTCCAGACCATACCTATAAGTCACATCTAGTTCTTTAATTGGTCATTTAACATTATTGCTCAGTTACATGGAAGACTCTGAATTTTCATCACCTAATAGAACTAATCTGTGGAAAAAACATAATGGAGTTAATGAGGTGTTTTTAAACCAGAAGCTTTAAAAGCGTTCAAAAACATTTTCAAAGAGTGATATATGTTAACTGTAAAGGCTTTGTTGATGCACACCAGGCTTGCATTAATCATAAGGGCACGTTAAACCCACGCAAATGTTTTATCATGATTTACTCAATTTGCGATTGTTAATCTTATATTTACATTGGCATTTGTAAGGTGAACTACTTTTGCAAATTATTGCATTCCTTTTATTTTAATCATTTTAGATTAATTAAGTTTAGAAAAGAGACCAGAAATTACTGCTCTCCATTACTATTTATCCAACTCATCAGAGAATTTGTAAGGATAGAAAACGTCTATTACTCTCCCCATCCCCCATTTCAGGATGATTTTCTGTAAAGATTTCTCCCCTTACCCCTAGACACAAAGGTTCCTGCAGCAAATTATTGAAAACTGAATGATAAATTTTTGCAGTGAAACTCTTCAGAAGACTCACTTCACACTTGTCTGAGGTCGTAAATGCTTTCTAGCTAGTGAAACTTACACTGTTCTATGACCGTATCAGTGAGCCCCAGATACTGAAGACTGAAGACACATATATGCAGTGTGTACCATTTACACATTCTGAACTGCATCTGGCACAAGCAGAAAACTTTAGTCACAACTGAACCCAAACAGGAAACTAAAGAAAAACATATGTTGCTTTGGCTCAGTTATGTATAATTTTGCATTAAATATACCAGTTTATTCAAGCAGAAGAGCCTCTACAGATCCACAGATTTCAATAGATATGACAGGAAGAACTGAGAATGGCCTCTACACGTAAATAAGCTGAATACAGCAATCACACAGATAGATCCAAAATCCAGGTTTCAAGGAGCGCACAGGTAATAGGCATACAGCCTTATCTGCTATCAGGTAGAGACTTCTGACTTAATATTGAATATACAAAGGCAAGTGGAAAACAAGAGTATAAAAAAAAAACAGCTTTTGTTTTCCTCTGATGTCATCTGGTCATGTCACTCATCGTAGTTATATCCAATCTCTAATTGCAACAAGCTATTATGAACAGCATTTATGAATTTATTACATAGTGCTATGCCAAGCCTGCATTTGAGCACACGCTCCAGTCTTTTCTACTTCTGCTTCTACGATTCTCTGTCTAAACTCCTCTTCATTTCAAAAGGACCAGGCTTGTTGACAAAAAGTGTGTGTGTGTGTTTAAAGGGTGTTATCATGTAAGACACATTTTCTTGTATACATTTATACTTTTGCCATTGTCACAGTTTCCTAATTCCTTTATGTTCCCATTATATTTTATAATTTCATCCTGAATGAATTGGTTTGAAAACAGAAGAATCCTGCACCCTGTAGCTCTATTTACATATGCAGAAAATGACTGCAAATAATATGCAGAACACAATATTGTCAATAAGAAAATGTTTCACAGCCACATTGCATGAGGAAAGACAAGCATAGGAAATGACAGTCAATGAACCACTCTCTTCTGGTTTTCATCATTCATATGTTGGGCACTGTAAGTCATTATGAACACATCAAAACTGACATGTCTGTGTAAGCCCCTGCCAAATCTGCAGCCATTTTCAAGGCTCTTTTACACAACCAAAGGAACAAAAACATAAAGGAAACTCAGCCCATAATATTTTAGGGATAAATAATAAGTTTGGGTGCAATACTGTACATCCAAGACCTGTAAAAACAGAAAAAGCAGTTATATGAGATGCAGTTTTATTATGATTGTATCTCAGGAATAATATTCTCAAACATAAAAACATATGCTAACAAATGTTGAAGTGTTTTTTAATGAAGTGACTTTTTAATGTGTTTCTTTAATGCTAGAAAACTAAAAAAATGATGAAATGAGTGTTTATATTTAGGGATGGATGGTAACAGCACGATCAGCGTATTTTAGTCTGGTTTAGAAGAATTTGGCTCTAGGTCTTTTTCCTCCTTTTGCTCACATTTTTTCTACCTGGATGGTGGCAAAGTTGCCAATTAAAATTAATTTTATTAAACTTTGCTTCAGGAAGTAGAAGGTGATAATTTCAATCACAAACCCATAAGCATCATTTGCACTCAGAATACCTGGAATTATTTGATTTTAGATGCCACAATAATCTCTGATTTCCCACTTTTCAAATGCATCTTTTGGATGAATCACCCCAAAATGCTCATGGACTACAACATATAATCAAACAATCTATTACAAGTAAAAAGTAGCAGCTTTAAATACTTTTCAGCTGGTACAGACTCGACAGAATCCTTTGCAACATGAGCGTGGGGAATGTGTGCATGAGTGAGGGTTTGGAGAACAATGCCACGTAAGACAAAGATAGTACTGGCTATGAGGTATCCAGATGATGCTAACAAGATATCCATGGATACACGAGAACTTTGAAATATTTAAATAAGATGTTACATATGTTAGAAAAAGAAGTATTTACAGGAAGTCATTTACAACATGTAGTAATTACAACTTCTTGTGATTGCTATAAGGGGTAGCTTTCAGTGGGGATTTTGCTGCCTCTCCTTAGCCTCACAGGGTCAGACAGATGGCTATCCACTGAGGGCAAAAAATGCATGCATCTGGAAAATTATTTGTGTATGTATATTACATTTATGGAAAGTTGCAAAGCTCTTAAAAAGACGAAGACCACTTTTCTTTTTGCTTTCCGAAATATGAGAGCTAAATAGTCTCAACTTGTTCGCATTATATTTGCAAAGAATAACCTACGCTCTTCTTGTTTAGTTGTCCCTTAAATTTCCCTCTTGCCATTACACCAATAGACATCCACATTAAGATAGAAAAAGGAAGAAAATTAACACTTAAAATTTCCAGTGAGAAGGAAAAAAGAGGAGGGATCACCAACACCAGACAAAAAAGAAAAAAAAGAAGTTGAAATAACAATGTTGCAATCTTCTACAGATCTCAGTCATATTTTCCTCTTCTGGAAAAGAAATTTTCCAACCATTGTACACAGTAAATATGTGCAGTTTGTACATACTTAGCCTGTTACAGACAGGGACTGCAGATTGTTTTCCTTAAGTCATTATTTGTGATTCAAATTTTCTTCTCTCAGTCAATACTTACAGCGTAGAAAGAAGCGAGAAAAACGTTTCATTGGAGCTTCGTTATTTGACCAACTAATCGGAAAACAAGTAACTGCAGACAGATTTGGATGCTTATAGTTTTCAGATTATGTCTTCTTTGTTGTTTCTACTAAATATCTTTAAAATTTTGCCCTAAACATGCAAAAGAAGGACATGGCAACCAATACTCTCTGGAATAATTTTTCAGTGCTCTGTTGTTCTCTTTAGGCTCCATCTTGGCATCAGTTTTAAGGGGTCAGTTATAATTTAAAATCCCACCCTTCCCACTCAGTCTGAAAGGGATGCCTATATTGCCAAAAGTTAATATTTTTATACATTTTACTCATTAAAATTCACTTCCTTGCTTTCAACTCAGAATTTATGGGATCTTTTGAAATTATTTCTCTTCCTCATGTGTGCTGTGATGTTGAAGACCGTTAACAGACTAACTGTGAGCTGAGAAAGAAAGATCATCTTTGTAGATAAAGGGTGAATTCTCTACTGCCTGTGCTGGCACAGTTCCATTCAGCAGCTCTTTTGGCACTCATGTTACTCTGCCTCTTTACACTACAGCTTGCCCTGCTGCTTAACTGCCCTTTCTTTCATACCTCATGCATCTATTTTATCTTCTTGGAGTTTTCTGTATGTAATTTATTAATACTTTTAAATAAATAGCCATTAACTGAATGAAGAAATGATTATTTGAAGCATGCATCCCAATCAAATGTATGAGTGAGTTTATTCACATGAACGCTTCCACAAAACGCAAAAGACTTACGCACATTTGCACTCAGGGCTGTTCTACAGGCTGTTCAGTTGCTGAAATATCTTCAGCAGGCAAAACTGAATGAACTAAAAAGATCTCAGATCTCCATTCCCTTCAACTCTCAGTTCTGTCCTGCTGCCTTGACAGCCAGCATTGCCCTTGTTCCTCAGCTGTTAAATCTCTTGAGTTTTGAAACCTACAAGCAGGTGAATTCCCTGTCTTTCTACTTGAGTGCTGGTATTAACATTTCACGCCCAATAAGAGAAACACAACCTAATTTCTTTAACTGTATCTAATGCTAATCAATTCCCTTAGGACTGTGTCTTCCACCTGCAGGTGTCTCCCTGAGCCTTTTCTTATGGGAACTCTTTAGCCTTTTTAGAAAGATGCCCGTGACACAGCAGGCAGAAATTCTTTCACGCCATTTCTCTCTTCTCTCAAAAGCCTCTCCTTTTCCTTGTCAGCATCTCCTATGGTTGAGATACCACAGCCTTCTTCTCATTCATGCAGTGTTTCTCCAGTGACCTCTTTTCTTTGTTATTCTAGGGTTGGATGCCCAGGCTTTTCTAAGCAGGAATATAATCATTTTCACCAGGTGTGTGTAGGCACAGAAGCAAAGAAAGTTCCTCTAGTGCTGTACCACATAGACACTTAGTCATGGTGCCTGTGTGCTTCAGCAGATGCTGGGATCATCTGTACAACACTGCCGTGTCATGATGAGGAGAGAAAGTGGCAGGCAGCACAGGGCTTCAGTTCACCCTAGTTCCAAAGTAAGAAAGAGAAGGTGAGCAGGGAAGAAACATTAAGTCCTACCAGCACACAAGGAATGTGATGGCACAAATGTGGTAAATAAGGGTAGGAACTACCTACTGAGGACAACACACAACAGAAGAACCGTACTGTCCTTGGGCTGTTACCTCTCTTCAACCCAGATAAGCCGCATTTTGCCAGGTGAGGTTCAGGTTGGATTTTAGAAAACATTTATTCTCAGAAAGAGTGGTGAGGCAGTGGCACAGACTGCCCAGGGAGCTGGTGCAGTCACTGTCCCTGGAGCCATTCAAGAAAAGTGTGAATGTGGCACAGAGGGACGTGGTCAGTGGGCATGGTGAGGATGAGTTGGTGGTTGGACTAGATGATCTTAGTCGTCTTCTCCAACCTCAACGATTCTATGATTCTATTTCCCTTTGGAAAGGAGCTGCTAGCTAATGCTTAGAAAAGGTGGACAATAGTGTAGAACATTCCTGCTTTTCTCCATTCTGCTGCATTTCTCCTTTTTCTTTCAAATCAATAGGTGTTTCCTTTGCTTGCCCTAAAGGCAAGGCAAATTGTTCATGTGCTGTGTTTTGCACAAGAATATAGTCTGATGGCCAGAGATTTTCTTATGCAAAGATAAAAACATACCACATATACTGGCTATTTCATTGGTAGTGCAGTGAGTTTAACAGTTTCTTCACCACCTGATACACTTAGGAAAAAAATGCAGCCATACAGGTCTCAAAACACCAGTCACAAACTGGGTGGATTTCTCACTTCCAAAATCTTTAGTGAGAGTTTCTGCAAAATTACTTTTCAGTGCGTGAGATCTGGGTGAATTGGGGCATTTTTACATATTGAGTGCACTCTTACAGAAAGCCTACAGGAAGACCCATTTCTAAAAAGTATTTCAGAGGCTGTAAAATAATAGCGAGTTAAAGAATGTTATTAATGCTGTGTGGGCCACATCGTCCTCTTTGTTCCCTTGGTCAAAGAACAAAATGCCTGAAATTAAAGCTGCGTTGTTGCTTTGGTGGACACCTAACTAGTTGAACCAAATAATGAGTTAGTCATGACTGTATTTTTAGATCTCCATTTCAGGTAGTCCTGAAACAAATCTGCTCTGGCAAGACAATGCATGGCTAGGGAAGTCAGACTTCCAAAAATAGTAAGCATTCTGCATTTTAGTGGGAGAGCATATCGGACAGCTCTCATACTGTCATATCCTACATAATCCGATCTCTCTTGCTGCTCCAGATACCATCTTTATGACTTTTGTCAGCTCCAAAAATGGAACCAAAAATATGGACCAACTTCTGTGTAGGAGCAACTCATAACTGGCAACAGGTTGTTAATGCAGCCTTTATATTATCAATGCACAAAAGAATTTCTTATTAAGTCTTCTACAAAGCCTCTCTTCTTTCTCTCTTACCCATTCCCTGTAAATAGAACTCCATCTCATAGATTGCCTCTGGGTTACTGTTGTCCTCACATATTCACAACCAGCTCCTGGATAGTTAGAGAGATTATTCTGGACTAGGCTGTGACAAAAACGTCCTCCATACCTCTGTTATTTGTGAAATCAATGACATTTCTGGCTTTATTCAAATATTTTCCTGAAAAAATAGAATGTCTTCTTACCAGCTCTGGAAAGGAGTAATGTGTGATGTGCATCTTGCCATACTGTCTGTGTGATCTCAATACAACATGAATAGCAATTTTCATGTCTGCAGGCATAAATATAAAACAAAATTATTTTCAGGTAATTCCAATACTTTTGTTTTCTTCAGTCAAAATTCAATTTTTATGTCTGCTAAAACAAGGAAGTATGTACCCAACCAAAACGTCTAACTAGTCCCACTACTTTTCATAGGCATCTTTATATCAGTAAAAGCTGGTATCTTGGTAACCGGAACTCCAGGGCCAAATTCTTTGCTAGCGTTGTCCTGCAAGACCATTGCCTTCAATTCAGCTCCACTGATTTATAAGCCCTAACTGTATAATGAAATTTAGCCAAGTGGAAAGTAGAATATAAAAGCATTATGATGCTGTCAGTTTTACAGTAGAAAGCCTTGTAGCTGGCATTTGTTTGGAAAAATAACAAGCTCTGAAGATGTTGGCTACATTTCCTTAACAAGTTGTCTTATTAATGCCATTTCTCTGTACAGAGGACACCACGTTAATCCTCAGAGCTTAAAAAGAACAAGGATTACATTAAAATTTTCATGTGTCAAGGTCTTTTCAATAAAAGGAAGCCCTGATTACAATACTAGTAGGAAAGTACGTGGTTCCCTCACAACATAGGGTTCTCCACTGTACTCCTCTGTTCTTACAAAGCTCTATAATCATTGTTACAAAACTGGGACCCTTGACTAGGTATCCAAGAAGCAACTGCTACTTCAGCCAGGTGACAGTTTCAGGGAACACTATTTAGAAGTTCAGAACAACTGACTGGAAAGATTTACAAAGCTGAAGTCACTCTCTGTCTTTCTTTCTGCTTGTTCCATTCAGCTGGGGGTTTGTTTATTGCATTTGGCTCCATTTCTTGTTTGTTTCCTGTTGTGTAACTTTTGTCCAGCAAAGCTTCAGGCCCACTGAAGCTCCGCAGTGTCCACAGGAAGGCAATGTTTGGGCTGAGTCGGAAGTGTGGTACAGAACAATGTTCCTGCGTGTGGTTCCCTGTGGGTTAGGTACAAACGTATACGGGCTGTTTTGTTCCTAAAACTGTTCAGCTCTCACACATTTGCCTACATCACAGGTGACTCCAATGTTTAATATAACTCTAATGTAAAGATTAGTGTAGCTAGTTAAACAGAGATGTGTACTGCTCCAAAACAAAATCTGTTTATATTTATATTTAACAACAGGAGGTGTATCCTCTAGCAGATATTCCAGTCTGCCTGGAAAGCGTATATGCTCTATTAAGGGAGGCTTACAAAGGCTTTGACGATTCCTATGGTAACCCAGTAGAAAGGCTGTTGCCATGGGGACTAGCCAAGCCTATATAAACCTTCTGTCTTCATTAGAGTATCTCTGAGACTGAATGCTTTAACAGTTACTGTTCTGGAATAGTTAACAGCAATCTCTGCTTTCAGGAAAGTATGTATTATTTCTTTCTGGTGGAAGTCCAGTTATTCTGTCAACTCTCAATAACACCCACCAGCCCGAATACCTGTTATGTACCTATTTATGGTGAACAGACTGCATGATGGTATACACTCTAAAAAGCATTCTGATATTACTATCCCCAGAACCATATGATATATATGTTATACATTTGAAATTGAAGTTAGTTTAAGCATAAGGACATAATAGGTCACACTTCTTAATTTAAATTAAGGAACTTCCATGCACAAAGTGTCCTCTATGTGTATGTGCATCTGGTTATCTGTGAAGGTGAATTTCAGTTTCCCATTCATATTCTCCTTCTCAGTTACTCATAACTCCTTCTAAAACACTCCATGCACAGAGAAAAAAGAAATCTTTTGAATTGAAATGTTTTGTGCTTGTTCTCAGCAAAATTTGCTTTTTCTCTTCTCCTCTCTCCTTTCCTCACCTCTCTCTTCTCAATTCAACAGATTTTTGAATTATTCAAGTGAAAATAAAAGCTTTTTTTTCTCTCCATATGTTCTACACAAATATTTTACACACTCACAACTGAAAAGTAACTGAAGGAAGAAATTTCAAATTTAAATCTCAGCAATTTGAGTCATCATTAATTTTCCCACCTTTTTCTTATATACTAATGAATCAAATCTCTCCTTTTTTTATGCCTTTTTCCTTTGATATATTTGTCAGAGCCTTTCTTAGCACTCTCCCTCCTTATCTTTGGGATGTTATTCTGCACATAAAGATATGCTGTCTAAACTACAGATCTCAGAGTAAATAAATCAAAGAAACAAATAAATGAAAACTCTGAATAATCCTTGAAGACTTCAAACATGCCCCCACTTGCCTTTGTCTCCAGTTACCTACCCACATGTGGCAACACAATGTGAGTTCTTGACTTGAGTCTTAGAATTAACTGGAAATAGATTAAAATGATTTCTCTATCTTAAAAAATAATAATAAAATAAAATAAAGCTGTACAGCTGCCTTTTACAATGATATTTGAGACCTTTCCTAAAATGCAAGGAAAATCATGATATCCCTCCATTTTGGAAGGATGGCGATAAAGTAGCTGACTGGACATCTGTATCTTTGCTCACTTCATCAGCTCTTGCTATGAAGCACCTTCCAGTCAGAGACATTGAGAAATCTCAAGGCTTTCATGCACCTATGAACCCAAATCTTGATCAGCCTACTTTCAGTGATGCAAACTTAAGTTCTTCTAATACGGTATTGCTTGGACTAATCTGTTGTTTTTGCTACGTGTGTGGACAAGGCACTAAGGAGCATAGTTTAGTGATGGAACTTTGTAGGTCAGGGGGATGGCTGGACTTGATCTTGAAGGTCTCTTCCAACTTAGATGATTCTGTGATTCTATTCTATGTATATCAAAGCCAAAAAGTACCACCACACTTCACAACTTTGTTTTCTCTAGAGATGCTTTGATCTCCCATTTGATGTGCAGTATAAGATGGAAACAGAAAGTAAAATTAGTTCTGTTAATTCTCATGTTTGTATCTCTCTTCCATTCACTAGCATGCTCAAAACAGCACCACATATGCCTGGAAGACACACATCTTGGCAATTCATGCTCTTTGCTTTTTCCAACATGAATTTGGAAAAAATGACCAAGGACAGTATCTGCTTTGATGCATGCACTTCCAAGTAGCACTTGTCTCAAAATTATATGATCTAAATGTACTATATCTAGCATGTTATAATCTTATGCAACCAGAAAAAATAGAGAGAGAGAACAATATGTAGTATAGATAGTAATGTCTGTGTATGCCTCAGTTCTTGTGAGGATTCAAGTCTTCAGGCCAGACTGATTTTCAGAACTGCAATATGATCGAAATCCAGTTTAGTATGAGCTCAGTACTCAATTGAATCACTTTACGCATACAGACAAATGATCCATTAGGTTTGTATTCCTTCCCTTACATTTACATTCTATTACAATTGCTCACACACTCACAGCTACTGCATATGCCAACTGGACACACAAGTGCTTATACAGTTTGAAAATCTGGGTTTTAACATGTTGTGAAATATGGTAAAATAGAGGTTTGCAGTGCACAGCTGTGCAAGTAGTTTCTGTACTGCACTGAAATATTATCTATCCGTATCTCCCTGGCACCATAGTCTACAACTTCACAAGCACTCTCAGTAAAATCCAATAGCATCCAAAAGACGCTGTAGCAGTACTCCTGTGAAACTGAAAAATTAAAACAATTCTTTTGAGGATGACCTCTCCTAAGAAGATCTAATGTTTTACAGATCTCTTAAAATACCAGTGTTTGCATGTTGATAAAACATTCCCATATTGGACAACGACTATAAAAAGGATTCTGCAAAGTGAATGAGGTGGCATTACTTCCTGCATTCTCATTTTATTTTGCTGAAACTACATGTGCTTAGTTTGAAGTGTATTTTTAGCTCTTCTGCTCATCTTTTCTACTTAGTTTTCTGTTGGGCACTGAAATAATGATAGCTAACTCAAATGGTCACATTTAGACATTGACACCAATACCAGCACCCCTGTAAGCAAAGCCCAGTGAATGCCCTTGAAGCAGCCACGTACATGCCAGCTGAACAGAATAAGGTCATTTCTCACCCTTGCATCTCTATCACAGCAAGTAATTGCTCAAAGGCATGATGTTCTTGCAGTCAAGAAATCATTGCCAATTATTGCGGCTGTGAGTGATCCATGACCAGATTGGAGAAGGATCCTTAAGCCAGCCTCATGGCCACATACCAGATGCAGATGTAGATGTTATGTATGTAGGTTTGTAGATGTTTTGATACAAATGGCCTAACAGTAGAGGAAAAAGATTGGGTGCTGAGTGAGTGATATGTTTGTTCCTTCTGCATGGTGAGACTTACAGTTTGAGATGATTCAGTTAGGGCGTATGACAGCAGAGAGTTTTTAATCTCATTAAAGAAAGCAGTCTTCCTTCCTATTGGATACCTACTGGCAGTCTCCAGAGAGATGACTTCTTCCCAGTACTGCACAGGATCCCACTGCTTGCTGTGCTGGAAGGAATGTGTCAGAACTAATCTTACAATAACAAGTTGCACTGCTGAAACGAATCTTGGTACTTACGTAAGCTGAGTTGTTTAATTAATGTTTATGAAAGGTGAAGTAATATCTTTCCTTAAGAAAATGAGAATTTGTTGTCATAATCACATATGAAGTTTTCAACCAAACTAACATTACTTGGAAAGGGGAACAGTTATCTACAATTTAATAAGGCAGTTAAGGGGTTTGGAGAGCATAGCGTTATCCAGAAGATACATAAGCTTTGTCTTCATTACAGGTATTTTGTATGTAGCTTCTCATTAAAAGCAATTTGGTGTTGAGAGAAAAAAGTCAGCTCATTATTATGAATGCATTCTGAAAAATCAGTGACCTCCACCATATCTTTAAAATGTAACACTCCAGCAGCGATGGAACTGAAGTTAATTGAAGTAACATTAACCACATTGGCAGAAGGGGTATCATTGGCTGAAGGGGCATCAGTATTTAACATCTCCTTAATTAAAAAATAAGCGCTTCTATGATTCATAGACTACTATGCAAAATGCAGAACTTTGTTTTCATAGGCAACAGAAACTAACAAATATATATCCAGCTAGTCTTTCCTGAATTTCTTTAAGTTTAAATTGGTAAGTAACGCTAAATTCTTGTAGGTGAATAGTAACATATATGCACAGATGCAGCATATTCTTCCATCTTCAAAGAAAAGTCCATTAAAAAATCTTATCAAAAGACCCCTAGGGATATTTTCAGGTGTTTTTCTACTGTGTTAGCATTAGCTCATGATAAACTATGCTCGTATCTTCAAGAATGTTTAATTTCCCACAGTCGGGTGGCCTTCTGCCATTGAAAATCCCATGAGAAGTAGTTTGAATAAAGGGATACTCAGCAACATTCCTCTTACGCTGTATTTTCAAAGCTGATTTGTGTACATCTCTAGGGAATCACCAGGGACATAAGGCTACACACAAGGGTGGGAAAATGTTTGGACATGAGTACTTAGCACTGTGATGTTCTCGATTAGCTTTTTCATGAATCTGCATTGAGAATGAAGCAGACAGTTCTTGAGTGTTGGACTTTCTCTTCCTTCATGCTCCTTTTCCACACACCTGTTTGTGTACAACAGAGTACTATTGGGCCCCTCACAGAAGAAAGTCTGATATTATCAAGGCAACTACCTTCTTTCTGTGCCTCCCTTTCTAGTTTCATGCAGAAAGGGAAAATTTGTGTGTCAGATACTTCCCTCACGTCTTGGCTAGCTGCATCAGTCTTAGTTTTTTCATTCAAACTCAGCAGTTTGTAAAATCTCTCTCTAATTATTATCTTCCTTTCCTAGAATCATCACTCACCACACATGAGGTGCAATTAATCATGTTGAATTTTGTCTCCAGGAAGACTAAACTCACTAGAAGACTGTCCTCGCTGTAATGTGTCCACAAAAACAGTACATACACAACATTACCTTGAGCCTCTCCTCTGCTAACTACATATCACAGTGGAAGGATCGCATATTACTTTCTTCTAAAAGCCTCTCCTCAACACTCCTGAAAGTATTTTTTTTTTTTACACATTACTCTGTTTCTCAATGAGTCCGAAAGTTACTATCCCTCTTCATCTTCCCTAGGTGATCTGGGAACCACAATACCCCATTAAAAATCTTATCACAGTCCATCTATTCTCCATCTTTTAACCAAACTCCTCCACTCTCACATACTGCCCCACCCTTACATCTACTCAGTCTACCTCAGATATTTATTCTATGCATGGTGGTCCCTAGCCTATTCAGCCAGTCAAGTACTGCCCATTTTCATTTCTGTCAATGACTTCAAAACATCTCACAGTCATGCACAAATATCAGTTTTAGGCGTAACAGAAAGGCAGAATCTTCATGCATGAAATCACAGAATTGAACGTGGCTTCTTTATCTCTTTGTTATCTGGACACTTCTCTGTTTTTTACCTGCAAATGAAGGGATTTTCAAGCATGGAAAACAGTCCTCGAGCTAGGAAGAGAACACCACAGGACCTCTGTCATTGGAAAATGCCATTCATTGCCAGATTGATACCAAGGGGAGTTAGGCCGGAACTGAACACATCCCATCTGTTTTTTTTGTCCTCCAAAGGGAAGCCAGTGTTTAAGATGGATACAGAGAGAAAAAACCTAGTTCTCACAGATCACTGAACAGAAACTAGAGTGCTGCAGCAGTAGTAGGCCTAGAAACAAAACAATCTGTTACACATACTCTAGCATGCACTGCTTCTTCAGGCATTCTCCCATCACTGTTGCACAGGGGGCAAAAAACCTAACACAACACTGAAATTGCAGTCATTTTCTGGCATCTCGGAATTTTAGCTGCAATATCCTGACCAGTCCTAAAGGATGCAGAAGGTCAGTAGGGGAGACAAAGCAATAGGCCTGTCCCCTCTAGCTGTGGAACTATGAACTTGCACCTGTATGACACTTGTACCTGTACGACAAGCTTGCACATCAAGATTCATAGCATTCAGAGCCTCTCAGAGTCCTCCTGGGTCAGTACAGCTTTATGCCACCCCCAAACAGGCAGTTGGTTGTCAGGCACAATCTGGCCTGGACTGTTTTTCATTGTATAAAGTTGCTATGGTATCACCAATTAAAAATTCTAAAAAATAATCTGCATCTGTACAGCATGCTAAAATAACCTACCAAATGACACGTCCTTTCGTAGAAAGCAGTTCTACTAATTGCTGAGGGGCAGATTCCTCCACCCTTCCTCTCACTGAACAGTGCCTTCAAGCTGCAAATACTCCCACTGCTTTCAGCATTTGCCAAGCTGAAGTTTTGCACAGAAACCATGAGTCAGACTCCATAAATCAGGAGACAGGCTTAAAAAATCATGAGATTTAACTACGGCAAGTGAAGTGTGTTGACCTGAAGAATGACTCTGGCAGGAATTCAGCGTAAGAGACAACCTCACAGCTAAGAAACAGGTGATCAGCAGCTTCAGCAAAAAGTGATCCCTAGCATGTCCAAAAATATATGGTCTAATAGACCACATATAGGATAGGACAAGGGAAATGGTTTCAAGCTAAAAGAGTGGAAATTTAGACTGGATGTGAGAAAAATGTTTATTTCGATAAGGGTAGTGAAGCACTGGCACGGGTCGCCCAGAGAGGTGGTGGATGCCCCATCCCTGGGGACACTCTGTGTCCAGGCCCGGGGCCCCCAGCACAAGAAGGACGTGGAGCTCTTGGAACGGATCCAGAGGAGGGCCACTAAGATGATCAGAGGGCTGGAGCACCTCTCCTATGAAGAAAGGTTGAAGGAACTGGGAATGTTTAGCTTGGAGAAGAGAAGGCTCCAGAGAGACCTCATTGTGGCCTTCCAATATTTGAAAGAAGTGTATAAACAGGAGGGGGTATGTCTGCTTACAAGGGTGGATAGCGATAGGACAAGGAGGAATGGTTTTAAACTAAGACAGGGGAGGTTTTGGTTAGATATTAGGAGGAAGTTTTTCACTCAGAGGGTGGTGACGCACTGGAACAGGTTGCCCAAGGAGGTTGTGGATGTCCCATCCCTGGAGGCATTCAAGGCCAGGCTGGATGTGGCTCTGTGCAGCCTGGTCTAGTGGTTGGCGACCCTGCACATAGCAGGGGGGTTGAAACTAGATGATCATTGTGGTCCTTTTCAACCCAGGCCATTCTATGATTCTGTGACACTCAAGATCAGGCTGGACGGGGCTCTGAGCAACCTGATCTAGCTGTAGGTGTCCCTCTTCATTGCAGGGGAGTTGGACTAGATGACCTTTAATGGTGCCTTCCAACTCAAATGATTCTATGATTGGTAGGCTTGTTCTTGATTCCTTGTGGCCTTTGTTGACTGTCCCTTATCCTGACCCTCCTGCGCTAACATTAGACCTGACTTGTTGCCTTGTTTTTGCCCAATGATTACTAGACTGTTAACAGAACCTGCCATGATCATCAAGCTGCCCTGCTTTGGACTGTTCCTCTTCCACAAGGTCACTGCTCATCCTCAGTGAGCCGTGTGCTCTGATCACCCCCTAGCTGCCATACCATCTTCCCCCGTGGAGCAGCCTGGCTCTCACCACTCTCTGGGGGCAGCTTTGCAGGAGTTTGCAGACTTTACTCTCCCCTGACACAGCTCCATGCCGTTCCCTCGAGCCCTGTGAGCCCTGTCACTGTCACAGAAAACAGAGCTCAGCGCTGCCCCTCCGCTCCCTGTGAGGAGATGCAGCTGCCATGAGGCCTCCCCTCTGCTCCTCCACTCTGGGCTGAGCCAACCCAGGGACCTCAGCTGCACCTTATACATATTCCAAGCAGTTAAATCAGAGGACGGATTTAGACTTGGTCAGACTTGATGCAACAAGAACCTGCCTTCTCTTTTTTCCTCCCACTGTCGCAAGCCTTTACACTCCCATATGTACTGCTAGTAATCTTTTACACCTTTCACCAGAACAGTGAACTAGTGTAGTGCACATAAAAAGAGACCTCAGCACTTTCCCTCTTTAGTTTGAAGCTCTCAAGTTCACCTTCTTCACATACAAAAAAAAAGTTGAAATTTTTGCAGCATCAGTTTCTCAGTGAAGGACAACTTAGCTTCAAAAAGTTACCAGCACTGATTTGTCTCACGAAGTTTGACTGCAAAAGCCAGGAAGAAGCTTTATCATGTAAGTTTTACAAGGTTCTTTAATTGAAGATCATAGAATCATAGAATGATAGAATCATAGAATGGCCTGGGTTGAAAAGGACCACAATGATCATCTAGTTTCAACCCCCCTGCTATGTGCAGGGTCACCAACCACTAGACCAGGCTGCACAGAGCCACATCCAGCCTGGCCTTGAATGCCTCCAGGGATGGGACATCCACAACCTCCTTGGGCAACCTGTTCCAGTGCGTCACCACCCTCTGAGTGAAAAACTTCCTCCTAATATCTAACCTAAACCTCCCCTGTCTCAGTTTAAGACCATTCTCCCTTGTCCTATCATTATCCACCCTCATAAACAGCCGTTCCCCTTTCCTGTTTGTATGCTCCCTTCAAGTACTGGAAGGCCACAGTGAAGTCTCTCTGGAGCCTTCTCTTCTCCAAGCTAAACATTCCCAGTTCCCTCAACCTTTCTTCATAGGAGAGGTGCTCCAGCCCTCTAATCATCTTAGTGGCAAACAAAAGATACATACATTTGTATCTTTTCAGGTTATAAGCTTCCTACCTATAAATTTTGCTAATTAAATTCATATTATTTTACACAAATTTATTAGATTTTGGTCACAAACACAGAATCACAGAATGGTTTGGGTTGGAAGGGACCACAAAGTCCACCGAGCCCCACCCCGTGCCGTGGGCAGGGCTGCCCCCCACCAGCTCAGCTGCCCAGGGTCCCACCCAACCTGGCCTTGAGTGCCTCCAGGGATGGGACACCACAGCTTCTCTGGGCAACAACATGGTAATAGTAGAATTTACATAAGAGGGTAAACAAATCTAAATAAGCACCTTTATTGTAGCAAAAAAAAAAAAAAAAAAAAAAAAAGGCAATTTGTAATGCCATTACATCAAAAAGGTGTTCCTATGGATGATGACAAAAAATTCCTGTAATTTTCAAAAAGAAAATATTAGTGGGTTGTGGTTTTTAAAATGGTTATTGAGAAGAACTAAGTGAATAACTGTCTGGGTGCTGCAAGTGGGAACATGTCTAGATGCTATAAATTTAGAGATGAATAATCTTTCTTTATAAAAAGCGTAAGAAAAGTACAGAAAAGATGCTCCATCTTAAGAACAGTCCATATAAGCAGAATTAGCTTCCCTATGAGGAAATAATTACTGCAAGCTGCAAAAATAGAAATAAAATCTCTGACGAATGGCTGGTGTATGAATTCCTGTTACAGTTTATTTATGCAGACAATATATTGTCTGGGATGAAACAGCTCCGTTGGCAGAACGAGCATGAGCCACTGTATGTGGGCTCTCAGAGCACTGCATGGGAGTGTTTACTTCAGCTCTCCTGGAACCATACAGAAGTGACGTTATCATGCTAGAGCCTGAAATAGGCACTGAAATCGCCAGCACCAAGAGAGAGCTGAGCATGTTGCTGAGATCTTCGTCATCAGGCAAAAAAAAAAACCTAAATAAACTAAGAGGAAAAAGTGTTTGAAACCTCCACCCAAGCAGATCTCACTGAATTTAGAGACATGCTGCTGGACTCACTCATTCACACTTTGCCACTGTTATTTGCCTGGAGAGTTTACTGTAGGATGGGACAAACCACATCTATTTGCCCTTTCATGTCTCTGTGTTCGCATTGCTTTATTCTTCTAAACAAGAGGTCAGATTGTGATGGATATTGTCAAAATCCCCAGTAATTCCCAGTGAGAACAAAATACTGGTGGGCCTCTCTGCCTGCAACTTAAAAACAAATAAACAAACAAAACAACCAGATTGTATACAAATGTTGTAAATAGGTTATTTTTCTAATCTGAAGGATCAGCCTAGAATAAAAGTACATTGATTAAATATGACCAGATTCAGGCTTGGAAAACTTGCTGATCTATTCTGTTAAAAGATACTACCAGCAGACCTTCTGACAACCCTTTAGCTGACCAGACACAAAAGAAAAAGAGGAGAAGATGCATGCACACAAGAACTAGCAAAGCTGTGGCACACCACTAAGCAAGAGAGTCTCAGTAGGGGCACAGTACATTTGGCTTCCTATGCATCACTCTTCCACAGCACTATTGCCCTGGTGGGTGAAGATCAGGCACCCTGACCAGCTTGGTGTCACATTGTCCCAACGAGCTCACTCAGGCACTCTGTTGGCACTGTACCCGAAGCCTTGTGGAGAGGCTCACAGTCTGCATTGCACAAGACCAGCCTTGGAAGATGATGTGGGCATCTACTGTAGGGAGATTCCTCCACAGCTAATAGGCAAGAGCAAGTCAAACCATATAAAAGTTCTCTGAATTTGTGTTTCATTCCCTTTCACTGAACACATTTGGAGTCTTGCCATTGTTTGCATAACAAAAGGACTGGCCTATGGGACTTGGGGGCTTTTTTTTTACTTTTAATTTCAATTGCTTTGTTTATTTTTTTTTTAAGTACTCATAATCTCACCAAAAGCTATGAAACACTATCAGTCCTGCATTTCAAATTTTGTCCCCCCTTTTCTTCTGAGATTCCGTAGCATTTTTTTTTTCTGTGAAATATTCAGAGCAATTGCTACAGCATCTATGTTGTGACCCTACCAAAAAATATTTAGGAGGGGAAAAAGTCCCTGTATACATGGACAACTTCTTCCAGTATCTAAAAAAGTCAATAAATGTAGCCCTATGAAAGCTATTAATATATCTCAGAAACTAATGGTTAGTTTAAAAGCATCCTAAGGGGCAGGTGGCTGAAGCAGATGCAATTGAGAAGAGCAAATGGCACCTGCTCATCTAATCCTTACTATGAGAGAATCACCAAGACAAACAGTACAGTGGGAAACAATCAAAAACTCATGTCTTGTCATGGAAGAAGATATGAAAGAAGAAGGCAGGCAAATAAACATCCTGATGCAGAAATATGTTGCCTGCCTCCACATTCTACCAGGTAAAAAAAAAAAAAAAAAAAAAAAAAAAAAAAAAAAAGAGTATACTTGTGGAGCTTTCTGCTTTTTCCGGGGGAAAAAAAGAAGGATGGGTAGGAATGCATCATGCTTG
This sequence comes from Pavo muticus, assembly GCA_016647715.1. Classification (NCBI taxonomy): domain Eukaryota; kingdom Metazoa; phylum Chordata; class Aves; order Galliformes; family Phasianidae; genus Pavo; species Pavo muticus. The sequence continues at coordinate 1,200,527 of JACDJE010000167.1, read as the reverse complement.
GTGGTAATTTTTTTCCCATTTTAGCTCAAAATTCTAATATTTTACGATCCTGTGCTTGTATCTCCTTGAGTTCTCTGACCACTGCTTTTGCATCATATGAATCCCTGGTTTCATAAGTATATGCAAGGAATATTACGAGAGAGCCTGACCTAACTCTGTAGTCCAGTTCAAAAGTGGAGGGAATCTTTCCTGGGTGAAAAATAAATAAATAAAAAATAAACCAACAGGAATTACCTTCACCTTTAATTTTTACAGCCTTACGAAAACATGAAAACGTGTTAGAGAATGTTTATTCTATGGCAGGAAAATCTAATTTACTCTGTTCTTATCAAATTTTTCTGTATTTGTAAGCAATGTCTTGACTAGTAAAGGAAGAAATTATGTGAGGCTAAATGCTATGTATGTGCAGAAACAAATCACAGTAACTGCTGAAAAAAAACATTTTGCTACCATTTAGATATCTAAAACAGAGCTATTTTTCAGACAAAGATCTTTATAATATCCACAGGAGCAGCAAAAGCAATGGCAGCTGATTGCACTAGTTAAAGCAGAATCGATGAAAGGGTATTGGCAGTGATTGTTAAATAGTAACTCACAATACATTAGACACAACTGCAGTATAAACCCTCAGTGAAGGAAAGAAAAAAATCACTTCTGAATGCATCCTTGACATATTGTACCACAAAACAAATGTACCTATTCTCTGATTCTCATGCATAGACATCAAATTACGTGCATATAAATAGACATCATTTTTAAGATACTGGGCGCATTTCAATGTATGATGTAAAGATCCTTTTCAGGCACTTCACCATCATTTCTGTTTCTCCAAGTATACCTGCTGAATATTATTGCTACTAAAATTTCTGAGGGAGTTTTTAAGAATTCCAGAGCTTATATATTCATGTAGTATGGGATTTTGAATATACCCATTTCCAAGACGTTTAATCCTGCATTTATTATCTAAATATATTTAGTCACTATGCTTAGAGAAAAAAAATATATATTTCTAGTGTTAGTTTAAATTGATATCAATGACTCAACTTCAGCTGAATCTTTGATGCTGAATTTCTTCTGTCTTTCATGACATAACAGATGCATCGTCTCAATTTGTTTGCTTATTTTTAACAATTTTAATAACAGAAAAAGAAGTATCACAATGTGCACACAAAATGCTGTATCTACCCTAAACTATAGCTTTTCACAACTTGAATATTATGTTCTTTAGGGCATCCTTTAGTAAAATACATTAGTATTAATATCAAGTCCTTTAGGCTGGAAGGCCTGAGTAGATCTCTTCTTTTTATTTTATGCTCACCATAAGAACCTAGTTCATTTCCAGTGAGCTGATACCTAGCTAGTTTTACATTTTTCTGAGGCTATCGTTATCATGCATATCAGTCATTCATCCTAACTATGCAGATGATTTTTTGTAGACTGTAGTTAAGACAAGAGACGTACTATAGTCAGACAAGATTTTCTTAATAGTATTTTATGCTCTTGCACTGAAAGAAAATTACCGCAAAGTCTTCAACATAATTCCTCATTTCTCTGTGTATAATAGGCTTACCTAATTAATTATCTACATTTTTGAGACAATCAGAACTTGCCCATGGAAGGTCCTGAGCAACCTCATCAAAGCCTGTCCTGCTTTGGGCAAGATGACATACAGAGATCTCATCCACTCTAACTTCTTCTAAGAATTTACATGATTGAATGCAATTAAAAGTGATTCTTGGTTCACTGTAGTATTGATACACTTACTAAAATGGCTTTTAATCATTTTTATGTGATAAAAGCCAGTAGGCTTCTTGCTCAAAGCCACCACTTCACTGGTGTGGGTCCTCAAAGGTTTTGTTCACCTTAGAGGCAACAGACAAAAAGGTTTCCCTAGTCTGAGTGAACTAAAGCATCTTTCATCTTCAACTTTCTAAAAAACAGGATTTTCTGAAAGTAGACTTCTTCCTTCCTCTCCCTATGTGTCAGGTGTGGCCATATTACAACACTAATTCAATTTGAATGTATTTCCATCTCTATAAAACTGTTCCAAGCTGATAATAGAGAGAATGCGGTAAAAAAAAACCTTGAATCTAGCAGAACACATACAATCTATTATCACAATTAATAGATAAACATGAAACCGGACAATAATAAAACCCAGAAATATAATAGTTGAGGAGAGAGAGCAAACAAGAAAACATTATATTCTTCACTATAAAATATCCAAGTGTTTTCAATAAGGAAGCCAGATGCACTACAATCTACAGTTTGAATGGAAGGTGCATGCCTTCAGTTAGAGAAGATTCCAGAGTGGCTTCACGTTTCCCATAATGCTCCCGTCTTCCCACCCATCACATCACTTTGGTCATCCTTAACCTCAGCTACAGATAGCCTTCATCCCTAATGTGACCTCAAACAAGCACAGCCTTGGTGGCATTGTGTGTTAGACTGCAGCAGATGAAAAGAAATTAGTCCTCTGTGCACATCACTGGCTCTTATTTCCCTGCTGGGGTACAATTTCAGCTGATAGGTATACGTAGGCATTTGACACAACCAGTGAGAGAAATTACTGAGGAGAGTCTTAACTATCAAGAGATGTAATGACAAAGTTAAACTTTCACAGAAGACCTCTTTGGAAGCCCATCTAGGGAGGATTTCAACTGCTTTAGGGAATTTCAAGCATGCCCTTTCCTAACAAAAGAGCACCCAGAGGGAATAGCTAACACTGCTCCCACTGCCTGTCCCAACCCAAAACAGACTATGTTTTCAGTGATCTGAGTTGCAGCTGTCTCTGGCATGAGGGGTTTGAAACCAGCAGTACTGCTAAAATGGCACATATTGTCCTACTTGGGGCAGACCCTGGGTAAGCACCAAGTTGCTAGCAGGGGCTGGCAGAGATCGAATGCTTCATGGTGCTACAAAAGTACCGTGATGACACGTTCAAAAAATTTGGAAATTGGAGAAACATGGAAGTCTCTAAGACTAAAGGGGACTAATTAAGGGACAGGCTTCTGCGCTTTGGAAAGAGCTCCAGATTACTTCAAAATTAACCAGGAAATTAAAAAAAAAAAAAAATCTCTACAAGAATTCACAATATGTGAGGTAATTGTTGGCTGGTGCAGCATTACATCTACTTCTACAGATTCCTTTAGTATTACCCTCACACAGCATAAGGGGAAGGAAACACTGTTTTCATCACTGTTGGTCCTTTCACTGATCCCAGAACACAGACGTTTTGCTTCTTAGAAATATGGGGTTATTGTGCTCATTCCTTAAAGCTGAGATTGTGTTGCTGTGAGCTGCCCCATGGGCTGGATAGGAAGTGAGTCAACACCTGGAGAGAACAGGAAAGGAATCATAACCCAGGGGTTGTTTAAATTTAACTTTTAGATAACAGAGTAGTAAGAGGGATGAGAGGCTAAATGCTATAGGATGTAGCCAGGACCTAAGGCCACACAGGCTGGCACAGTGGCATCATGTGGATGAGAAATTAAAGTATCACTTGGAGGGGCAATTTTAAGCACTAATCTTACATAAAAGATAGAGTAGGTAGTGTAGAGATGAGAGAAGAAGGAGAGAAGAATACAGCCCCATTTTGTTTTTTTAATTAAATGCCTTTTTGTGTTTTAGACATACCAGTCAAGACCAGATCAGAGCAATTTGGAGAAGATGACAGTTGCCCACCATGAAATTAGCAAAATATTGCTTTTAAAAAGTATAAAGAAGATTTAAAGGGATCTGAGAGAGTTTGTTCTACCACAGAGGCCCAAACCACTGGGGAGCTACAGTAAAAATGGGAGCAGAGATGAACCCATGTATTCTTTGTGAATGCTTTACGCCTCTCTGCTGGCTGCATGTCCTACAAGACATTTTGCCATCAGGGCCCTGTTCATGCCATTCATTCTCTCTTTCACAGGGTGCAGTTCAGCTGGTTGAAATCAGAAGTGTCCACATTAAGGGATATAAACTCTGGAGGCTTAGATATGAGCACAGATTAGCTATGGGCAACAATTCTGAGAACTAAAAACGGGAGCACTGCATCACCGGATGAGCTCTGAATGGAACAAAAGGATTAGCTTAAACACAAGCTCAAAATAGAAAATAATTTTAGCAATGTTGTTCAACTAGGAGGCTTTTTTTTTTTTTTTTTTTTCTCAGAACTGATCTGCAAAGGAAAAACTACAGCAAAGTAACTTCTCTTCCATTTGGCTCTCAGGGCTTCATTTTCCCAGTACAAAATCTACAAATTAATGTAACAATCTCAAACAGTGAAATGGATGGGTTGATATGGTCATGTTACCATGAGCATTAGCAATGTTGCTTCTTTTCTGGGAGGGCTTGACTATTTACCTGACATTGCTGTGCTGCCCAGCAGCCTGGCTGACCTCTCAATTCATGACTAAGTCATCAGGCAAAGTTTAGAGTCTGAAAAAGTGAAAGCATTGTTTAGCTGTGCGGTTTACCCTTCCTTTGAGAAATCACATTGCAGTCAAGACTGTAAAGGTTGCCTCCACTCCCTCCTTTTTGTCAGTGCTGATTTGGGCTGATCTGTGGGGCAGATTACAGGCTGATGCGAGACACGCAGCAGACTAGAGCCCAGGATCAGAAGAGCTGCCAACCCACTGGGAGATAGGACTGACCATACCACTACTGTAGCACGCTGCTTCATGGCACCTCTGTCTCAGATAAAGTCCCAGGTCCATGTAGGACTTACTGGAACTACTGTGCTTATCCAAGCCAGCTTCAGAACATCAGTCACAAACTAAACAATGTCTGCTCATAGCTCCTTTAATAGAAGGATGTTAGAAAGTAAGACTTCCTAACAAAATGTGAACAAAATTCTCTGTCTCTCCCACACACATTTTACCCTATTGTCTGTTCCACCAGGAGATGGACATATCTTCACAACCCTACCCCTAACTTAATTTACACTCCATATGAAGTCATCTTCCCACATAGACTTCCAACAGCTGTCCAAATCTGGTTAAAACCTCTTTAACCAAGCCCACAACAGTGCACCTCGCAGCAGATGCACATGTTGGTTACCAGACCTTTATTTATGCGCCTGCGTTACACAAGTATCTTGCTGTTCAGTCACCCTTTAGAAAGGAGATCAGTAGTTATTTTCAGTATCGTTTCTTTTGACAGCTGTTAGCACAAGAGCAGCATTTGATGGTATAATGTGGGAATCCAACTGTCCCGCAGAGTGTCTAGGGCCAATGTTAAATGATGAGAGAGCAGACTGATAGCCAATCAGTTCTTCAAAAACCTTACAAGTTTGGCATTTCATTGCAGTCTTTGCAATTGCCCTCTTAATGTAGTTCAGCTCAAAAGCAAGTCTGAAAATTGACACACCAGGACCCATTCAGATATTTCAATTCAGAGAAACTGAACTAGGGAAGTAAATTCATCCTTTCTGCTTTTCCAAGTAAAACTCAGTTTACCATCGTTTCCAGTCTAGATACAGTTTCCTCATTTGCTTTTATTCTTTGTAGCAGCAGGGGAGATTTTAAAGCTGAGCCATATATAGCTGTAACCCATTCAATTACTTTCTGGTGAAGGGGCTGAGAAAATCTTCCTTCGGAAAAACCTAGTGACAGTGTGTACATATTCCAACTCAATGCATCCGCCAATAAGCTGCTGAGTTTAAAATGCCTTCCTTCTCTTGTGTGTAGCGCAAATGAAGTCAGTGGGGTTTCAGATGAAATAAAACTTGGCGCTTCTTCTCAAAAAGCCATATTTTGTTTTGCTAGATCTGCAACACTCAAAATTGCTTAAGTGAAAGCTTCTTGCACATAAAAGAGATGAATTTAGCTTAGAAAAGAAATTCTGTCTTAATTTAAATCCCTAAGGCAAACAGGTGTTAGTCTGGACAGAATTTGGCCCTTTGGTCCTTTTATTCTACCACTACATTTAACACTTTCTCAGAGACAACCGGATGATTTCATCATTCACTCACAGATAAAATATGGCCAATGATTCTGAGTCCAAGGCATAGATGTCGCAGCAGTGAACAATGCCAGTCCTGCTAAATGAAAGGAACAGAGAACAAAGGCAATGCCGAAAACACAACTGGGAGAACCGTGTTCTCTTATTTTAATTTTTCAGTTTTGCCTAAGCTATGAAAACTATCAAAGATAGCAGAATTCAGGTTTTTTTAATCAGTGTTCAAGTAGGTCTAGAAGAAGACCATAGGGATAAACACCTTCAACTTTTTATCAACCCGAAGCAGTTATTTTTCAGAACTGTGACACAAGCAAGAGCCACTGATATTTGCAATCACATCATTTATTTTGGAAGTTGAAAATAAATGTTTTTATTTTACGATGAATTAAGAGTAATTTTAAACAGAGTAGGTAATTATATGGACACTTGCTATTCAGTATATGGAAAATAAGCAGTAGTGCATGCATACACCAAACATCCAGCATACCTGCTAGAGTATATAAAGCTTCATATCTGGTATGGTTTGAGTCAAAAGAACAAATCACGAGATCTTAGTTCCAGACCACACAAGCTTGGATATGCATAAGTGTCTTCTGGTAGACGGCAGCAAAAAGGAGGCGATTGTCAGAGCCACCAAACACTATATTTGAAGAAGAGTGGGCCAAAATAAATCTTATTTATTTCCTGTCCTCCATTTCAAGATGAAAGCAAAAGAGAATGGTCAAATTAACCAAAGAACAATAACAGTAAAATGTATCTCCTTTCCATAACTACATCATTAGTGCATACCATGTAGAAATGAAGAAGGTATTCTTTGGGAAATGTTTCATTTTCACTGTGAGTCCAAGAAAATACACTTCAAGTATGTTCCTGAAATGCAGAGGAATGGGGTGGGATTTGGTGTTAGCTGACATGCCAAAAAATTGACTGTTACTGCCAGTGACCAGCAGGAGACAATATTGTAGTGTTAATACATCGCACTTAATTCCAGCTTCTGAATAACTGTAAGCTCTTCTGTAATGGTCAGTAAAGTATTAAAAAAAAAACTATATGTTTTGAAGCTGAAATGGCTGAAACATAAACAGTGGTAAGGTAGATTTTCTGTTGACTTCTCCTACTGCAGAACTGAGCAAATGGCTTTAGTCAATTGACACTTTGCAGGAGTTTTGAAGAATTATTTTGCAACCTGGCTTCTGTGGGTGTTCTCACGTCTGATAACACCACCCTGAAGGAAGGATTTCAAAGATATTTTCAGACAAATAATTTGGAAGAGAATAGTTTATACAGTGCTCTATAGAAAATTTCACCAGTTTGAACACAGAATGAATTCTAACATTCTGTTAAAGTACAGGGGTGTGACAGATACCACATATGTATTCTACGTACAGAGAGTGAGAGAGGCAAACAAGTAGGTGTTTTCTTATGCAGGTGGCTCTGCAGTAGCTGTATAATCCGTGATCATAGAATCATAGAATGGCTTGGGTTGGAAGGGACCTCAAGGATCATCAAGCTCCATCCCCCCTGCCGCAGGCAGGGCCACCAGCCTTCATATCTAATACTAGACCAGGCTGCCCAGGACCCCATCCAACCTGGCTTTGAACACCTCCAGGGATGGGGCATCCACAACCTCTCTGGGCAGCCTGTTCCAGCATCTCACCACTCTCTTGGTAAAGAACTTCTCCCTGATATCCAACCTACATCTTCCCTCCTTCAACTTCAACTTCAACTTAAATGATATCCAACAACTTAAATGATAACCAAGTTCAGAAGATAATAAAACAGTGATGCCATTGATTAGGAAATCAGGTAAACAGAAGGCTAAGCAGGCATTCCCTGGTCTTCTAAGAGCTTTCTGGAGAAGTATCTACCTGCTCTCACCTCCAGTCTTCTAGAGCCACAGCCCTCTCTGTAACAAGACTGGGATGTGACTGAATATCTTCATAATTTTTATGAGCCCAGTTTCTATTCATTCACTAATACATGCATGAGAAATACCATAAAGATGAGTTAAAACATCTTACCTTGTTCTCAGCTGTTCCTCTCTGCCATTCCCCTCTGTTTGGTCCTGTAGAGTCCTGCAAAGGAGAAATGGATGAAAAAAGTCAGTGGACAATTCTGAAATATTTGTTTTATATGTGTTTTTTTATCTTGTTGGGGAAAAAAAGAAATTTAAAAAAAAAGGAAAAAGAAGAGAAATATTACAAAGCAGAGACAGGTTTACAGATTGAAAAATAAGTGTCTAAGGCAATAGATTATGCCCAAGTATACCTGGAATCAGTGGTCTCCCAGATTTACTTAAACACCCTGAAGATGCTGGCTCCAAACCCTCAGCTGTGTGTGCAGGGCAAGATGGAGTGAAGAGATGGTAGCAGAATCTATTTAAGGTTTTTCTAAACCAAGAGATAGGAGCACCTGTCCCATACACATAAGAGGTCTGAGCATAGTTCCATGTGCTGCTCCAATGCTCTTACCAACAGCTGAAAAATAGGAACTGATAGAAAAAATACAGTGGTAGGCTTAAAGTAGTACTAGAGTAAGGAGATGGTAAACGGTGAGTAGTTAGTGCAGAGCAAGAGCAGTTCTGCATGCCAGATCTCTGGCTTCTTCAAGTGGGCCAACTTATCCCACAGAAGACTCTGCATCTGTCGCCTGTCCATCCCAAACTGAGAATGAAGTCCTACAAGAGAGTGTGGGAAGTCACCAGGTGACGTATCAGGAGTCTCAGTGGATCATTAGTGGGAAGGAGACAGAGACTTGAGCCAGTATTTCTTCAGCATTTCCTCAAATAATAATCCAGTCTTTATTGTGGCTAATCAAGTCTTATCAGGAGGGTTATAAATAAATGAAGAAAACATGCAAGAAGGAAAAGGTAGCCTATACAGTCGTTGTCTCCTGTTTTTCCCCTACGCAAAGCAAAATATTAGTCACATCCCTCCTTGCCCATCCACAAAGTCCTCAGATAAACTTAATCGCAGTTCAGAATTCAGTAGAGATAGGCCACAAAATCAAAAATATGTTTAGAGAATAAGAGTACAGCTCTCTTCCCTGTGACTAAGCATGCCTGTACTAAGAACTTGGTTGTGGAGGAGAGACACCGGTGCAGCTATTCTTAAAGAACAGCCAACAGGAGCAAGAGGCTGGTTTGTCATTCCCCATGGCTAAGGAGGAGTTGGGATGCACAGCTTATCAGTTCCGACAGAGACTCTATGATCTGTGTCAGTGTGAGGAGCATGCTTCTTGTATCTGAAGGCAAGGAAGAACAAAAAAGCAATGATAGTTAACTGCTGTTCACAGTTCAGCTGAAGTCACAGACAATAAGCTTTACTTCCAACCAGGAGAGCTCAGCTATGGTAGGAAACAGCAATGGCAGTGTCTAAAGAAAACTGTTTAAATTCCCAGAAATACAGCTTTCTTAGCTCTGGTACTTCGTGTTTTATGGAAAAGATGGCAATAAACAACTCAGAGTGCATTTTAAACACACACACATCATTATTATGGCGACCCCAAGACTAATCTAAAGAGTCCTCTTGCCTTGTGTTAAACAACAATGTAACCACTGGCTGAAGCAGTTGCAGAGCCTTTGGCTAAGCAACTAGCAGTCAGTATTTCTGGGCAACTGTTTGCTACCTAACAAAAATGTCAGCATACTGGATACTTACATGTTGAGCAACTCTCTGCCATAAAGGGTTACTCGATACAGTTATGAGCTAACAGTTGCAGCACAAAATGAAAACAAATATCACCACCAATGTCCAGGTGTAGCTACTCAATTTTTATATTTGCAAGAAAAACATTAATATTTCATCTTCCTTTGTCCTGAATCATCAGTGACAGGATTCATACTTAGAGGACTAAAAGTGACAATCAGAGGATGAGACAAGAGTGACAGCTCCTGATAGCCAGCAAGCCCCATGCACATTGCATTCTCTACAGTGAGAACAAACTTCTGTTTTGCAGTGGCTATACTTTTCAAATCAATAGGACAACGTACTAGTAAGATGGAAATTGAGGAGATTTGCCTTTATTAAGCTGGGCAATGCAGCACTGAACACTGAGACATCCCCTATTAAAGATATTGGAGAACGTTTGCATGGGCAACCATAAGTAAGGCTTATAAGTAGAAACTGTTATAATCTGGTTGTGCATTTTTTGTAACAGTTATACAGGCTGTTAAGCACTGCTGAGACTGCTTCAAGTACATCTTTGACTCTTTAAAACTATTTTTTTTTTTAATGAAGACAATTAGAGCTTTCTTCCTAGCTACTGATTTGCCAAGCTCATCTGGCCTAACTTCTGTGAGGAGCGGTATTGTACTATACACTGAGTCTCCATCATGCCTCAGGCTTTATTTATGATTATTTGGCATGCTGACTAGCTTATTCTTTATGGTTTCTTCCTCTTTTGCCTTGTAGATCATTGCCCAGGTTGCACTGTGCACAATCCTTTCATGGTATCCCGGTGATTGATACATTGCCCTCTCACTTGGTGCTGAGTGATACTATATCCTGTGCATCAGTACATCTTATCTTTACTTTACCACACAGAAGTCCTCAGCATCAGAATATGCTGTGCTCCTCAGTTGAGGCTTTTTTCTTAGGTGAACTGTCTGGATTCAATACAAATGATTTTTCCCTCTGTTCATTCAGACTCAAATGCCTAAGGATATAACCAGCTCACTGGTTAAATAACTTCCTACATCACAGCAATAACTGGCTCAAACCACTTCAAGGGATGAGGAATATTTAATTGAATAATTTTGTACAGTGATGGAAATTTCACAGGGTTCACTATGAATGATATCAAGTGTTTTCAAGTTGGCAACACAGTTGACAGCACAGTTGTATGGGGTTTTGTAATACTTCATAATACTTTTGTAAAGACTTACAACAGGCTGTATCTGTCTAAAAAATTGCTAACTTAAAATGATCTGTAACTGGCAATACCAGCCAATAGTTGGAGATCTCACTCTATGTTACTGGAATAGGGAAGTTTCCAGGAAGTCAGATCGGGTTTACAGCAGCAGATTTAAGAGACAGAGCATTTTCCCTAGATGCACAGATAACTCCACAAGATACAGGAAGACCCTCAAGCAGCCATTACAGCTCTCCAGTTCAGTAAATGAATTCTGAACTACATGACTCATCCACTTCTGACCATATCTACTATGCAGCAATAAATGCAGCCTGCCATTTTATTATTATAAATTCTGCAGGCTTAACAGAAAAAAAAGATGGATTCTTCTCAGATATGTACATCAGCTCTGTGTTTTATCTCCATTTGCCACTTTCTTTAAAGACACAGTATTTACTGGCATAAGGTGACTCTGCTGACACCCACAGCCCTGAGTTAATTTATCATAGATTAAAATCTATCCCTTTTTCCCAGTTCTACTCTATACAGGTTATCATGACTGGTCTTCACTTAATTGACTTTGAACACCACAGCATGGCTTCACATTTCTGATCATCAGGTATTAGCTTATGCATAAACTCCTGATGCATCATATTGTTCTAGAGATGAACAAGAGGTCAAAGTTCTGTGAAGACAGACAGTAAACCCTGGCATTGCAGAAAGTGGTGCTAATGGTTAGAAGATAGTTCTACAAAATGCAAAATCCAATTTGTTTTTGTGGACTATCTGTCCTTTCAAGTCTTATGATGGTCTTTTACTATAGATATAGTCTATAGTAAAATATCTATATAATATTGATATCTCATTATCTATGTTGAGAATTACATCTACAAGCCTTCCTTCCAAGAACAAAACCATTCAATAGCATAATCAGAAAGACGGGATGACTTAACTCTCAGGGAAGGTTTTCTTATTTCCCTCGGTTTAGCACCACAGAAAGGCCAAAGAAAGAATCATGCCATTAGAAGCTATGGAAAGTGCAAGTGAGAGAAACATAAGGAACATATGGGACCGATATGTGGGCTAGTCATGGTCAGGATAAGACAGAAGACAAAGGAGTGAAAGGAGAGAGGTGAGAAGGGGCAGGGTGTGTGGTGGGAGAGAGATTCTGTAGCTTGGGGAGAAGCCCCAGGATGAAAAAGAGGATACTTGTTGCTCTAGAGAACTAGCTAGAATGTTATAAACTGATGAGGAAGATAAGAAATATACACAGGATGTTATTATTTTCAGTTCTATAAATATTTTATGCTTGCTACACTGAAACATAATTGTATTTAGAACCTTTTGTAATTCTCTTTGCTAGAGAAATCTCATTGGAGCACATTCACATAAAGGTAGCCAAGACAGTTATGGGACTGGATTATCTCTCACCTGAGGAGAGGCTGAGAGAGTTGGAACTGTTCCGTTGATAGTGCCCAATGACAGGACAGGAGGCAATGGGTACAAACTGGAACACATAAAATTCCAACTGCCAGTAGGAAAATCAAGATACTGGAAAGAGTTACAGAAAGAAGGGAGGGAAAGGAGGGAGAGAGGGAGTGAGGGAAGGAGGGAGGAAGGAAGGCAGGAAGGCAGGAAGGAAGGAAGGAAGGAAGTAGTAGCAGGAGAAGAAACCTGTCTCTACAGCAAAATTGATAACCACATACTACTACTTCAGGTAAGGAAGACAGTAGATGGCAGTGTCCCCCAGTACTTCCTAGGAAGACACAGATCTCACACACAACTTCTCTGCTACAGAAGACGGGCCCACACCCCAGCCAGTGACAGATGCTAGACAGGAAAGACTTTACTCCCCACTGTAATTTAAAAACTGGAAGAGTAGTGCTATGCAGCCTCTTATCTCTTTTCTCCTTAGGAAAGCCTTGCAGCTCACTTTTCCTGTCTTGCAGGTTAACCTACTATAAATGACATCTGACAGATGACAGCAGAAGTTGATGACCATTTCTGGACTGAAGGAAACACTGGTCAGTCATCTCATCAGGTATGGTCTGTAGTAATGAATTATGACAGCTTTCCATTTTTTTAAGTCCTGACATCTGGCCTTCAGACACAACATATTAAAAGCTGGGGAAAAGGTCTGAGGGCAGAAGAGAGATCTGGCTTCCAATTATGCGTTTCTGTTGGCTTCCAATGTCACAATAAACAAATCGCTGTCTCTCTCTGCATTCTGCTTCCTGCTGAAAGACAGAAACCTCTGCTTTGGGATAAATGCTCAGGAGCAAATAAATATCTGCTCTCCCATTCAGCAGAAGAAAGCATGATAAGTCCAGTAACTCAAAAAAACATATTTATGTAGCAGGTACATATGCTGAAATTTTCTCATAGGAAATAGGCAAGATTATTTCATTAACATTTGCAAGATAACCATGATATTAAAGCCTTAAAAGAAGCCTAGAACAGAAATAGAGAAACTAAATACAGGAGGAAACAGCATTTTAAAATGCTTTTTTTCAGTGACACATCAGAACTAGGATCTGCTGCAGAGCAGATACCTCTGAGAGTTCTCTGGAAGAAGAGGAGCACAACAAAAGGCCTTAATGGAAAGGTCAAGAATTAGAACAGCCACTCTTCCTGTGCTGCTGGATATTCTGTTCCCTTGTAAAAATCAACATAGCTCCGCCAACCACAATGTTGGGATATAAAAGCTGAGCATCTGACCTCTTCTCTGAGCGTTGGTGTTATCTCGGACTCAGAAGACCATTATTAGGGTTCTCTGCAGCTAAACAACTGCTGCAGAGCACAGTGACATGAACTTTTGACACCTACAGTGAGACTAAAGCAGGGCATAGACTTTGCAACTGGCCTTGGGTGCAGGGATAAAGAATAATGGCAAAGTAAGCCAATCTGACAAGATATGTCATCAGTATTTAAAATTAGCCTTAATGAGTCATCCAGACATGCTAGAAGAGGGGATCCCAATCCATCCACATTCTTAGCATCCTCCCTCTCAAGCTCCAGACTGATACAAAACCTTTAATTACAGCATGTTAGTAACCTGATTTTCATATGCAAAAGAAGATACAAAAATATAATTTTAAGCATTCTGAGAACATAGTGTGATGCATACCATGGTAGCAAAAGACAGTATTACTCCAGTCTGAATAAGAACAAGGGGAGACAGGAATGGATTTGTAAATCAATTTTGATCTCTAGGTGGTTACAAAGCTCTGTTTCCAGCATAATTTGTGACTAAAGCCATTTGGAACTCAACCTCACAAGCTGCATCTTCCAGTTTCTCTTGAATGGTTCAGGAAGTGGTGCTACCGTCGTTGGAGAGAGAAGAGAAGGACCCACTGCACCTGAAGATCCCTCATATGCTGATTTTAGAGTTCCTCCAAGATCTTAATTGACTCTCCTGCCCTTTCAAGGTGAACCCAGTGGTTCAAGGTGAACCCAGTGGTTCACCTTGATGTTACAGAAGTAACTACTCTGCGGAGCTGTTTGCAGTGGATCCAGAGGAGGTCCACGAAGATGATCAAAAGGCTGAAGCAACTCTCCTATGAAAATAGGCTGAGGTAGCTGGGCTTGTTCAGCCTAGCAAAGTCTCTGGGGAGACCTCACTGCAGCCTTCCAGTACTTGAGGGGAGCTTATAAATGAGAGGGAGACCAACTTTTTACATAGACTGATAGCAACAGGACAAGGGGGGATGGCTTTAAACTAAAGGAGATGAAATTTAGGAGAGATATTAGGAAGAAATTCTTTACTCAGAGGTCAGTGAGGCACTGGCACAGGCTGCCAGGCACTCAAGGCCAGGTTGGATGGGGCCCTGGGCAGCCTGAGCTGGTGAGGGGCAGCCCTGCCCATGGCAGGGGGTTGGGGCTGGGTGGGCTTTGAGGTCCTTTCCAACCAAGCCATTCTGTAATTCTAAGACAAACAGTGACTGCATCAACTGCTAAATTGATCTGTACCTCCCATTTGGCACTCCACATCCTTCTGTGTTTTCTGTTTATCAGTAGAACACCTCACCACTATCCTTTCTTCCAAGAATTCATCTTTCCAGGTCACCTTTAAGCCAGTGTCAAGCCCCAGCAGAATAAGAGCAGCACATATAATGTGACCATGAAAGGTTCAGTTGTGCCCTCAAGCTTTGGTGTTTGCATACAGCATGCCTCACCATCATACTCAGTGACACATCTTGTCCCAGTCTGTGTGCATGCATGCTTGTGTTTCATGTCAAACAGAGTATAGAATATTTTTAAGAAGGCTTGTCCTACTATGTAAGAGTTGGCGTATACATCCAGGTAATAAAGACTCCTACAGTCTGCTCTACACACACATAAATCTGTATTGAACTGGGAAATGCCAATAATTGATATTTTTCAGGTCAGCCATCTAAAGACAAGCAAGCAAAAAGAAAGAAAAGGTTACAATCATATTAAATAAAACACAAAATTTTTCTTTTTTAATTTCCTTACCTCTTTCACAATAACAAAAATAGCCTGCCTACTTCTTTCCCAAAAACAACAATGTTCTGACAGAAGAGATCTCTGCAGGTTTTGTATTTCTCGGTCATCCTTTGAACAACCACTACATCTTCTGTTTTTTCTACATGAACAGAAGTTCCTAAAGAGTTCAAATCACATTTTCAAAGCAACATTCCTCAAAATCCATGAACAAAAAAACTAATGAATTCTAATACTATGGTATTATACTATCTTTTATTTCTGTCCAATATCTGCTCTGCTCTTTTATGCAACTTTTAAGAATCTGGTTCATATATATGCTGAAAAAAAAATAGCTTGGACTTTTTTCCATCCTTTCTTATATTTTCCAAAATAAAATAAAATAAAATAAGGATTTACTGAGCTGTTTTAGTAAGGAAACAGTGAGTATTATCTGCAGCACTTAAGGCTCTTAATGCCACCCTCAAAAAACTCACAGTTTCACATTCTAGATGCTATAGTAAAGCTATGGGAAGAGACTTCCATCTGACCTAAAGCATCCACAACTCTCTTAGGCAGGAGAGAGTAGAACCAGAGAAAGAAAACAGTATGAGAGGGATGGCTGGAAGACTTTCTGCTGGCTACAATTGTGAGTATATTCGACTAAAAGTGAAATGTGTATGAACACATTTACAAAGTATTTTTACTGGATAACCCCCACCTCTGCAGTAGCAGTGTGCATTACTTGTGCAAAGCCAAAGGACTTGGAGACCTCACTACCATGTCTTACTGACCCCTGGCCACCAGCAAACTGCAGAAGCAAATACCCCAATTCCCAAGTCAGAGCAGTGCAAATCCTGACAGAAATAGCCTCCTTGCAAGATTTTCCTAGTCACGTGGAAACCACAAGAAATGCAAGTGTTCTACTCCAGGGAACCTATAAAAACCATATTAAGTGAAAGTAATGGACAAGATCTTCATACTATAAAATGAACCCCCCTTATCTTTAAAAGGACCATCTTCTCCCCAGTCCTGGCAATGCCCAGGCTCCAGGTGCTTCAGATCATGAATTTTAACTTGATGGCTGATTTATTAATCTATGTCAAATTAAATGAAATCAAAGATAAAGCTCAGAAGAAAAAAAACAAACCCTAAATTTTGTGATTAATCTGATCTTTTTAATTTTTTCTTTTTGTTAGATAATCAGTATATGCCATTGAATAACCAGAGTATTTCCCAATATAGCTGCAAAGAGTTTCACAATAGCATTCATTCATTAAAAAAAAAAAAAAAAGGGAGCGAGTCAAAGCTCTACTGTCTTACATCATTTTCAATGAATGCTTTAGAGTGAAATGGCAATCATGAGACCTCCAGCCTACACAGAGAGGAAGTGGTTTTACAGGCTTGCCAGATTAAAGAGTGACATCACATTATCTTCGTCAATGCTGATTCCAGTTCTTCGATAATCAGGCAAACATGGAAAGTGCTGTTCTTGTATCACATGGTCAGACATCACTTTCCATTCATTAGTGGGGTTAGCATTGCTTGCCTCAGCAGAAGCCCTGCCTCCTCTGCTGTAGGAAACTTGCAGAAGCAGAGAGAATGTGACAGAGAGAGCAATCATCTCTATTCCCAGGCTGATGTCTTCAAAATGTACATTCAGAGGGCCCCTGCTATTTGTTCTTGCCAAAAATCAGAGAAAATTGAAGAATCCAGCGCTTTTTCTTTATTTATTTACGTCACTAATCAAAGAAAACTGAGGAATCTGCTCCTTTTTCCTCGCTGTTTCTGCACAGAAGAGACTACTGATGTGCCATCACTTTCAATCCCAAGCTGACCAGCAACAACTTCGGCAATTTCCGTGCATGTGTGAAACATTCAGAGAACTCTAGCTACTAAAATTGCTTATAAAATACAGAGACATAACTGTGTATGCAAACTGAAAATGATAGACGTGTTCCCAGTGGCCACAAATTTGAATAGTACATCATTAATTCTTTGGTAACTTGCTTTTTCAGCAGAGTGCCAGTAAAACACCAGACTCTTGCTTTCCTTTCAGGTTCCCACACTGAAACTTTGCCAAAGTGGGAGATAGCTTGGATTTCTGGCAGAGATTTCAGAGAGCTTTCCAAGGTGAGAAATTAAGATATGTATCATTTCTATTAACAGAAATTAGGGCTTAAACTGCAGCACTTTCAAAGTGAAGAGACAAGAAGGTCTTTCTATGTAAACCTGTATATATGTACAGAACATTACACAGAACAGCTGATACGTGCTCTTCATCTGGATGCCTGGAAAGGAAAAGCTCAAAATTAAGTCCCTTAGCTGAGACTTAATACTTCCTCTCCGCATAAGGCACAAAGTAGAGATGCATAAGATGCATTAAACATCTCTCTCTGCATTTCCCACATAACTTTAAAAAGCATGCCAAGCCTTCTATGGACCCTGAAATGCCCTGCAGTCCAAGACACCCCTATCTCGCAGCTCTTCCTCCTATTACACAAGTAAATGTCTTGTACTACCAAAGTGCAGAGCACCAGCAGCACTGTTGCAAGCACAAGGCTTTCTGCAGAAGCCCCAGGTACTAATGCAGAACACAGCATTAGGGAGCAGCCAAAAGAAGATGAGGCAGTGGGCTTCTCTTTTCAGTTTGCCTGTGGACTTCTTTATTCCTTTCTACTCTTCAGTCTGGAAGGCTGGAAATGAAACTCTCCTCACTGAGTATTTTGACTGAGAGGACAGGCCTGGAGATGTTAAAGGGAAGGTCTTCAGCTAAGACTGTGCCTTCAGAGAGCATTAGAGTATAATGTCATTCCATCAGCTCCAGAATTAAGCAGTCACATTGTCTGTGGATACATGCTTCGTGGTTGCCTGATTTTGGCATTCAGTTAGGCAAGAGATTCAGGTGAAACTCTGCTTGTGATTGAGGCCCTTATAAGGGCCCTCTCTTTGACTTTCTGGTATCCAGAGGGAGACAAGCTCACTGACACCAGACCTTTAGTAAGGGTACAGATAGGCTTGTTCTGTTTTAGGCAGCTTCACAGCTTCTGTAGGAAATAAATTTCTTTAAGATCTGAACCTTTTGTCTGTGTAAGAAGCTAATGAAGGAGGGTATGGAGAAAGAAGGCGACCACACAGTACACCTCCATAACTGGAATTTCCTTAAGAAGCCAAACTAAAGCACTGGTAAAGTCAAAGCTCCACAGAGATTCATGTAGAAGGAGTGAGTGTGCCTACATTAAACACGTATCAAATACAACTTTACACAAGCAGTGCTACCATGAGTTGCAGTGTTGTGCAATGAATGCCTTGGAACAGCATGGCTCCCAGCCATGACCCACCAGCTATGGAACAAGTGAGAGGTGGCAGGGCTTCATGAGGGTTAATTCTCCAAAACCCCTGAGTTTCATACCAAAATCTTGAAGTGACTGAGACATTTACTACACACAGTGAAAAGTCAAGGGGAGGGGAGCTCTATGGTTAGTCAGAGGTAGCATCTGATCCTCAGAGGTCTCAGTCATATTGTGTTATGAGCTGGGGCTGGCCTTTGTAATCAGCTATATCCACCCCAAACCCAGCTCAGCAGCACCTGCTGTCCTGCTTTCTCCTACAGCAACACACCCATCTGAGCACATCCAATGCCAGCACAAAGCTGCTGTTGGCCTGTCTGATGAGAGCGTACCACGCTCCCTTGTTTAAATTGTTCAAAAGGCACCTGCAATTGCACACCCATGCACCATTTCCAGGCCTGAAACTTTATTTCAGAAGCTTCCCTGATCACTAGATAAATGGCAACAAAAAAAGCAAACAAACTTTAACTTGTTCAGTATCACTTTTAAAATAGCAGGATTGAAAACCTCATTTGGCTCAGCTAATCTGGAATCAGTTTATCCTCACTCTTTAATTTCTGGGAACTCTGGGTAAGCTTAGATGTGAGAGACACCAAATCTTATCAGCCTACAAGTAAGTTGTTCCCTGAAGTAAAGTAAGTTCCCTTTTTCATTCAGGGAACTACGTCATAGGTGGTAGAGAAGGAAATCTCCCAAGCCTGTCAGGCCTAAAAGTGGTATCACACGACAACGCCCACGAGGTTAAATAAGCACTACTCTGATAAACCCCAGCTTAACAAAGGAAAGAATTACTGCTCCCTTTTTGAATTGGAAGTCCCAGTCAAGATTATAATCCCCAGACACTGTGCCTCAAATGTAAAAATTTAAAAAAGAACTCAAGTATATATTGAAATAATTCAGCCACCACCAGTATTATTAACACACTCATACAGTTCATCTGAACTGAAGCACTCTACAAATAAGTGCATCTCCGCAGGAATTTTCATCATAAGAATGAAATTTCTCACCTCTCAAGAGGCAACAAACTGTAAATCATTTAGATCATGAAACCTGGATAGCAAGCAGCAAGTTCAGAAGACTGCATCTTGTAGAAGAAATTCACTTCCTCAAAATACTGACATTTGCACTGAATTTATAAAAATCCATTTTAGCCACTTCTCTTAAGCTAGAGTCTTGGGTTCACAGTGGATGAAAATGCTCTGACCACAGATATGTCCTAAGTGAAAAGGAATTGGGAAGTGATGCCACCCTCTTCTGTCACTCAAAGGTTTTGGCTAAGAAGCGTCACTTCAGACCTATATGAAAACATTTCACTTGTAATCACAAGATGCTTACTTACTGCTTTTGTTAATGTTACAAATTTAGAATCTAAAGGTCCAACAGGACCAGTAGGCCTCTGCGCTATACACTATGCATAATGCTGTGTTAAGTATATCCTTTTCTAGAAAATTCAGATGTAATTGACAATTCAGTCAGGTTACTGGTGGGGGAAAAAATGGGCTGCAGATTTTAAGCAGAGATGATAAGAATATACACTTGCACCGGCCAGCTTTGCATAGCCCAGACCTCAGAGCAATTGAATAGTCCATAGTCTGTGCTCTGTGTTGGCACATTATGGGGAGGGTAGACTCCAACTATATGCTCTTTCTGTGTTACTGATCTTGTAGCTGAAAAGCGTGTTGTCTCTGGTCTCTCCTAAGGTCCCAAAGCCTAAAAGGCACATAGGTTGCCAGGCAGCTTTATTTAAGCATGGAGAGAAAAAATGTTGTGAAGTAAAATAAAGAATCATGGGGCAATAGTCTATTTTGTTTTCTTACAGGTATGTGAACAGTACTCTAGCAGACAACTTTGGGAATGGTTTCAGCGCATAATGGCAAATGTTTTCTTGCAGGTGCCTTCTATTCATCCCAGCTGAGCTCCTTCTCCCTTACCCTACTAGTGCCAGAGCCTTGAGGTAGCAGGCTTTTTTTTTTTTTATCATCCCTCCCCCTTGCCTCTCTGATGCCATTCATTTACAGTTATCAGGTTGCTTTGATCTTCTCCCATGTGACTTTTTCCTCCAGGGTATTTCCACTGCGCTTTCTCAGAGGAGAAGATGACAGTCTCATGAAGCATGAGCTGCATGTTCCCCAAAGCCAGGAAACTATTTACTTTTTCACATGAATGGACCTGGGCCTTCTTTTTCCTTTATTGCTTGAACAGAATTAAAGGTTCCTTTGAAGGTGTAGACGCACAATAGCCATCTTCTCAGCCTTTGCATGATCCTATTTCCAAATGAACACTCTTTTCATTTACACATATCTCTGAGCATCAGTTGTTATTCCATTTAGACTAAAACTGTGCAACTTCACATTAGTTACCCTATCTAGAAGATGAAGGGTCACGCGGATCTGTCTTTGCACATACCAGGTTCATCTGTTTGCTATGAACCCATCTCATTTTTATTCTGGCCCTTCTCAGTTTCTTTGCTATGATTGAGAGTTGAAGGAAACTTAGCGTGTGGACTCTTACTTTGCTGTCCTTGCTATAGGAATAATTTCTTAATATATTCAAGAGGTAGTATTCTGATCAATACAAGCATCGTTTTGTGGATGCAAGCTTCCACCACAAGGTGCAAGTTAACTACACTGATTCAGCACAGTTCACAGAAATCCTGTTAACTCAGTTGATGCTTGACCATTCAAACCACAAACAACATTTACATTGGTTTAGTTTTACTACTCTGTACACTACAGGGCAGAGTCAACACACCTGTCACTCTCCAGACCACCATTTTTTGTTCAAGTTTAGGATGGCTAGTGTTGAGCTAGTTATGCTCCTACATAGAATCAGAGAATCACAGAATGACTCGAGTTGGAAGGGATCTCAAAGATCATCTAGTTCCAATCCCCCTGCCACAGGCAGGGTTGCCAAACACAAAATCAGGCACTAGATATAACAGGCTATAACTAAAACTTAGTAGTCTCTTCCTCTGCCTGCAACATTATTTGGCCAAACAATAGTACCCATTTCATAGAGCAAAAAATTCATGACCGTGTTTTTAAGACTTAAAGAGATCACAAAATATATTAGGGAATGAATTCTAATTGGAGAGAAAATGTGGCTAATCTTTGTGGAGTTTCTCTTAAAAGACTTACTCACTTGTACACACGTATGTGCCCAGTTTGGGTAACTGAATCTGTTCCACAGACTGTACACAAGAGTGGAGGTGAATTGGTAAAAACTTTATCAAATTCCAGTGCCTACTAATCACTACTGAGGGTCAAAAACCTCCTGGTTAACTTAGAAAATGCTCAGAATTGCTTTAATATTATATTATTGCCTTTGTCTACAAGTTTTCTTGGTGATGTTATGCTCCCTAACAGTATATGTTTAGGTTTTTCTTCAAAACCAGCTATTTGTTTTAAGAAATAAGTGGATAAAGAAGAAGTCCTGGAACCTCAACTAATCTGTAGGATCAACGAGAAAGAGCTTCCCAAGCAGGCAGCTGATGAAGCTGTAAAAATAATTTAATCACAAAGAGTGCCAGAAGAAAAACATATGGCAGGAAAAACGGCTAAAGAGAGCATAAATCACCTGCAATTGTTCTGCTTGCTCAACTGAACATACCAATCCATGGCAAGATTTTCAGACTACTTGGATGTCCTCTGACCTTTTTTAGATTTGCACCTCTGAAAATCAGGCCAGTGAGAAAATGAGACTATCTCAAACTGTACAACTAGCATACCAAACAGAATGGTACCTACTGAGCCAGACCCAGCTTGAGACAAAGGCTAAAGCAACATAAATAAATAAATTCCAATATGTTTGGTGTGCAAGGAAGAAATAAGGGCAAGGCTTCAGTCCAGATAGATTCACCAAGGCCTAGTCCCACAGCACACTAGGAAAAGATCATACCAGTTGTATCATAACATTTCAGAATGGTTTCGGTTGGAAGGGTCCTCAAAGCCCACCCAGCCCCACCCCGTGCTGTGGGCAGGGCTGCCCCCCACCAGCTCAGCTGTCCAGGGCCCCCTCCAACCTGGCCTTGAGCGCCTCCAGGGATGGGGCACCACCGCTTGTCTGGGCAGCTGTGCCAGCGCCTCACCACCCTCTGAGTGAAAAATTTCTTCCTAACATCTAACCTAAATCTCTCCTCTTTGAGTTTAAAGCCATTCCCCTTGTCCTGTCACTATCAGTCTATGTAAAAAGTTGGTCTCCCTTGTGTACATGAGCTCCCCTCAAGTACTGGAAGGCTGCAATGAGGTCTCCCCAGCACCTTCTCTTCGTTAGGCTGAACAAGCCCAGCTTCTTCAGCCCATTTTCATAGGAGAGGTGCTCCAGCCCTCTTAATCATCTTCGTGGCCCTTTGTATGGGACAACCATGCCACCTGCACAGGGAGCTCTCACCTCGTAGCTTCATATTCTGTCATGCTTACAGTCAGGTTTTTGTGATCCAATGATCAGAGTAGATTATTTAGTCTTGATTTAAGCCACCTCAATTCATCTCTGAACTTTCTCTCCTTCACAGCTGAGTATGAAGGCTTACTCATTTTGGCTATGTTGGATTGGAAATAAGGTTAGAGTTTGCTTTTGGCTTTCAAGAAGAAAGTCCTGTCAATATAGACCAATATGAGTCACCATTAAGTACTGAAAATAAATCAAAGCATTCTAGCCAATAGACAGCCCTGTGTCTAAGTGGGAGGAATGACACAGTAAGACGCCATGATTTGCCATTACCTGCTTACAAACTCCACTGCACCGATCTCTCTTTTATTTTGTTATTTGTGTTCCAGTCAGCAGAAAACAGATGCAACATTACACTGCTCACCAACCTCTTTTTCTTCTCAGTAAGGATACGCTGCTGAGAAAACAGCTCCAAACACAGCTCCAGATTTCATGAGAACAGAATTTCTCACAAAGATTTCCAGCATGTCACTACCTTGGTGGATCAAAAGTACCCCAGGAAAAACATTTCTCATGGCAGGACAATACTTCCACTTCCAGCCCAAACTAGAAAGCAGAGAGATGACCAGAAACTTAAGAAAAAGGATTACCCATAAAAAGCTGAACCTCCTAAATGGTCTCTTTTCCAGAGAGAAATGAACGTTCACATCAGATCTTTCTTCCATTACCTGTTGTTAACAAATAGAAAATACTCATAAAATCTCCCTCGTGAAATTCTCCTAGCCACAAAGAGATATGTGCCCCTAAATTCTACCTGGCAGAACACACATCACTGCTCTGACAGCAGGAGTGACAAACAGGACTTTTGCAGTGGTCATCATTCATCAGGACAACATAGCTGCAGGAAACACTGCTAAGGATAGTAAACAGAACCTGACAAGACCTCATGGTTTTAATCACAAAAGTACATAGCAACCAGACCATGTTTAATCACCTCCCTACTTGTTAGGTGCCTGTATAAAGGTAATAACGATACTTGACCTTAATGTTGGAGCTGCACATGGAGGAAGGTTCTCAGGCAGGATTCTGCTACTTCCATGCTTCAGAAGAGTCTCAGCACAAGCCATGTACACAGGGTCAGGGCAGTGGATGCAGAACACTCGGTCCCATGACATGCTGACCTCCCCTCATGGTGACATGGTGACATGGTGACATAGGGCAGCAACCCTAGGGAACAGCTGGTAGATTGGCAGTTTGCAGTGTCTGTGCTGCAGGCACAAAACTTGGTAGGCTGGAAATATCCCCATGAAAAGCAAAGGGAATCCTCTGAGTTGTAACAGGAGCAGAAATATAGTAAATACTTGAACATCGATCTCAACTCATTAAGAAATAAAGACCAAAGATTTCAGCAAGAATCAACTGCTTTCCAAACTAATCTCTGCAGCTGCCATGGAAACTGCAGTAACCAATGGCCAGAGGCTCATCACTTTTGCATGGCACAGAAGTCAACACAAACGATACAGGCACAAGAGAAGGAACAAATGAAAAGAATTGCATGGCATCCCTTCCAACTCAGAAAAGTCTGTTACGAACAGGCTGGTATTGGAGGTAGGGTGTACCTGTATGGCACAGCCCAGTTTCTTGACGTGATAGTGATTCCATCTGAAAATTTGTTCAGGTACTGCTACTGTTTACAGAAGACAAAGTCCATCGTTCATTTTTTTTTTCCAGAATGAAATACAGACAATTCTAAACAGTCTATCCGTTCATTAATTACAAATATAAAAAATCCTGAAAGATTGTAGAACTATGTATTTGGCATAAAAATCTATGATGGAACTGTGTGACACAAAATCAACATCTGAAAATGGCCACAGGATGCTTGTCAAATGGGTTCCTCTAACCAGAACAAAGAGCTGAAGAAGACTCTGTACGGCTCCCAGAGCTAGGGATAAGGAAAAAAAAGTTGCTCTTCTGGGAGTGGAAATAAAATGCAGCATTGAGATGAGTGACCAACTTTCTTCATGTTGCACAGAGTGGAGTTCTCCATCCTACCAAGAACTCGGTAGACAAGGAAAGGGAAAGGAAGCAAAGAATGAGGGGTGTTACCAACTCCTCTGAAACACCATCCACCTTCTGAGCAGCATTATTTCCACCTGCCCTACAGGCAGACATCCTTCCCTAGAATCATAAAGGTTGGAAAAGATCTCTAAGATCATCTAGTCCAGCTATCAAGCCATCCCCACCATGCTCACTAACCACAATCCTCAGTGCCACATCCACACATTTCTTGAACACCTCCAGAGACAGTGACTCCACCAACCTCTCTGGGCAGCCTGTTCCAGCACCAAACCACTCTTTCTGAGAAGAAATTGTTCCTAGTATCCAACCTTAAACTTGCCTGGCACAACTTAAGATTATTAGCTCTCATCCCATTGCTGTTACCTAGGAGAAGAAGCCAATCCCCACCTCCCTGTAACTTCCTTTCAGGTAGCTGTAGAGAGTGATAAAATCTCCCCTAAGCCTCTTCCTCTCTAGACTAAATAATCCCAGTTCCCTCCGCTCCTCTCCAAAAGACCTGTGCTCCAGACCCTTCACAGCATCTTTGCCCATCTCTGAACACACTCCAGGGCCTCGATGTCCTTCTTGTAATGAGGGGCCCAAAACTGAACACAGTACTTGAGGTGCAGCCTCACCAGTGCTGAACACAGCGGGAAAGAAGGCCTGATTCTTAGCTAAATAATGATCCACCTTGAACGGAAGGTGGATTTTTCTGCAGAAAAAGAGGAAGCAGAGACTCTCTACCTCTGTCTTCTGCTCCACTGTCCACACAACAGTGTCTTCAGTGATTTCTAGTGCAACTTCACCATTGAGAAGTCTTCACATAAAAAACAAAACAGGCTCTGTTATAGAAGAAGTCACTTGCACTTGGATGTGTATAGAAGAGAGAGAGAGAGAGAGAGATGAGCATTGATAGAGCACTTGGGCAGAGGTCTGTGGTTGTATGACTGTATATTCAGTTAGGGCTCCTTTTCTATAGCTTGTGTTTTTGAACTCTCACCTGCTGAAGTCACTAGGTCTGTTTAACACCACATTTGCTCACTTACTGATCACTTCTCTTCCTTTCTCTGTGTATTCTGAGAGGTCATACCAGATAAACCAAAATGGGGTCATTCTGCCATATGCTTATTTACTATGTGTGTGTGAGACCTCTTGTGTGCTATTTTTCACTTGTTATCCATCAATATATGTATTTATCTTCAAGTACCATATGGAGCAGTAGGATGGGGTATATAAATGGAGTCAACAGATGGTAAGACTCTGTGATTAATATGTTCTCATAACTTTTTATTGTCTCTTTTCTTCTATGTTCTACTTTCTAAGTGTCATTACTTTTGTCGGCCCTGCTCTCATTTCATTATATCTGTATGCTGTAACACAAATATAAAAGAACTCTGTCTGGTTTTGGAATTAATCTCTATAGTATGCCAAGTGTTATATTTATTGAAGTAATTCATAGGTTTCTAAGGCCAAAAGGGCCCATGAGTTCTGACCTGACACTGGAGACAGAATTTTAGCTCAAGAAGTTCCAGAGTAAAGGGCAGCATTGCTCCCAACTACTGTATGACCACTGCTGGTGCTTTATTTTCTGCCATATGAAATGTGGCAGCCATTCTGCAAAACATTAAAAAAATCTTCTAGAAGATGAAATAATAATTCTCACTGTTAATTTGTAACTTGAATACAGACAGAGTGGTACATATTATGTTAGAACTAGTTTACTGTGCACTGCAGATACCTACCTGAGATGTCATATATGCTCTGGGACACATAACAGGGAAGAAACTACACTTCCTCCATCCTGTTCCTACGTATCACACCTCCCAGACTGTTCCACTCTGAATCTCTTTGCTCGGTAGTACAAGAGTTACACTTTGCGGCTGTTTTACCACCTAATTCACTGTTTCCAGGAAGCTTTCTGTATCTTCCTTATCTGGCAGTGAGGGCACATTATCAAAATATCTCATTTTAGCTGTATTGCCTTTCCTGTTACATGAAATTTATGCATCCAGCACTACAATTCTGGCACTTGCCAAAGTCACTCAGAGTAAGCGCTCCTGGTGGCTGTTTATTCTCATTGCCAGGCTAAAATGTGGCTTGAATGCATGACTGCCTCTTCTTTTAATCATGATGCATTCGTGAGCAAAACTGAACTGCTCACTAAAGTCTTCAAGAAGGACTTTTGCTCTTACAGCAGTATCATGAATACAGGAAATCTGCATGGCAATGGGTGCACGCAGAAATGTTCATCTTGGTCAATGCTTTACTTACCAGAGACCAGGATTAGATGAAACACAAGCTGTGTCTTTTGGAAACTGCTGCTGAGGATGAGGCCAGACTGCAAAGTCTCAGCAAGTGATGGTGAGAACAGTCTGTTTCCTTACTGCAGAGGAGATGGTCTGTAAACTTTATGCTCTTACTCTATGATTTCCCTGAAATATGATTACTAAGATGTTTTTCTGCAGCTTTCTTTAGCTGCACTACATCTGATGTAATGCTGTTTCATTGTAAGCCACCAATTAGTAACAAAGGAATGAACAGCTTGCAATGATGCATAGGTTGAACCATATCACGAAGAGCCTGTTATTCCCTCATCCAGCAAACTGCTGTTAAAGACAAGGAGATTTGCAGATACTAAAAGGGCAAATCAGTGTAAAAACAAGACTTATTTTAGTGTGAGGTTCTGAGTACTACTGTTATTTTACAGACAGTAACCCAAAAGCTGTTTTGAACATTATGGTCACTTCAAGTAGTCACGCAGTACAGATGTATTAATTACACTCCCTCCAGATCATGGAGGATAAGGTTACTGAATAGGCAGTTTTGCCTACATGAGGGTCAATACAGACAGCAATTTCAGGTGACTGTCAATGATCGTCAAGATTGTCAATGACTGTCGAGCACTATACCCTAGGATGCAACCAGAATTTATAGAAATACAGTTTGGCGGAAGTAATCACCCGAGATATCAGCAATTAATCACAGATCATTTAATTATTCTTTTCTGAATGGTCTTGACACTCCGTGTTACACTACGGTTGAAAATTAATTCCGGCTATGAGGAAAGAGGATGTGTGAAGCAGTAGAAGACCTTCCTGACTAGATGTACAGATGTAACCCTGCTTATTGCTTTGAGATTGATGTTAGAAAGTGCTGATAAGCCAGAGCTCAAGTGGTTGGTGAATCAGACCCAGTCAGGCTTTGAGTGCTAACCAAACACCCACAGGCTGGATGACAAAAAGTGGAAAAAGAGGCCAAGATATGTCATCACAGTAGGTTCTCCCAGTCTGTACTAGCTTGATGATAAATAGTTGCTATTTCATCATTTTTCTATGAGGCAAGTCTCCACCAATAAAAGGTAAATCCCACAGCAGGATTATCTATTTGGGCATTTGGTGAGGGGAGCATGTATTATGAGTGTATCATTAACTTATTAGCTGGTACAAAAGGAAAGAAAAAGAGCAAACAAAGAAGAATTGAGATTCAAGTTTTTAAATCCCTTGTTTGATTCAACTGAATTAAAAGGAAGTGTTTTGTAGAAAGCCAGGAGATATGTTGCTGCCTTTGCTGGCATCTCAGACATATTAACATTCTGTTTACAGGGAACTTCCTTGCTGAATCAGGTAAACTAAAGAGAAGTGAGTGCTTATTTTCAAGAGCTTTGAATGCTGAGGATTTCCCAACCAGAGCGTTTTGTATGCTTCCAGCCAAGAAGGATTTGGCAAAAGATCCAGATATGTTATGAATGCCTTTCAACTTCTGGAGTTCAGGTTATGTAAACACAACATGTTTACACTGAAGAAGGGGCAGTTATCTCAGAGGAAGAGGTGAGGAGAAGGAAAGGCTGTGTATATGGGATAAATGTGTGTTAATGGTCTGCTGAAAATATCCTGTGATGACAACAGATGCTATCACTGTTACTTTTCATGAACATACTGTAGAGTCAACAGCAGGAGTGTGAGTACACTGGATTAAGCGTCCTCAAAAATAAATTGCCTTTACACAGTTGTTTTTAAAAGTATTCCAGAACAGATACGTTCATTGCTTATGTGCTCACTAAAAATATTTTTGCTATGAATAATTATGTGGTATCTTTTTGTTAAATAACAGCTGGTTACCTATACAAAAGATGTGAGTTCTGTATTTGAGCACTATGCCTTGGATTTTAGGCTGTCAGGTTTCCTAACATATGCTTCAGTTGACGCATCCCTTTCTCGTGCTGCAGCAAGCAGCTAACTGGAAGCACAAAGAGAAACATTGACCATACTTAATATTGACATCCACCATATATTAAATAACTTTAAGAGTAATATGTGTTGTACTGACCAATGCACACCAGTTCTGAAAGCTTTTAACTGTCTATAAATGACACGCTCTATTTTCTAGGCAGGCATTAACATGATTGTTTTTTAAAAAGAAAAGCTTTGGCTATTCAGCCATGTAGTAGCAGGTACTGCTACTTGAAAATAACTTGAATTTCTTTTTGTTGCTGGTTGTTCTATCAACAATTAAAAACGTAAATAAAACCACAGTCCAAAATCAGAAGGCTCTTCTGTGTTGCCCATCAGCTTGGCCAGAACACAATGCCAATGGAAGGAGAAGCAGACACTGTTTCAGTAGGCAAGTAGAAAGACAAAACAAAACACTTTATTTTTTCCAGTATAGAAATCAACTTTGATTTCACACCATCTATACAGTGATAAAGAGACACATACACTACATCACATATTAATGAGTCCTTCCCACCTTTAGTTAAACCCCAAATGATCCCCTCTCTGTGTTTTTCCTGGATATCTGGGTTACACTACTACTTACTAGCCTTCAAACTTTCAAATAACATACATTTTACCTCCATATATTCCAAGTTTGACGATTTTGCCACAATGGCTTGTCTTCTGGGTTGATTGTTTTTCAAGGTTTTAAATAACATTTCCTAAATGCTTTTTATAAACAAATCCAAACATTTACTAAATTCTGTTTCATGAATGCTTTATTTTTGCAATTATTTCTTGTTGCAGGTAGCTGACAAGAAAGCATTCTAATCCATCTGGTTTGTGCTCTAGAACAGGTAGGAAATTTCAGCTTCCACTTAGCACAATACAAACTAATCCGGTCTTTCCTGAGACCAAGCAGTGAGAAATAATTGCTTTAATGCTGGTCAGAACCACAGTCTTACTCATATAGACAAACATACAACACAAAAACAAAGCCCTCTTAGAGATCACATGGCCCAGACCAGGTCACTTATGATCAGCTTATGACCCTGAATGTCATTTTATGTCTGGCCTTCTCCTGGAAAATGGAGCAAGTCTTGTGGGTTCAGCTATAAGAATGTCTTAGTTTGCAACTTGTCCTGTTGAGGAAGGTCACTGCCCTGTCTTCACTTGCTTCCTCCTCAGTCTCACCAACACTCCTGCCATTTCCCCTTCAGATGCACCTTGAGCAGATTCTACTCTCCCTGAGCAGCATTTTGCTCCACTGAATGTGTACCAGTGTATTTGGGAACGCATGTACCACTGAGTTTATTGGGAGGTAAACTGAAAGAAAGCACAGCTCATCATCAGTAAATAGTGCAGAAGCAAGCAAATACAAAGATGCTAGCAGGTTATGAATGATGGCCATGCTAGTTTGAAATAAAGCCAAAACAGTTAAACAGTATAAGCAACTTCAAATGAAAAGGCAAAGAATGAATTGCAAAATCTCAGTGCCATTTGGAAAGACAGAAATGCAGTGTTAAACAAAAAGGCGAAAACATTTAATTATTTTATTTTTGTTTTCTTCTGGCATGAGAACAAAGTCTTTTTTTCCCCACTACATTATGAAACACATTCATAATGCTACTCAAATATAGCTATTACCATATTTAAATGCTTCTTCACTGTTACCTATGAAGTTGGCTATAGCTGCATCCAATTCAAGACAATTACGACATGCACACGAAAGAGCTGAAGGGAACAACTTTTGTTCCTAAACAGCTTACCTCTTCAAAAAGAACAATGTTTACTGAGATAAATGAAGAGAGGGTGGTTGTTTTAGATCACTATGACTAATGTTAAGAAACAGCTGGTAAGGAATATTAGGTAATCACATACACGGGCTGCACACTGGGAACATTACGCTAACATACCTACTATAATTTTATTCTCTTCCCCACGCAATTATTCAAAGCTGCAGCTGTGATACTGGCTTTTGAACACTAGAAACTATCAGGAAAAGCAGCATGAATCATCATCTTTTGCTTGTGTTATTTAACTTAGTCACTCAAGTGCAGCTCTTCTAAGGGGACAGTAATAGAAGGAAGCAAGTAGTTTTCCTTCAGACGTTTGTGCAAACCCCTCTCCTGAAGTTCACCAAGAGCAAAAAAGAGCAGTTCAGCTAAAATGCCACCACTTCTCTCAAGTAGTTAATCTGTCCATTTTCTGAAGAGTGTTTGAAGTGTTAAAAGACAAAACTATTAAGAACAGTTGTTTCACCTGCCCCAAGGCAATTCCTTTTCTTATAGGCTAAAACCACCAAATTAGTTGACTGAAATCTCATCCAGTCATCCAATCTACATCCAGTAGAAATACTGGAAGTAGAGATCTTCAAAACTACAGAAAGAAGTACCCATTGTTGTTCTTTATCAGAGGTAATCACTAGATTTTCAATGAATTAAAAGTTCCAGCCACCATGCTGTAACACACCATATATTTGAAAATCTCAGACAGGACTCCAGAAATGAGGGGGAGGTCTGTAACAAAATGGGTGGCCTCCATTTCCCTTCTTTGAGTTTGACTTTGGTTTCCAAGGCAGTTTTTGCCTTTGAGAGCACAGAACGTTTGTTCCACTGGTTCAGAACATACCTGCTCAGGAAGGAGAGATGCAGGAAGGCTTATTCTGTGCAGCTGGTGTGTCATACCTTCACAGCTTCCATCCCATATCATTTTAGAAAGAAATCTGACAAAATAATTCCACCTCATGCCAAACTGTTCCTACTGGCTTTGTGATTAAACACTACTGCTTTTTTGATCATTCATTTAATTGGGGCCAGTTAACAATTAATTTTATTTCTTACACAACTGAATCCTTAGATAGAAGCCACCTGAGCCGGTGCAGCAGGTGTAAGTGGCATACCATTCCTTAGGAGCTCTGGGTACTGTTAGAGGAGGCTGAGAAATTCTCCTAATGAGCATTGGTGCCTCATGACCTTCTGGATGCCCTGTGACAGGAGAAACACAACTCAAGCTGCCCTTCCCTTCCCTATGTGGCCAGTGTGGGACTCATTCTGTCCCAGGCTTTTTCAGTACTTTACAAACACAATGCGCATAAACACACATACACGCACAGAGCAGGTCTTGCTGCCTGTGGTACTTTGGTTAACAGTTTAAACTCCAAGCCAGGAGATATCTGAATAAAAAAGAACCATGTGCTGTGGAGCCAATTCTATATTTTTAATGCTTTATTTTCAGTTTGTAAGGGAGCATATGAAATCATGCAATATAAGGATGTTCCTTACATGATGCATGCACGATGTAGCTATGATCTGATGTTTCAGCAGCAGCCTTGCAAGCCTCCCATATCTCATTTCTTTAGCTCTGTTTTTTCTTCTGGATCACAGGTCTGTTACTGCAGACTCACTGAGATGCTGATGAGGCAGCTATCCTAGGAACAGGCCTATGCTCCTGTCACAGCAAGTAAGAGGTGGGAAAGTCATAAAGAACAGACAGTGTCAGTAATATCAAACAGATACCTGTACCTTCTATTCAAAGACAAGACAGTTGCCAACTATTGCAATTCAGCAGCTAACTAATGTCCCTGATCTAAAGAGATGAGGTGGAGGCCTCACATACAAAAATGGGTGCACATGGCCAGAAAAGTATGTATTGAGCAACAGCCTGCATATCCAGAGCTATAAAATAACTTGCTAATACCAACTTAACACAAGCACAGGGTTCCCAGACTAAGCAGGTCAGTGGGGTAGGGATGTTTATAACCACCTTATATCTACCTTAAGTAAATCATAGTAAGAGTGACAGTGGTACAGGAGAAGGCAGAGGAGGTCTCCAGCCAGCCACCCTTTATTACCAGGCCATTCCTTGATATTGTTTCCTGAGAGACAGCTGGCAGACAAATTCTTGAAGATTTACCCAGGAAAGTTGGAAATATCACTGAGAATATCAGCGCAGCTCACAGCACATCTCTTTTCTGCACTTCCCTGCCAGACATTACTGTTAGTGCAGCCAGTGGAGGAAAATGTGGGTTGGCCAGTCAGTCCATTCCCTAGCATGTTACACTGAAATACTGGATAGTAACCTGGGCCAACCAAGGAACTGACAGGAATCTTGCTGTGCTGCCTTTACAGAGAGGCAGCAGCCCCTGGAAAATGACCCAGGTCATTTTGAACCTCCACAGTTAAATCCACCAGAGCTAGACCATGAAGGCCAAGCCAGCAGCACTACACTACTAGGTACTCCCTGGCATGGCTCCCACCTCTCAACCAATGGGTTCTTCTCAGATGTGTGAACTGGCTTGTAGCACTCCCTACTTTCCCAAAAAGCTACTTTGCTGCAGGACATCATGATTTTGTGCAGAGCTAGAAGGATTTCACTGACTGAGAAGGCTTCTCAGGATTCAATGGTTTCTCTGTCTTCGATTACAAGAACAAGTGTGGCCCCGAGCATGAGCAAGTTTTAGACAGGCCTACTAGAAGACAGCTGATAAGAAAGTACTATGGCGGCTAAAAACATATACATTAGATAAACTCTCTAGGTCTTTACAATATAAATGAAAACAAGACATAAATCCAAGTAACAGAGGACCCTCCCACACTTGGAATCTTGTGACTACAGACCACTGCAAGATTTGTGCGTAGAATCTGAGTTCTGATTCTGAGTTCTGAACTCAGAAATACTGAGTTCAAGCATCCCTTCATCTCCAGAAGGGAAAATGTTCAGCCTCAGGAAGCAGTTTTCCATCAGTCCACTGGGGTGTTTTTAGAGAGCTCTGAGAGAATAAACACACTGTTCCTGACTTCAGTGCTCCTCAGAGTTGCCTCCCACCATCCTACAAACCATTACAGTCTGTCACAACAGTGACAGAATAAAATAGGAGGAGGGAGACTTCCTCCCCATGACTGTCAGATGTTTTTACCTCAGTTAAACTGTGAGAAGCTCTATAATTGATCTTAAAATGCTGCAGATAGGGAAAAAGAATGAACACTGTTAGAATTTAATACAAATTGAAAATCATATTAAACATTAAAAAAAAAAAAATTATGGGGAAGTGGTGTAATTTTGGATGGGGAAAAGATATAAATTTTCCATGTATCTAGGCATACTTGCTAGCATACTCATGTGCCCATGTGGGCAAGTAGTCCGGAGCTACCTGCCAAGTCTTGAAAGCATTTCTGTTGGCCAACAAGGTTGCAAATACCTGGTTGTAAACAGCACTTATCTCTAAGACTGTACAATGAGTATGGCCCGTAAGTGAATGCAGACAGGGCTGCCTGGTAACTGCAAACTAGGTCCTTTGTTGGGGAAAAATACCCTTCTGGTCCATCCATGGAGAAGAAGAGTTAATTTTCAAGCAATTCACCTCAAACTTCAATATCCTGTTATGCTGTCTGGTTTTGAGTAAGCCAGAGCAGAGATGTCCATGCACTCTTTGAGATCCCAAAGGCAGTTTCCTACCACTTTGTCTCATTTCCCACCACTGCAATCTTCTGCTTTCTTCCCAGAGGGTTGGCTGGGTCTGCTGGGACAGTGGTGCCAGATGAAAAATAAGGGACCCATCCACCTGCACCCTTTCTCTGCCACCTTTTCCAGACAGATTGTATTAGGCTTACATGGCAAGGGTTTGGTAGTGGGTTCAGGGGGTGGCCTCTGTGAGCTAAGCACAGCGGTGCCTGTATGTCAGATCAGAGCCAGCCCCAGCTGCTCCAAAGGGACCCACTGCTGGCAGAGCTGAGCCATGAGTGATGCTGCGTATGCTCTGAGAGAGCAGATTTAAGAGATGGGAAAACTGCTGCTTCCTAAAGGTTATACTTGTCCATCCTCACCATAGCTTCCTGAGATCTCTCGTAACACTAAACTGGATTAAAGAAGAAAGCAAAAGAATCATTCCATCAATGCAAAGCTGATTCTTCTACCCATGTTTTTCTTTTCATTTTAGTAGTTGTGTGAACATCAGCTTACAAAATCACATTGCAGTCTCACCTCTTTCATAGACCAGAATTATTTCCAGGGCTCTTTTGATGAACCAGTACTTTCCAGAGATAGCACATGCCTCATAAATGAACTTCAGGGGAATTATGTTTAAGCCAAACTGCAGAAGAGATGGTGATGAGAAGTCTTTCCAAGCACTTCAGATAATTTCTGAAGTTCATTCTACCGCCCTCAGGAAGAGCCTCTGCTGGGTGTGATTGCACACCCAAGCTTTCCACCAGCACATTTAGATGCTGGTAGGATGTCATTAGGAGGATGCCAACACCATCAGGCCTGAGACGGCCATGGTCACAGTGACACCAGGATGCCTGATCTGTCTCAAGTGTCCCTGGATGACCAAGGAAAGCAAGCTGCTCCCCTGGTCCTTCTCACTAGGGAAGCAGGTTTGATGCACATGGAATGGTCAGATCAGGTTTGTTTGATCGTCCTGGTTTGAGACATGATGATCAAGCACAGGACTGCCCAACAGCAATCCTCAGATAGCACTAAGTCTTGCTATCCCTTATACATTCTTTTTTATCCTCTCAATCTCTCTCTCTTTTACTTTATTATGCTCATTTTCTCCCAAATAAATACCAACCACTCCTAACTGCTATTTTTCCCAGAGATTTGTGACATAAATGCACTCTATAAGAAACCCAGGTGACTCTGATACTCCTGGTGGCAATACCTGCAACTTTTGTCAGCTTCTTACTTTGTTGTACCCTGTTCAGGAATTTCTGATTTCATGTCCAGTAATTTCTGCTCCATCAACATAATTGCAGGCCAGAGTCTAGGCTATGATCTATTCATTTGCTTGCAGCTCTCACAGCTGTCACACTCAGGACTAGCCATAAACTTACTTTTCTCGGTAAGAACAGTAATCTTACTGTTCAGCATGGACACAGGTAGAAGGAGCACCTCTGTGTGAGTTAATTTCATATACTTCAATACATATGCGTTACTAATGTTGGCATTACACTGTCAGCAAATTATTACTATAGAATACATATGCAAAAATGAGCCATCATTTCTCATTCTTTTCTCTCCATTCTTTATTATATTTTCCTCTCTTTGCTTATGTAATTCAGAGTGTCTTTTCTCTCTCACACTTCTCTCAAGTTCTGGGGCCTCTTGCCAACAGAGATCAACCTCATTTCTCTCCCTGGAGGAGTACCAGTTTTACAAATAAAAAAACCCAAAACAATAGAATCTTAAATTTGCACAAATCTCACTAATAAAAATAGACCTAAATAGTATGTCTGTTGGTTTTTTTCTGTTTTTTCTGATAGCAAAAAATATTCTGAAAAGTATGACTGCACTGTGCACAGCTTCCAACCACTTCTCCCTCTGAATGAATGCATCTAAATAGAAGCCACTCAGCCATGCTTTGCTTTAAAACTGAGTGGCTGGAATCCATGATCAAATACTGTGGAAAAGCCCAGGAAAAAAAAAAAAGAAAAAAAGAAAAGAAGAAAGCAAATGGATGTGTTAGAGGCAAGGAGCTCTTATTTCTGCAACAAGTATGTGGTACTTTCTGTAGTAACATATACAGCACTAACCATATTGTTTTGAGGAGCTGCCTGTCTCTTCTAGGTGAAACTATTCCCAGGAGAGCATTATGCTTTGTTTGAGATGACAAGGAAATTGA
Organism: Pavo muticus; assembly: GCA_016647715.1. Lineage (NCBI taxonomy): Eukaryota > Metazoa > Chordata > Aves > Galliformes > Phasianidae > Pavo > Pavo muticus. The sequence continues at coordinate 1,163,658 of JACDJE010000167.1, read as the reverse complement.
AAGATAAAGAGATTAGCCATGAAACACCAGCAGCTTGGCAGAGTCCCAGAGAGAGTTCTGGTCTCCCATGTCCCAGCCTGATGCACTCACCAGACAGCAGAGGTCAACTTAAGATGCACAGCCTTTGAGATTATATGCAGTCGCCCATGGCAGTCCCTTTGCCTTGGCCTGGAAATAGGGTCAAGGAAATGGGAAAACAAGGAGTTGTTTGTAGGACTACTGTCCCAGACACTCTGGAAGGTCTGAAACAAATACAGCCTTCTAGCAGAACTTGCAAAGCAAGTGGTGTGGTCAAGCAGAGCACCATACGTGAAGCTGCAACAGCCACCAACACAGTGTTTGGTTTAGCTGTTCATCCATTGCACATATTTGTGGTTTCTGTTGTGTGGGAAACATACATTCAAAGCTGGTCATGTGCCTGACTCCCTCTCACATGATTTTGTGTGAATTCTTTAGTTATAGCAAGTCCTTCAACTCCAAATGCATGTATATTGTGGCCTATTGCTGTTTCGAGTCATGAATTCCAATGAAACAAACAAGCAGGAAAAAAAGAAAGAAAAAAAAAGGTAAGTCTCTCCCAGCCAAACATGCACCTGTGAAGGATTTTTGTGTAGTTAGCACAATGGCTGTCAGTGCAGATGGTGGAGAGTCACACCATTTTCAGGGAAATTCAGAGATTATTCTTCCTACAGGGCAGGAGTCTGGCTGGCTGGCATTCCCCTGATCACAGCAGCAGGTATAAGGCCAAGCATTAATGTAAGCATCTAATGACAGAGGTCCTCATACCAGACTTCCTCCTGTATTTCAGTGCATTACACCCAGGCAAAATCCAGCTATGTAATTCTCCAGTACCTAAGGCTTCTCATGATTGCTACTAATAGTCAGTGAGAACTCTCTGGATGTTCATACAGTGCATGCTTGGAAGAATCACAGAATTATTAAGGTTGGAAAAGACCACTAAGAAAGATCATCTAGTCCGACCACCCAAGCTGGCATGTTCTGAGGAAGGAGACATAACAGCAAGTCATACAATTTCACAATACTGTCACCCCTCCGGACATACCAGAGGCATCTGAAAATCTTCTGTTAAAGAGTTAAAGTAAGTTTGTCTGTACATACATGGAAAGAAGACAGCCAGATCAATCCATTCTGATACATATTCCAACTAAATCACAAACGTTTGAGTCTATACAAAACTCCATTTCAAAATACACACCTTGAGTCTGGACAGCTTCGTGAAATTATGCCATCCAGTCCTTTTGTTTACATTAAGACTAAAGAGTGAGTTGGAGATTTCCAAATTGAAGAAAAGTGTAAAAGTTTTGAACTAAGCTGACAACATGGAGAGGATATGTTACCTGTACAAGTTTATTTAAGAGTGGTTTTGGATGTCAAAAGGACCTAATCACAAGCCTGAAGAGACTAGATCTGACAGATCAATTTGTGTACTGACAGCTAACACAGAAATGTTTCTTGCCATGCAGATAGCCAGTGATCCTCTGGAATCGTCTCTGAAGATGTCCAAGACCAGCCAGTAGCAGACAGGGACTTAATCTTACAGTCACACTGTTCAACATGTAACAGACACATAACTCTCAGTGCCCAGAAGCAGGTCCTTTTGGTGCTTCAGATAAGTAAGACGGCTTTCTGTAAAACAAAAGAGCAGAAAATAACACAGTAAAGTTTGGGCTGATATCCAATTTATTGGAAAGGTTTTAAAATGCAGTTTTTTACCAGAAGTGAATTTGCCCCTGGCCTGAAAATCATTAGAACCCAGCTCTCGCCTTCATCCTTTATCCAGGAGGGACAAAGAAAACAGCAGACACAACTCCCTAGAGCCACATAACCTGATACATAGAGCTTACATGACAGTTTCCCCCAGTGGGGCTGAAAAATGTCGTTTAGGCTAAAACCTTCCCTTCCCTTTCAAGACAATTTTTATCTTTAAAGCACAGCATCTCTTTATGGCAAAAATCACACTACATGTAATGGATGATGGTCCATTTTTGTACGATCAGCTGACATCAGCTATTTGGAAAAAAAAAAAAAAAAGGGCCAGTGCTATTTTGGGGCATATCAATAGGGTTATTACAGGAAAACAACCAACATAATTACTCCAGTCTAGACAGCAGTGACTAGACCTTAATTGTAATAAAGAAGTTGGATTTGAGTACCACAGCTCTAAAAGCTGATTATGAAAAAACCCACCCCCAAAAAATAAACCGAAGAGCAATCAATTAGAAAACCTCTGAAGTTTATTAAGGCACCCAAATATATTCTCCCCACCTGCCCAAAAAGAGCCTTTATATATTATTATTTGTCATTATAATGCAAGAGCTGAACGAATACATGCAATATGTTTATGATGAGACTCTTTACAAAAAGCAAAACTAATACAACAAGCTTCATGGTGAAAGCTGTACAAGTTGAAACTACTGTCACTTTTTATAGACACCTATATATTTGTTACAGCTTAAAGAGATCAGTTTTGTTCTGATTAAAGGGCAGACTAGCACTACAGATACCAGAAATCCATATTGGATGCCATAATCTTGACAACCCAGCTTCTAATTGCCTCACAAGTTGGCTCATCATCTTTCCTGGGTGAAAACATAATAGCAAATGGAAATACTATTTCTCATCCAATTTTCTCTCATTCAGCATTCCTGTTGCCCTCACTGTTACTCTATCAACTTCAATTTATTGAGATAAAACTGACAATACTGATTTTAAGGATAGAGTATTGGACAGTTTCCTTATACAAGGCTCACATAATGGGTATACAACTGAAACTCTTACCTTCCCCTAACTTTCCTGAAGCAAAGGTTCCCCTTGGAAGTTCAGTCAGTCATAAAAATCTGTGGTTTCCTGAAAGGCCAGCACATTTTTCCAAAGGAAGCAAATGGGTCAGTTTAGCTTTAATTTTGTTGTTTCAGCTTAAATACAAATTCAGGTATTTGAAAGGTGAATGAAATGCTTGGTATTTTTTCTGCTTTAATGTGAAATATTTTTAAGAAATAGATGATGTAAGATTCAGTTGTCGACTCTTTTTTGAGCTTACCTTCCAGAGCAAGCATTACATCATTAACTCCAGCACACAGAAGAGCAGGTGGTTGTGATCTTAGGAGTGTAGCATAAAAAAAAAAACTTTGAAGTAGTTGTTTAGTCATTCATGGCACCAATTCCAACCTCACCATTCTCAAAGAAATTAAAAACTGCAATTAAGCAATCTTCACCTAACGTAGAAAAGTAGCTGGGAACAGTGGATAAGCTCTTCAAGATCCCTTGAACTGCACTGTTCATAAGACAATGCAGTTATTTTAAGTTAATAGTTCAGATAATAATTTTCCACAATGCTTCAGTTCCAAATACTTAAGACTGAAAAGTCTTCTATAACTCTGGAACCCTTTTAGCAAATGAAATAAAGTGACTACAAACATGATTTTAAAACTGAATAATGACTTACGTAGAGGATAAGAGAGCCAAGAACCTATTACTGTTTCCGGAAAATCCTTGTTTGGTTTTTTGTTATAAATGCTTATAAGTTTTCAAGAAAAGCCAAACTATTTGAACACTCTGCACTTTTCCCATTTACAAATATTTCTAATGCAGTTTCACTGCTGTTTTGAAGCTTATTGTCCTTTCAGAGCTGCAATAATGAACAACCATCCAAAACATTGATATTTTCACAATTTGAGATGGTGGCCTTTTCCAAACTAATTTTTAATTGCTTTCTTGACTGAAAAAGGAATAATTATTAGTATGTACTTAAAATTCTAGTTCTACTGAGAAGTATTGCTTCAGTTGTAAATAAACCTTGGGAAAAAAACACCTCTTTAATCATTTGTCACATAGGAATGGTGCTGGATAGTACTAATATTTCTTCGGGATGAGTTCCATACTGAAAATGAGGTTTAATCAACAGGATACATTTAGCATTGCTCTGCAAAAGTTTGATTCATGTGGAAAACTAATGAAAGAAGGAATTTCCTTTAAGACTCAGAATTAAATCTGCACTGTGGTGATGCAGTCTAGATGTGGTTAGAAAAGAGCAAAATTATGGCTAGTTCCTGAGAACCCTGTATTGAACTTTTTCAGGTGAGCAAGGGACAGAAGTTCAATTTGATTGGGAACTGTGATGCAGATTAGCTTAAAGGTTGTAAAATTAACAACATTGTTCCTACATGTGACTCTGGGCAGCCTGGTCTAGTGGTTGGCGACCCTGCACATAGCAGGGGGGTTGAAACTAGATAATCATTGTGGTCCTTTTCAACCCAGGCCATTCTATGTTTCTGAATTTGAAATACTAAAATTGAAAATTTTCAAGGGAAAAGCCAGATTCTTCTAACATTCAAACTAAGAATTAAGTCTTTAAAACAGAGATAAGCCATGAGATGATGTAAGAAAGAAATGAAATCTTACAATGATTTGCAAAACAATGTCCTCTGGTTATTTTATCCTTCTGCAGTGCATCCTTTCCTGTGTGCTTTCTGACAGTCTGACAGGTCATTGTCTTTGGGTTGCGACCATGTAAACCATGTGCAGTCCCCTCCTGATCCTAAGAAATCACTCAGGCCTGGCTGTGTGTTTGCTCCCTACTCTCCACAGCCATCTCCTAGCTCTTCAGCCAGCTGTCAGTCTCAGATAGTCCTCCTTTGCCTGACCAGTATGTGTCAAAGCTTTTCTCTCCTCCCACGTGCTAAGATCATCTCAAGATTTGTCCCTTCCTCCAGAGAATTCCCTTTTCCCTGGAAACTCTATACTAATTCTGTTATACAAGTGATATATTCTCAGTTTACCAGCAACTACAAATGGATAACAGCTCTCTTAACACTAAACAACTGGAACGTGGCCAGCACAAATGTCTTACAAGGTTTTGACTCTGTATATCAACTTAGAATCTTACAATCGTTTAGGTTGGAAAAGACCTTCAAGATCATCAAGTCCTACCATCCACCTAACACTACAAGTCCATGATAAATACATGCCCATCAGTGCCACATCCTCATGTCTCTTAAATACCTCCAGGGATGGCAACTCCACCTCCTCCCTGAACAGCCTGTTCCAATGCCTAATCTTGCTTTTCTGTGAAGAAATTCTTCCTGCTATCCAATCCAAATCTCCCCTGGTACAACCTAAGGCCATTGAATCTTATCACTTGTCACCTGAGAAAAGAGACTGACAGCCTCCTTGCTGCAACCATCTTTCAGGTAGTTGTAGGGAGCAGCGAGGTTTCCCCTCAGACTCCTTTTCTCAAGACTAAACAGCCTCAGTTCCCTCAACCACTCCTCAAATATCTTGTTTTCTAGTCCCTTCATCAGCTTTGCTCCTCTTCTCTGGACAGGCTGGAGCAATTCAATATCCTTCTTGTAGCGTGGGGCCCAAAACGGAACACAATACTGAGGTGCAGCCTTACCAGAGCTGAGTAGAGAGGGATGATCACCTCCCTGCTCCTGCTGGCTGCATGATTTCTGATGCAGACCAGGATGCCGTTGACCTTCTTGGCCACCTACGCCACACTGCTGGCTCGTTCAGTTGGCTGTCAACCAGCACTCCCAGGTCCTTTTCTGCCAAGCAACTTTCCAGCTACTCTTCCCCAGTCCTATACCAATGTTTGGGGTTGTTATGACCCAACTTCAGAACCCAGCATTTACCCTCTCAAACCCCTCATCAATATCATTGATAAAGATATTAAATGAAATTATCCCCAGTGCTGAGCCCTAGGGAACACCTCTTCTGACCAATCGGATTTAATTCCATTCACAACTCATTGGGGCCATCCATTCAGCCAGTCTTTTTTACTCCAGGAACAGTGCATCCATCCAGGCCACGAGCAGCCACTTTCTCCAGGAGAATGCTGTGGGAAACAGCACTGAGTGCCTTGTTAAAGTCCAAGTAAACAACACACACAGCCTTTCCCCCATCCTATAAGTGAATTATCTTGTTGTAGAAGAAGAGGAGATTGGTAAAAAAATACTTAGCCAGTACTTTTCCAGAAGTTTACCATTTTTCAGAAACATGGCAGCAGTCCTTACAAGCTTGTACCATCTGATAAGAAACTTTTCAAATATAAATGCATGTCACTTAAAATTTCTGTGTACAAGCAGCACACGTAAACCCATCATGTAGAGGTCTCTGCCTGCCTTTTAGCTGTGCATATAAAAGTGTGCAAGAGAAGGAGTGCAGTGGTCACTGCAGTGAACATAAGATGGTGGAATTCAGGATGCTGAGAAAAGTTAAAAACAAGAAAACAAAAAGCTAGATCACAACACTGGACTGCAGGAGAGCAGACTATAGCCTGTTCAGGGATCTGTTTGCAACAATACCAACGGCTCACCATTCTGGAGAAAAGAGGGATCTAGCAGAGGACATGAAAGGAAATAAGTAGGGTTCCTCTAAGTACCACAGCAGAAAAAGGGAGGAAAAATGTGGGCCTGCTGCTGAATGGGTCAGGACACCTAGTGATAAACCACATGGAAAAGTCCAAGATATACACTGCCTTCTTTGCCTTGGTCTTTACTGATAAGATTTTCCCTGAGGAATCCCAGGACACTGAGAGCAGTTGAAGCTATTAAGATTTCCCATACATCGCGGACGATCAGGTTAGGGAACATTTTAAGCAGCTGGAGATACACAAGTCCATGGGTTCTGACTGGATGCATCCACAAGGACTGATGGTGCTGTCATTGTCATTGCAAGACTACAGTCAGTAGTCTTTGAAGGATCACAGGCATCAGGCAAGGTTCCTCAGGACTGGCAGAAAGCCAATGTCATTGCTTTCTTCAGAAAGATCAAGAAGGAATATCCAGGGAACTATGGCTTGTGAGCTTCACGTCATTGCCTGGGAAGTTGAGGGAGTAAATCCCCCTGGGAACCATTTCTAAACCTATTCATGCCTAACCAACCTGATAGCCTTCTACAATGAGATGACTGGCTTGGTAGATGAAGGAACAGCAGTGTTGATGTTGTCAATACTCTCTCGCATCACATCCTCACAGATAAACTGATGAAGTAGAGTCTAGATAAATGGACAGAGTTGGACTGAAAACTGGCTGAACTGTTGGGATCAGAAGGTCGTTATCCATTGGTCTGCATGAAGTTCAGCTGGATGCCAGTCAGCAGCAGTGTACTCTAGGAGCTAATACGAGGTCTGGTACCATTTAGCATCTTTATTAATGCTCTGGAGGATGAGATAGTGTGTACCTTCAGCATACATTCAGGCCATACTAAGATGGGACGGATGGATGATAGGTCCAACAGGTGTGCTGTCATACAAGAAGTACCTCAGCTGGCTGGAGAATTGGGCCAACAGAAATGTCCAGAAAAACAACAAAGGGAACTGCAAAGTCACCCAAAAGAAGAACAATGCCATGCACCGGTACACACTGTGGGCCAACTACAAAGCAGCCTTGCAAAAAAGGACATGTAATTACTGGTTGACAGGTGGAAAATTAACCATCAAGTCACCCTTGCAGGAAGGGCAGCCAGTAGCAGCCTTCTGCATTAGGAAGAGCATTGCTATCAGGATGATGATGATTATTCTGCACTGGTGAGTTGTGATGAGATCACATCTGGAGTGCTATCTGAGGCAAACACAGAGATACTGGAGCAAGTCCAGCGAAGACCCATGAAGATTAGCTGTTTGGAGTGTCTGACATAAGAAGAGAATCTGGGAGAGCAGGAATTGGCTTTACCTGGAGAAGATAAACTGGGGATGAGGAGGGTGGTAAGGGAGCACATCTTATCTGTGTGTATACATTCAGGAAATCCACTTTAAGTACAGGCCAGCTGGGGAGTCACAGTGCTTGGTCATATTCAAGACCTAACCAGACACAATCCTGAGCACCCTGCTCTAGTTGACCTTGCTTTGAGCAAGGTAGTTGAACCAGGCAATCTTTCTTCCAACCTCAACTATTCTGTGATTCCATGAAAGCTGTCTCTTCTGATATCAGGCTGTTTAGCCTGCCAGCCACTTGGTTTAAGAACTTTGATAATCTTCTTCCATCTACAGTTCCAAAATCCCTCTGGAGCACCGAATCAGTCTTGAAACCTTGTGGAGCACCTATGTGGAACATGTTACCTCCTGAGGAGTCAGCTTGCAACAAAAGTCACATGAGGTTACGCAGCAAAAGAGATGCATTGCAACAGAAGATACTGATGGTGGACCACAACTTCTACTGCGCAGCACTGCTTAGTTAATAAGCATTATATTTCCAAATGGCTCCACAGACCTGCTTTAGAAAATCCATCATGCCCTTCCAAACCACCACGATATTAAAGATCAAGTACACAGCAAATTCAAATAATCTAGTTGATAAGTTTATCCCTTTGCTTGCATATGTAACCTAAGCTGTAATTGGGATTCTCTAACCTGCCTGTATCTGAACTTTCACAGAGACTAAAAAACATCTATCTTTATCACCAGACTAATCTCCACTGTATTTCAAATATTTTCTCCACTAAAATAAATGTACTAGAGTTTCCCCAGCAAAAGTATTATGTACCTTGCTGGAACCAGATACAGTCAGACTGGCAGCTTTAGATTAGTTTTAGATTGCCTACAAGACATCAGTACATTCAGAAGCAGAAGACTGTGCATTGTGGTGACCTACCAAAGACCATGAAGTACAGTGCTTCATCTATGACCAGATCTTTAGAGAGATTCTCCTGGCAGAAATGCCAAATGAGCATGAGTCCTTTATGGTTTTAAGTGTGAAAGCTCCCTTTCTGGCATGTCCTTTGTCATACTGAAGCAAAACATTATTTTTAAAGAAAAATGTGCATTCTGTACCTGTACTACAAAATTATACACATCACCTGTAGTCCTGGAATAATTCAAAATCATATGGAGTAGACAAGCAAAAAAACATATATTCTAGTTAGTCCTCACAGCAGATCAGTATAATCTGCCTTTTATTAAGTTACTGGATGCTGTGGCAAGGGAAAAAAAAGAAAAAAAGAAAAAAGTGGCTTATAAGCACTTTGAAGTGAGTACTTTGAGACCTCAGTAAGTGATAATCAAGAAAAATGGTGCTAACATCTTATGATAAATTTTCTTTATATATTTAACTAGGATTACTTTGAAGCCTCAGAAATTAAAATGATTATATAGAGTCTTACTTAAGACTTGAGTTTAATAAAGCATATGATATTGGTTTTCAGAATCTCTTTTTGAACTGAGGCAGCTATAGCAATGACAGTCAAATGAGCTCTCCTGTAATGGATGGGTCCCTTCACTCCATAAAGCTACTTGACACCACCTTTGTCATCATGTCACCAGGCAAGACAGCACGTGTACTGAAGATAGTCCAAACCCAAAGTCAGCCCACAGCTGCCCAGTAGAATATCTTGTTTGCTTCATACCTGCCCTTTCTTTAGCAGTATGTTAATTCAAGTCTCTCTCTTCCATGCTGCCCCTAATTTTCATGTGACATAAAGTAACCTAGAACTCTTACAGATAACTCAGACTTGGTTGAATTTGTCCAACAAATTCAGAATATGTTAGAGTAAAACCGATTGGATAGACAATACCACAGCATAAGTCTCTTCCAAAAGTCTTGAAATCAAGTTAAAAAACAATTTCTCTTAAGCAATCCATTCAACTAGAACTACTATCTGAGGTTTTAATGTTAGAAAAGTAATTACAGTTTTTCCCAAGGGAGGATTCCAAAATTTCTTGTTGGCTATTAAAAAAAAAAGTTAACTATTCAGAAAGCTCATGAAATGGGCATATAAGTCCAATGAGACTGTAATTCTAAGTAATATATAATTCAGTTATTTGATGTTAGGGGAACCTTAAGTTTGCTGTGGGAAACTAAATTATTTGTTGTAACCTCTTCTCCAACTGTATCATCTTTCCTACATGATCAAGTTGCTCAGGGCCATCCAAAGGTCTACTACGTAAGTCAATGAGCTGACCTGGGAGTAGACTGGGAACTGCACTGTTCCTAGCTGCAGAAGCAACTGTTTTGACACGTACATGTCTGCAAGCGTTGCCCAGGGCTTTTTCACACAACAAATGAGACAAGCTTCTCAAACTTGTGGTCATAGACAAGTATTATCTGAATAGCAACAGCTTCATGTATATGCAAAGCTGTTCTTGAAAATTACATGTGCACAGACTATATATATGTATATATAAAAGGCAGATAAATTTGGTGCCTAATGCTCACAGTTTTGGTGTGCCTAATTGAATGCGTAATGCTTGTTTAGCTTTTTTTTTAGCATCTGTCATTTAACAATGATACGTTTCTTTTCCAATTTCTAGGATTAGCCCTGGAGCCAACAGTTACAATAATTAAAATATCTATCAAAAGAATTGATCAGAAGTAGCTAACCTATAAGGTTTCAGACAACTGATCCTTCCACTGAAATAGGTCATGAGGAAAAGGTTTTTATAAAATGTTTAGAGTAGTGGGTAAAAATAACACTCAGAATTTACCAAAGCAAAACTAACCCAATTCAGACATTCCCATGGAGAATATGTCTCATTTAGGGATTTATCTTCATTTCACATAGTGTGTCGTGACTTTCGTGTTTGTAAACTGTGAAATAAAGGCATTTCTGTCTTCAAGATAAATTACAATTTCAAAACTTTACATTAAAAAATATGATAGTTTAACAATACTGAACACTGAATACTCAACAACTTGACTTTGAATGGTTGAAAAGTGTTAAATAAGGTATTAATAAAAGAACAAATACACCTCAATGTAAAATAAGACTTTTTGAAGGAAGATACTGTTTGAAATGTTTGGATGCCAGAATAAATCAATACTGTATTCACCTCAAGCTTTCACAAAGCATCAAGAAGGAAACAACCTTAGAAAATTTAAAGAGGAAATGAAGAAGCAGAGAAGGATATTCACTGTCTGTAGAAGTCTGTAGAAGACTATCCCAAAAGTTTTTGTGCTGCCTAGTCCCAGTTAAGAGCTCAAAATGGTCATGAAAGAATAGGTCCTATACGTATACCACCCAACAATTTCTTTAGCCCATAAATCATCTCCTACATCAGTTCAACTATGGACAATTCTCACATTTGAAAGTCTACCATCCTTTAGGAGACTATGAGAAAGCAAAGACCCCCCAAGACAGCATTATTTTTCTGTTCTGCAGGACAATTTACTGAAGATAAAGACAAAAATTAGGAAGGCACGTGAAAAGATCTAAAGAAGTCATATTGGTTTTGTGCCTCCTATAATATTTTAAAAGTATAACTCTGCCACATGGAAGTTACAATATTCAAAACTACACGCATTTGAATAAATGTTTAAATAGCAAACTCTAAAGGCTATTCCCCTTCAGCAAAGCATGTATCTCTCCAGCACATACCTGTGTGAGATTCAGCACGTTTCATTTAAATAATGTCCAGTGGGTGTTACTGAAAGTATTTTTGCCTTGATAAAGGCTGAGCAAAACTCATGAATCTGATAATACACCGAACAGTAAATTGTAGTTCAAAGAATCAGTCTCCAGCCATGATTGTATTTTCTCCCTCTTCAAATGGAAGTTATTGAGCTCAGGAAAAGTACTGAATAACATGATAGTATTCTTCCCAAGAAGCAAACCAGAAAGGCCCATTCATCCTGACAACTCTTTATAATAGCTATTTGTAATTGGTTTATATCTGTCTAGTTTAGATTAGATATTGGGAAGAAATTCTTTACTGAGGGTGCGGTAAGGTGCTGGCACAGCTGCCCAGAGAAGCTGTGGTGCCCCATCCCTGGAGGCACTCGAGGCCAGGTTGGATGGGGCCCTGGGCAGCTGAGCTGGTGGGGGGCAGCCCTGTCGTGGTTGGAACTGGATGATCTTTAAAGTCCCTTCCAACCCAAACTCTTCTAAGACTCTATGTTTACTATATATGTCATCTTAACCTAACTTATTATTCAGGGACACAGTCCTGTTTCATGGTTAGAACCGTCCTGTTGAAATTCCAACTCTTCTTGTCTCTAAAGACAAGAACTGTCTCATTTACTTATGTAGTATCTCATACTTTGTCCCAGGAAGACTATTTTCTTCAGATTTTCAGGCAGGTTTTTGTTTGTTTTTTTGGTTTTTTGTTTTGTTTTTGTTTTTCATGTTGAAGCTCTATGTTTATTTGGAGACTCTTTATTTGCCACTCTGTTTCTGAGTTTTAATGATGTGAAAAGAACGCAATCCATGTAATTTCTTCACAGTTTGTCATAGAGTTCAATGGGAGTCAGAAATAAAACTCAACCACTTATTGGATCAGGAACTGTCCTATGTGAAATAAAACTTGAAGTATATTTATCTAAGGGAAAATGGCACTTAAATTTAATGTGTGTGCCGACTCATTACCCTTAATCATTAGGAACTGGAAGAAATTATTAGCACCTAAGTCCAGCTTCAACATGTTTTTCTGGAGATCTTTAAAAAAATCTGAGATAACAACGCCAACAAAAATATCATAATAATAACAATAATAATCATAGTAATAATGTCTAGCACCCTACTAATGAAACTAAAACCATCACCTAATAACATCTAGATGATATTACATATCTTTTCAGAAGATAATCTATTATGCTATATTCTACCTATAATTTATAAAAATTGATATTGGCTGGTTCTTAAAATCGGTAAAGACATATAAACTGAGAAGAGATAAAGATTTGATCTTTAAAATTCTGTCTAACTATAGTAAAAACACTGAGCTAATTATCATCTCTCCTTACCAAATATTTTTTCTCAACTCTGTCCCACACTTCGTTGACTCTTACATTCCAGTAACATTACCTATTGCACACCTCCTATCAAGATCAATAGAAATGGTCAGATAAATTATTTTTCTTCATAAATTGATTTGTGGATTGTGTGCGCAGTTGGGTAGAATTGATTGTTCTTTTCAAAAGTAATGTATTTTTTGTTTACATACCTGTTTGTTCACCTGTACTCCCAGGATGTCTGTGTTTTCAAATAATCTCTTTTTTCTCCATTGGTCAAGAAAAAGTTCAAGACCTGATTTTTATAAATTCTGGTTATACACAGCTAAAGTTGGCTTTTTTCTCTCCCTTTGCAATCACAGTACATGAGTGGCCTCAAGTAGAGAAACACACATCAATTAATCAATTTCTTTTTTTCCACAGTAGGCTGAATCCATTCAAGGATGCTGTAAAGCACTAGCTATGTATGCTAATACACTAACATGAAGCAGAATCAAGGTGAAATGTAAAGCTCAAAGCAAAAAGTCTTGCCCAGTCACCCTCTTGGCCTCCCTGATAGGAATTACTGGGCCTATTATTCTCCTCTTATCTGTTATGTATTGTTTTCCAATTAAACTCAAACAATAATGAAACGCTATAGTTTCTATGGTCCTGCTTTTTAGTTTTCAATTCCGATCCCATTTTCACAAACTCACAGTTGTTCCTATATGCAGTCAAGTAAGACTGTTAGACACCTTCATGAATCATTCAGCAAAATAAGTGCCAAATATTGTTTGACAGTAGCGTAATCATATAATTGTCTATTTGGGTTAAGTTTTGATGTGGTGAAAATGAATGCTATGTATCCCAAGTGCATTCATAACAAAATTAAATTCATTTTGTGGCTGGCATCAACTAGTTACAGGATCAAAGCAAAAATATTACTGAATGCCAAAAGATCAAGTTATTTTGTTGTAGCAGAACCATGAGCAATGAAAAATTACATAAACTATTTAGTATGGCCAAAATCTCCATTGCTAAAAACAATTTATAGAAATCAAACTATTGTTAATGAAACGTTCACAAAATAAATAGAGAAATATTCTTATTTGACTGTCTGTTCTTACAAATGTCACTGAATACAAACTTTCCCTAGTTTTCCTAGCCTCCTTCTGTGGCTATAATCTGGAAGGAATAATCTTTATCAGAGGCTTCCTTCAACTATCTCACATTATATAATAACACAGAACACTCATGATAGCCTGTAGGAGTTACAATAGGTTCTGTTTCTCTGTCAGATGTCTCAGTGATAGAGTTGTACTGAATATCTGATTTCTAAAGGCTTTCCGAACACTTCTTAATTTTTATTGCGCTGCCTGGAACCTTGATAATCTTTCATGGAGAGAGACAAGCATATTGTCTTGAAGCAAAGCTTCAGATTCTCATCTCACCTTTGATAAAACATGGGCCACGATACCACTGTGAAATGAAGGAAATCCCACCACTTCAGAGAATCATTCCAAAATCAGACCCTAACCAGGCTTTATTTATGAATTTGTAAGTTCTGCCATTATGTGTCTGATATTTTTTGCAAAAAGAGAAAAAAAATGACCATACAACTTCTATAAACAGGCACTTTGTTGACTGCATGGGTGGGTACTCACCTGCCGCTTGGTTTTGCCTTTCCCCATTCCTCTTGCATCGCGGTTCTTTCCAGCAGTTGGGGCACAGTTTCACAGGGGAAAGAAAGCAAGAGGGCATGAAGCACTTACAGGCACTGCTTTGATGGCAAGAGCAGCACTGTGAAACTGATGTGTAACCATGCAAAGTCATGCACAGACCAAGCATATAATTGCCACAGAATGGCTGAATTCAGAATGAGAACAGAAGGTCCAGCGAGGAGAAAGAACAACAAAATGTGTCTCACATCATAGCATAGTCCATCTCACAATAAGCATTCCTCTTGGTAAGAAAAGGAAAGGTTTATTTTAAAATTGTCCAAGATTTATTGAGCAGATTAAATGTGCTGCACCTTGGTGTGGCATCACCTAGGTATGTTAGTAAATGGAGAATACACAAAGTGGTTACGCACTGCCAGTCCAACATGACAGCTACACACACTCATTGTATGGGAGAGTTCTGCGCATTGTGCATGAATCCATCTGCCCTCACCTCAAGCCACCCTCGCAGCTCACTGCCAACAGAGACCAGCACTGGTACTGTAGACAACTTCAGGACAACCCCTGAAATCAACACAGATATAATTACTATGTGTTCATATAGTACAGATCGCAGAAAATACGAAACTACACACGAAAACAATAAGACCAAACTCTTCTCCCAAAGTGCCAAACTTCACTTATACCTTTCCTTCCTTGTTTCCCTAAACTAATGTTTGAAGAACAATTTGTGAGATGTAGCGCTCAGAGCTTGGAAAATGAAAACCATTTGGTTTAAATCCTAATTTTTCCTACGACTTCTTGTCTGACACAGTTCATGGAAATAAAAGTATCTACATGCAAATAAGGCCACTAAAAACTCTTGATCCTACAACTCCACTTTCCCTTTGAGTTCTTTACTTTGTCACACTAGTATTATTTTAACAGATTAGCTGTGTATGTGCTCACAGATATGTGGTAAGCATTATAGACTGTTGTAGATTTAGGTAGAGATTTTATAATTAAATACATAGAATCTTAGAGAAAAAATAAAAGCAGTTCTACTTAGGAAGAACAGAATGTAGACCGTCCCTGCATCCACTGGCAGAACAAAATCTTTCCTATACAAAAATAACAGAGTAAATAATTGTGGAACTGAAAAGAAATGAACCATAAGAGAGTTATGGAACACGAAATCACGCTATGCTTAGTGTACAGAAGACAGCTAGACATCAAGTGCTTTTTATACAAAAGAAGTAGGGTCAATTGAGGAAAGCTAGCAGGAGACAGGTTTGAAGAAATAAAAGGAGATGGTTCCACACGTAACAGGTGGAATTTGTTCCAATGTTTTTACGCTATCTGCATCTAACTAATTACCAGAAAAAAAAGTGTAGACAAATTGGATTAAGTTCAGAGAAAAGCTACAAAAACAATTAGAGGATACTAAACTAAAAGAAAAGAAGGAAAGAGAAACACTTACACAGCGCTGGCTAAATGACAGCGAAGTTAATATTACATCTACAACCAATATTTAAAATGTCTAAACTTTACATTCATTCATTAGTAGAATCAGTCAGAAATACACAAGAGTGTATTACACAAATATCAGGGAAAAACATTAAATGATTAACACTGAAGTTCAGTGGTAGGGAAAACTTTAATTAGTCTGTGAAATTGAATTAATTGACATAATATTAGATTAGATAAACACTAGAATTTAGAGTTTGGAACAGAATAACTACATCAATTTGCACTGCAGAATGCAAAACTAGAGAATACAATAAGAGGAGGTTTCCAAAGCTGCTTTTTTTTTTTTTTTTTTTTTTTTTTTAATTTTAAATCATTAATTTGTGGGAGAAAAAAAGGACTTTCCAACTGAGTTGGAAATACTGAGGCAGAACATGGTTGGTTCTCAGCTTGGATACTAGGAGAAATTATTCTCCAAAAGAGCGATGAGGCAGTAGAACAGGCTGCCTAGGGAGGTGGTGGAGTCACTGTCCCTGGAGGTGTTCAAGAACCGTGTAGATGTGGCACTGAGGGACGTGGTTAGTGCACATGGTGGGGATGGGCTGACAGTTGGACTGGATTCTATGACTCTAAACGTGGAAGTACTCCTTGTAATCCATAAGCCAAACATAGTCAAGTAGAGAATCACATGACTTCCAATTTTTAAATCTGAAGAGATTTCACAGGAAACCATATCATAGGTGTACAAAGAATCTTTCTCCAGTCATATATTGCAAACATTATTAATGTAATGTATTCTGAAACATGATAGGGGGCCTGTGCAGACCATGTAGTCATTTAACTATACAAGAAATACCAGCTTTTTCCAGTTTGAGAATCAGAATTGTGTGATAAGGTCATAATGGCTACAGTTTATCCATGGGTTTACACCGGTATCATCTGCACAGACTGTCTAATGTGTTTAGACTCTACGGAGAATTTGTTAACAGTAAATCAACATTGTCATTATTTAATAATCTGACTGTGTTCTATCCTGCTGAGTGGAAATAGTCAATTCTGACTTTCAAACATCTTAATTTGAGGTCATTTTATTGGATGGGCAGCATTAGATAAAAGGCATCCAAATCAGAGCAAACATAAAAGTCTAACATGATTTCATTTGGCAAGAGAAATACACACTGACATTTCTTTTGTCATGCAAACATATGACAAAAATGCAGGGTGAGTGAGAGTGGTATTGTACCATGTTTATCATAAGCATGTTAAAAACTTCAGAGGCAAAGCCACACTGTGAACAAGTGGGCTCCTGAGAGATGGGAGAGCTTTACTGAGGAGGGACCCCAGTTGTGTAGTGATGAAAGGGTGCCAGGGATTAGCAAGTGCTGCAGGACAGAAGAAAGGCCAGAGCTAGGCTGAGGCATGAACATTCTTGGATACACAACATCCTCTATCACTACTGAGTCTGGACCTCAGTGAATAACATTTCTGAAAAACCATGTGCTCATGCTGCTTTAATTTATTCTAAAAGCAAATAAAATGGTCGTACATTCAATACTGTACTGGTGTACTCAGCTTGATGCAGGCAACGGGAAGCTGCATGGGTAGGTTATTTGTGCACACAACTACACTTTACCACTTCACGAGCAGAACAAGTGGCTGGGAAAATGAGGATCTTCTTTACGCATCTTGGGTGGGCAACGGAACAGCCAACAGGCCAAAGCTTTAAGGTAGATCTTGCTGATTGCCATCTGTAGATGGCAATTCAGTCTTAGAGGGTAAAGGGGTCCAAGACAACTGGTTGCTCTTCAAGAAGGTAGTCTTACAGGCGCAGGAGCAGGCTGTCCCCCTGAGCTGCAAAATGAGCCGGCGGGGAAGGAGACCGGCGTGGATGAATAGGGAACTATTCTTGAGGCTCCGGGAGAAAAAGAGAATCTACATCCTGTGGAAGAAGGGACGGGCAACTCAGAAAGAGTACAGAGAAGTTGTTAAGATGTGCAGGGAGAAAATCAGAAAGGCGAAAGCCCAGCTTGAACTCAACCTGGCTGCTGGGATAAAAAGAAACAAGAAACCCTTTTACAAATATATCAACAGTAAGAGGAGGACTAAGGAGAATCTCCATTCTTTACTGGATGAGGCTGGGAATATGACTACTGGGGATAAGGAAAAGGCAGAGGTCCTGAATGCCTTCTTTACGTCTGTCTTTAAAGGTCAGACCAGTTATCCTCAGGGTACTCCACTTTTTGACCTGGTAGTCTCGGCTGGGGAGCAGACTAAACCACCCACGATTCAGGAGGAAACAGTCAGAGACCTGCTACTCCAACTGGACTGTCACAAGTCCATGGGGCCGGATGAGATTCACCCGAGAGTGCTGAGGGAACTGGCGGAGGTGATAGCCGAGCCGCTTTCCATCATCTATCAGCGCTCCTTGTTGACTGGTGAAGTACCGGAAGACTGGAGGCTTGCCAATGTGACTCCCATCTACAAGAAGGGCTGTAAGGAGGACCCGGGGAACTACAGGCCTGTTAGCCTGACCTCGGTGCCAGGGAAGGTTATGGAACAGATTGTCTTGAGGGAGATCACGCGGCAAGTGCGGGACAACCGGGGGATCAGGCCTAGCCAGCATGGGTTCACGAAGGGCAGGTCCTGCTTGACCAACCTGATCTCCTTCTATGATCTAGTGACCCGCCTGGTGGATGAGGGAAAGGCTGTTGATGTAGTCTACCTAGACTTCAGCAAAGCCTTTGACACTGTCTCCCACACTATTCTCCTGCAGAAGCTGGCAGTCCGTGGCTTGGACAGGTACACTCTTGGCTGGGTAAGGAACTGGCTGGAGGGCCGGGCCCAGAGAGTGGTGGTCAATGGAGCTAAATCCAGCTGGCGACCGGTCACGAGTGGTGTTCCCCAGGGGTCGGTGCTGGGGCCTGTCCTCTTCAATATCTTTATTGATGACCTGGATGAGGGCATTGAGTGCACCCTCAGTAAGTTTGCAGATGACACCAAGTTGGCTGGAAGTGTCGATCTGCCTGGGGGTAGCGAGGCCCTACAGAGGGATCTGGACAGGCTGGATAGCTGGGCTGAAGCCAATGGGATGAGGTTTAATAAGACCAAATGTCGGGTCCTACACTTTGGCCACAGCAACCCCAAGCAACGCTACAGGCTTGGGGCGGAGTGGCTAGAAGACTGTGTAGAGGAAATGGACCTGGGGGTGTTGGTTGACGCTCGGCTGAACATGAGCCAGCAGTGTGCCTGGGTGGCCAAGAAGGCCAATGGCATCCTGGCTTGTATCAGAAGTAGTGTGACCAGCAGGAGCAGGGAAGTAATTGTCCCCCTGTACTCAGCTCTGGTGAGGCCGCACCTTGAGTACTGTGTCCAGTTCTGGGCCCCTCACTGCAAGAAAGACATTGAGGCCCTGGAACGTGTTCAAAGAAGGGCAACAAAGCTGGTGAGGGGTCTGGAGCACAGGCCTTATGAGGAGCGGCTGAGGGAGCTGGGATTGTTCAGTCTGGAGAAGAGGAGGCTCAGGGGAGACCTTATTGCTCTCTATAACTACCTGAAGGGAGGTTGTAGTGAGCTGGGGGTCGGCCTCTTCTCTCGTGTAACTGGTGATAGGACTAGAGGGAATGGTTTCAAGCTGTGCCAGGGAAGATTCAGGCTGGATATTAGGAAATACTACTTCTCTGAAAGAGTGGTCAGGCACTGGAATGGGCTGCCCAGGGAGGTGGTGGAGTCACCGACCCTGGAGGTGTTCAAGGAACGTTTGGATGTTGTGATGAGGGATATGGTTTAGCGAGAACCATTGGTGATAGGTGGATGGTTGGACTAGATGATCTTATAGGTCCTTTCCAACCTTAGTGATTCTGTGATTCTGTGATTCTGTAAGGCCAGCGTAGAGTAAGATTTCCCTTAGTAATAACTCCTTTAAAAGTCTCTTCACTCAATAACATGATTGTTCGTAACAAAGTAAATTATTAAGTCCATGCAGTCATTTCAACATTAAGTTTAAATGGGCATTCTGTTTTCAAACAAATACCATTGACATGAAGGAAGCGAGATTTTGGAGAGCGAAATTGGATCTACTGGGTCTCAGTGGGATGACAGTTCTTCACTACCTAGGGACACCACCAGGTACATTTTAGACTCCAACCTCACTGCCTAATGTGCAGTGTTAGGAAGGGATTGACAGCACTGTGGGTCATCAGGCACAGATTGGAAAGAGTGAAACATGAGGTTAAATTAACTTCAGCATTTGACTTAATTTAATCTTGGATTTCTTCCTTTCCTCAGAAAAAATGGAACTCTCTACTCTTGGTCCCCTTCCCTCTTGTAAGTTCCTCCCTCAAGGAAGGCTGCAATGAGGTCTCCCCAGAGCCTTCTCTTCTCCAGACTGAACAAACCCAGCCCCTCAGCCTGTCTTCATAGGAGAGCTGCTCCAGCCCTCTGGCCATCTTCATGGCCCTCCTCTGGACCCACTCCAACAGCTCGTCATCCTTCGTGTGCTGGGAGCCCCAGGCCTGGACATAGTACTCCAGAAGGGGCCTCACAAGGGCAGAGTAGAGGGGGACAATCACCCCTCTCACTGCTGGCCACTGACCAACAAAGCAGCCTACTGCAGGAGAAGCATGTTCTGGCTCCTACTTCTTCCCAGTTAGGCACATCCAAGATGCTGAGATGAGGATGCTGTTCTCCCTCATGACTTACTGCATTTAGACTTCTGGCTTCTGAGCTCTAGGCCTTTAGGGGGATTTCTTTTAACAACCTTTAGCCACAGGAATGAAAAAGTAGCAAAACATCTTTAGGAGTGGCCAAGACAACACCTTTGCATCACTCATCGCTTCTAAGAACAAGCGTTACCTCTGCTGGCCAAGAGAATGAAGAAGGAACTGTGGCTTCAGAGGGGGACTTTATCTCCTGGGAGGTGCCAAGGATAGCTTCAGCATCAAGAAGAGCCCAGAACACCAGTCAATCAGGGGCAACTTCCACATTTCAATCTCAGCACACCACAGACTAAATGCTATTATGCAGCTTTGCCAGATAGGGCTCAGATGCTCAGCCTTGTGCAGAGTCAAATCCACAGTGACTTAAAATTGAAATCAGGGTTACCAATAACTAAATGGAAATAGTGTTGTTTCCCAGAACACAGCAAATCTTTCACAATGTACTGGGGTGCATGTTTTTTGTCTCCACTGAGCTATGAACAATGGGCAACTCTCCGCTTTTATTAAAAACTCTGAGGGATTATTATTTTAGTTAAGCCTTAAAGAATTCATACCTATCTGGAAAGGGCAGCTTGTGTAACGAACTTCCTGTTTTCATCATAGCTTTTTGCTGTTGCCTGTTATTACCCAGTTAATACGAACTGCCTGGAGTTTATTTTTAGCTCACTTGAGCCTATTGTAAGGTCTGTTCGAGAACTTAACTTCCAAATCAGAAAATGAAATTACTGCATCTAATGCTGAGCTTAGGAATATACTCTTAGGTCTTTGCAAACAGCCAAAGCATAAATTGAAAACAGGTAATGAATAGCAATTGAATGCAAGTAATCTGTTCAATTCAGAAACTGTCTTTTATTTTCAAATTACGCCCTTAATTTGTAAAATAATTTTATTTTATAAAGAAGGCACACTTCATGCCTTCAATCCCCAGTTAAAACAAAAGAGAATAACTATTTGCCAAAATAAGCAGGGAGTTACTTTCACTTGAGGAAAAATATGTTATAATCTAAATGTCTTGAGATCACAGAATCAAGAATTTTGAAGTCTTCTGCATTAAACAACTTTTTCATGTATATCAACTCAAATGTAGCACAAGTGAAAAGTCTTTAAGACAGAAACGAGACTAAATATGTGAACTCTGCAAATGACACTTTTTAAACAGCCTTTCATCTTCTCACAGAAAAGAAAAAAAACAGCAATAATAAAATCACATAGAATCACAGGGAAATTCAGGTGAGAGGGGATTTAAAGAGGTCATTGAGTCCAATGTCCTGCTGAAAGTAGAACAAGCCATAACGTTGTTTAGGGCTTTAACCCATCTAGTCTCAACAACCCAAGGATGGAGAGTGCATGACCTCCTCTGAACAACCTGTTCCAGTATGAGCGTCCTCATGGTGAAAAGATTTCTCCTTGCCCCCACTGCAAACCAATCCAGTATCAACATCTGCACGTTCCCTCTGTTTCTCCTGTGCTGCACTCCACTGAGAAGTGCCAGGCTCCATCTTTCTGATGACCTTGTCGCAGCCATGGGAATGCTGCTGTTAGGGCCCCCCAGGGCTGTCTCTTCCTAAGGCTAAGCAAGCCCTGCTCCCTCAGCCTCCCTCCAGCCCCCTGGCTTTGGCCATCCACCAAACTCACTCCAGCTTAACACCTTCTTTCTTGCTTTTGGTGGCCCAAAACTGAACGGAGTATGCAAACATGATCTAACAAGTGCTTGTCCAGGAGCCAGCTGTGCTGCCAGGACACACTGCTGGATCCTGTCCAGCCTGCTGCCCATAAGGTCCTCTCCACAGAGCTGCTTCCACCACTCCATCCCCAGTCTGCACTCTTGCACAAGGTCTTTCATAGAACCATAGAGTTATGAAGGTTGGAGAGACCAATAAGACCGTCAACAAATCATCAATTCATACCTGTGACCACTTTAAACCATGTCACTCAGTGCCACATCCACACTGTTCTTGAACACCTCCAGAGATGGTGACTCCATCCCCTCCCTGGGCAGTCTGTGCTACTGCCTCACCGCTCTTTTGGAGAAGAAATTGTTCCTAATTTCCAACCTGAATATCCTTTACTTCCCATGTGCAGGACTTGGCATTCATCCTTACTGAATTTCCAGTCATTTCATTACTACAGATAACTCCTTACGTGGTTTTGAAACTTGACAATTTGACAATTTTCTCCTTTCTGTTTAGCTCTACTATTGCAGAGTCATCTTACTACAAATTAGCTTAAAAAGTGTGTTACACAATTCCGGATACATTTAAAATCTGATTAGACAAAAAAGAGAGATAAAGTAGCGTGTCTTCTTTGTCATTATGAATTATTTTTTCACTATCTTCCATTTGCCTTATATATATTTTAAATTTACTGCTGTAATTACTATGGCTTCAGTAGACCTGTAAGAATTTACAGAGTAAATCATACACCAAAATAAATTAACTTTTGGTCTCTTTAGCTAGTCAGATAAACCACAGGTCACAGTACTTTCTGTATGTACATATTTTCAATAATTTCACTGTTAAAACTTAGTCATAACAATCCTTAAACTATTTACTTTAAGCCAATTCTCTGGGAAAAGTGAACATTATTTAGAAACAGGTGTATTGAAAAGGATTTGAAGATAAAAGAGGAAACTGACAAAAATACTAATAGTAGGTTCATTAAGTTTCCATTCATTACATATTTCAGTGCCTACAAAGAAGATTTTGGTTTTGTTGTTAAAAAAAAATAATACATTTCAGACCACCTGCTGCCTGGGAAACTTCACAAACAATGTAATAGTTTTCAAAAAAAGATGTTATAAGTTACAACAAAAGGATATATAGTATAAGCCCCATAAAGATATATTTCTCTGTCCCTTCAAGGAGACCAAATCCAAATGGCTGAAGTAGCATTTACTTTAAACTTTTAAAAAGGAAATGCAAAAGATTCAGGACTGAAATTTCAAAGCTAACTATTACAGGCTGCTGAACAAAGGAAACTTATTTTCATTCTTGAAGCTTTGATTTTACTGTTACGTCACTGACATTGTGATTTTTAAACTGTTTATTGCCTTTTACTTAAAATTCACCCTCAAGATAAAAAAAAAAAATCAAGAAACATTGTCATTACAATCCTTTCAAGACAATTTTTAGTGAAAGCTACTTGTGTTCAGTTTGCCATTTGAGTATCTATTCAACATTATGTCTGCTTCCCTTCTCTGATTCTTTTTACATTTCCCTTGAAAACAGTCTGACATCAAAGATCTCATCATCAAAATTACACAGCAGATATTTGGATGAATTAAAATATCCATGTTTAGCACAGATAATAAAACACAGTGGCGATGGGCAGACGTTGGGCAGCTGCCAGGTGCCCACCCAGCCACTCTCACTCCCCCTCCTCAACAGGACAGCAGGAGAAAATGGGTCAAGACAAAGGCAGGGAGAGCACTCACTCATTACCATCATGGGCAAAACAAACTCAGCTTGGGGAAAAATAATTCAATTTATTGCCAATTAAAAACAGAGTAGGATGGTGAGAAACAAAGACAGAAACTAAAAACATCTTCCCACCACCACCTCCTTCTTCCCATACTCAGCTTCACTCCTTCACTCTCAACCTTACCTCTCCAAGCAGCACAGCAGGATGCGGAATGAGTGCTGTCATCAATCCATAGCTCCTCCCTGCCACTCCTTCCTCCTCACACTTTTCCCCTGCTCCAATATAGGCACCTCCATGGCTGCACATGGAGATCTGCTCCATGCGATGCCCATGGGCTGCAGAGGGACAGACTGCTCCTCCATGGGCCTTTCCTGGGCTGCAGGGAACATCTGCTCCACACCTGGAGCATCTCCTGCCATCCTCCTGCACTGACCTTGGTGGCTGCAGGGCCGCTTCTCATGTGTTTCTTTGCCTTATTCCTCACCTTCCTACAGCATTTTTGCCCTCTTTTATACACATTTTCCCCAGGGTGCTGTCACGTTGGCAGCAAGGCCTGGCCATGCCCGCTGTGGGTCCGTTGGAGTTGACTGGCACTAGCTGTGTTCAGAATGGGACAGCCCTGGCTTCACCTCATAGAGGGGCCTGGCAGCACCCACACCCAGAACAGCATCGGTTGGACTGAACCAAACTCCTTGGCCAACACACACCCTGCCCTCTTCAGAGTGACTGATACATCCCGATTGTCCAGCACTGCTGTGACACTCAGAGGGATCTCTCTTTTCATTTTGGGCTAGCCCAGTCCACCTCTGGGTGGAAATCTAGAACCATAATGGCACTGCTGGTTTTGACATGCCTGTCCTCACCTGTTGCTACTAGAAATATTGGACTTCCTGCTGGTTTTCCACTGGCTCAGGTCCAAATACTGATTCTCACACAACAGCAGCAGAGTAGAAAATGAAAGGTGGATGAACTCTGGCATAAACAAAAAATAGGTTAATATTCTGATGTTCCCAGGAAAAGTGGGGAAAAAAAACTGTTATTATTTGTATTTCAAACTGGACTACACAGGTGCCATGTGTTTGGTCTCTATTACCCTCAAAATAACAAATGGTTCTTCTTTTTAAAAGCTTGCTCCTAGGAACAAAACATAGCAAATTGGGGTGGATGGTGTTACCACAATTCTGTGATGAAAAGGAGGAAACAGGAAATTTTTCATCCATGTCCATACCCTAGATTCAGTTTTCTCTTGACCTAGCATATGAACAAGACAATTACTCACCTGCAGAAACTGTCTCAGGGGATTATTTTTCTCTAAGTACAAGCTGGGTGCATGAAAATTACATGGCTGAAGCTGGAATTGGTTTGGTGTGTTGGTGCTGGCAGGTCTTTTTAAAGTGTCCTGCTATGGGATACTTAATGACAACAAGTAATAAGAACTTAAAGTTCCTGTCTTGCTGCTAGTGTAATCATGGATATTAATATTTAGGCCTAGAATGTTTTCAGGTAAATCACTGTAAATCCAGAGAACCTACATGAGCTGCTTCAGATTCACAAAAATATACCGAGGAACAACAGTTTTGTACAGTAATTATAACACTGATTACATGTCCTTTAAGTCATAGCACGCTGAAGGTATATTCAACTTCTTACAAAGTAAAGCATTTAAGAAAATCCTACTGAAATAAAATAACTGAAAAATACTGGAAACACTTTAGCTGCAAGAAACTGACATCAGAAGAAATGAATTCTGAGTTTTCAGCACTCCAGCTGTTGCAATTAATGCAATTAAAATGAGAGAGTAAATATTTTAACTTACCCTTCAGAAGCAGTTTACCCAGCGAGGTCGTTTAGGGCTGAGGATAACCTGTTGTGAGAGGTCGTATCACTGAAGCGCTGTATTTACAGGGTGACAAGAAGCTCGGGGGAACTGTGTGGAGGTCTGTACAAGTTCTCCTGCAGCAGTGCAGAGGGAATCCCAGGTCATTAATCTTGCTTGGACTTTCTGATGTGTAATCTGTTATACACAAATACAACACTGTATTTCATTAACCAAAGAAAGTACATCCCACACTGGAACTGGATACAACAATCGAACAGCTTTAGATGTTCAGTGAATTGACAACTATGCATCACAATTTTGGTACGTCAGACCCCAAACTCCATAAAATTGCAATATTTATCTCCAAAACCATAACTGTCTAAACATTTACATCAAGTTTCTTCCATAAAACACACATTGAAAGTTTAGAAATGTTGACTGAATCATTTCCTGTGACTCAGTGATCTGCTATTGCATCTGTGCAGAACACCAGGAGTGCTGTTTTTAGCTTGACAATTTTACAATTCAATGGAATGTTAATGGCCTCTTAAATTTCATATAAAACAGCTTCTTATCATGTCCTTAATCTCTTATCAGATGTTATCTCAAGTAAAAAAAAAAAAACTCACGGCCAGATTATAACCATGGAGAGAAGAAGTAAGAAAATTCTCCCATGCAACCGATTTCAGATTGAAGATTAGCAGCGACTGTGTGCCAGCTATTTCCTGTGATTGATCAGATATTTAGAGAATCATTACTCTGTTCCCCTGGTTGTGTGTTACCCAGGATACACGAAGAGAAGGGGGTGTGTGCTGCTGGAGTCAGAAGTTGTAAACCTACTCCTATTGTGAGCCAGAAGTTGTTTGTCATGCTTGGAAGCCACCCTCAGAGCAGCTCATGGATGTACAGGCTGCTGCAGCTCTCTCTGCAAAGCTATCTCTATGTAACACTGAATTTTACTCAATCTTTAGATTTTAAATGGAGCAAATTCCACATCCCGTCGGATATTTCCTGCGGATCAGTATGGATCCTCCACTTTTCTGGCAGGTTTCACCTCCCCTCCTGCCATACGCAATAATCACAGAAATAAAATTGGTGCGTGTCCGTATAAACTCTTAGGAAAAGAGAGAAACTGAATACCACACTGTGCTGGCACATGGACAGAGTAAACAAGCTGAAAAGAGAGAAAGAGTAGATACTTTTCCCCACCCTCCCTTTCCAGCCCTACCATTTAACTTGAGCTGTAAATTTAAAACGCTTAAAAATTAGGTTTAAAATATCACTAACTTGATTTCTTTTAAAACGCACTTTCCCATTAGCACCTTGACAAAGGTACTCAGCATTCAGAATGCAGTGTTTATTTGTTTTAGGAGAGCTCTTACTATGTGATTGCTTAAAGCAGATAGGAGAGAGTGAACTGCATGGCTTTTGTTGAGCCTGCATTTCAGAGCAAATATCTTTGAAGCACAGCCTACTGAGAAGAACAGCTTTTCACAAGAAACAGAAGAAAATACTGTATGCTCAAGACAAATGGGATTCTCCTCGTGCAAGAAAGATGCAGTAAGTATCTCAATACAAAATTAGTTAGGAAATGTGAAAGGTTGGGGGCTGAGCTTTGCTTTTACAAAGACAAAGGAAGAAAAAAACCGATGCTGAAGGACTTACTAATTCCTCTAGAGCAGATTTCAGATATAACTAAAAAATTTAAATGAGTGCTCTGATATATGCCTGCAAACCAGCCAATATGACAACAGTGTATAAGAAGTGGCAGAAATGTGGAACTCTTCCATCCCATCACAATGTACCAGCAGACTGAAACATGTTGTAACTCGCCATGTTCCTCATCACCCCTTGGTTTTATGCCCCTTATACCCATATGCACCTAATAACAGCATTTCCCATTTTCCCCTTCAGTCTCTGCTCCCTTGGGCTGCGGTCTTAACACTGCAGTCTGCACATTGACTTCCACCACCCCATGGTGCTCCAGCCCCTTCTGTGCCCCAGGTCCACTCTCACTGCCAGCTGCTGCACTCCTTGCTGAAATTTTTCATTTATCTCTACTTGTAACCTCTACTCTACAACAATATAAAGATAAAATCACAGAGCCTAGCCCCATCCAAAGAGCTAGAGTAGGTGTGAGTTGGCATGTTGGTGGATTCTGTCATCATCCGAGGGAGACAATTTTTAAAAGAACAGAGTACAGAGGGATTGTAACGATCCAAAATTTCAAACCAAGATCTTCCCATGGCTCTGTCACAGAGAGAAGGGTCTTCAGTAGCAAAGAACAGTTTACAGTCTTGGGTGAAAGGAGCAGGTTTTGGTCTGGTCAATTGATTGTTAAAGATATCAGTCACCCAAGGCAATTTGTCCAAAGGAAATCAGACTTACAAAATAAAATGACTTGGCTTCTCTTGGCCCAAAAATATGACTCTCTCTGGCCTGAGCTAATAGAGAATGCACCCATGTTTAACTACCAGTGTATAATTGTCATGGGATTGAGACTAAAATTGTTGGTTGATACCTCACCTGCCTTTCCCTATTTAGTTATCACTTATAAAGACCTTTGTATTTATGGCCGATGTCCTCTTGGACTACTAGTCTGAATGTCCAGAGAAATAACTGCTTGTAGTAAAGCAGTGAAGTTTGCTGCCAGCTAAAAAATCTGAATCCCACATGGCTTATATTCCATATTTTGTTGCTGTCTATCTTTTGTTAGATTTTGTTAGAGATGAAATCATGTGAAAATAATGAATTGCACAGGGAATAATTAATGAATTAAATAGGAGAAGACCAACATCTAAGTCAGAAAATTCAGCAAAGTTCATGAAAATTCAGGCATGGGAAGAGCTAAAAATGCAGTTTATCTATCAAAAATGAATTAAATTTGAATAGGAAAATAAGTGCTTTAAGTGGCATAAAGCCACAGCTTTCAGTTTGATGAGTAGATAAGCCAAACTAATGGGTCTCTGCAGTTGAAAGTACGAGATCCATCTGCTCCTTTTTTCTTCTCCTGCTTCTCTCCTTCTATGCCCCAGCTCTCTTCCTCTTCCCCTGCTCACAGCCACATCATCTACTGTCATATTTTATGGCTGTAGCATCAGCCACTTCTATGGCTTGATTCAATTCAGAGAAATGGCAGAAAATGATCCATAACACAAATGGCATAAACGGTTTGCCATTTCTGAGAATAAATCAGTTGCTGGAGAGGTACAAGCATTAGAGAAAATACAAAGTTATGATGGAAAGAGAAAGGGAGAGAAGGGTAGAGGACCTAATCTTTTTGGTAGTAGTGAACTGTTCTGTTTGCCCACTACGTTTCATTTGATCAACCCCTAAAAAGACACTGCACAACAAGTGGTTTTCCCCTACCTATTCCACATCAAATTGATCGCAGATGTATGGAATTGCGTCAAAATTAGCATAGTTATTCAGGAACCAAGCATCCTCCTATGGCTTCAGAGCACTCTGTTCTGCTTTTCTTAGTATTTTGGCCTTTACATCTCATTTCCCCATTATTTAGAGGAGCTGTTTTTAATGACAGGGATGAAAAACCTTCTGTCTAAGGTTCAGCAGCTCTTTTTCTGGAGTAATAAGAACTATCTGCATTCAGATGGTCCCAAAGCATCTACCTACAAAGAAACCTCTGCCCGATATTCATCCTGGCTTGACGGCAGAGCAAATACATGAAATTCTGCAGCTTCCTCCTGGCTCAGAAAGGGTTCCATGCTCAGTTCCATGTTTGCAAAAGAGATCTGGAAAAAATGTTCTTTGTCTGAACATTATTGTTCCTTGGGGGTGGCAGAGCATGTCCCTTCTGCAAGAGAGAATAGGCTGTAAGGCCCCCCATGGCACACAGCAGCTCCCAGGGAATCTGTGATAGGCCAATAACCTCCTATGCCTCTAAACCATCCACAAACCCCGACAGCCACCATGTCAAATGACAATAGTGCAGAATCCCCAGAAGAGTTTCAGTCTTCTGACGATGAATTGAGAACTTTATTAGAATAAGTAGACCAGAATTCCCCTTAAGAAGGCACTCCCAAAGTATGGTCCACGAGGGCAGCCGAAATGCTCTAAGGCTGGCCTGCAAAACTCTGTTAAAAACACTGTTTTCAACAGTGTCTCTCAAAGGTTTGATGAAACAGCTCAGTGGCACTGCCAGACAAAGAATAAGGCTAACAGTCCTCCACTAGTCAGAAACTTTGGGAACTTCTACCTTAAAACACTTTTCCCTCATCCTCCTACTCCTGTTTTTCAGCCCCTTCCACCAGATGTCCTGTTAAAGACTTAAAGCTGCAGCAGGTCCATCACTGCTTCCTCTTTCCAGTGAGGCTCTGGTTCTTCTGAAGGTCCCAGAGCCATCTCCAGGGTCAGCTTGGTGACTACCTCACCAACCTGGTCATTCCCACCGTGAGAGAACTTCTGCCTTTTCAGTTCTTTTTGGGCACTGAACACCACAGAGGCGAACTCCCCTCGAGAGGCCTTTTGCTTGGGTTCCAGCATGAATGAACCTTAACCTTCACCACATGCCACAGTCCAGTAAAGTTTACATACTTCAGCCAACGGCAGTCCCATATGGTCTACCTCCAGTGACAGTGATGTCAGCAGGTATTGCCCAACATTTTCCCTATTTAGTTTTATTGCCTCTAGATGGCCTGATTTCGTCTTGCGTAAGAGTTCTATGTTTGAGTAGGAAGACCTGAAAATGCTGGATTTTGACACCTACAAGCTTCCTGTCACTTACACCGGGCCACTTGAAAGGAAAGTGGACCTCTCACTTCAGCAGTAGTGTTCCCAGCTGCTGGCTGGCAGCATGCCAGACAAGAAGATTGCCTTGTAGCCAAGATGAATTCATACTGGCTAGTTTTGCTACAGGCTTCTCTCCTGCTCTCCCTCACCAATCTGATCCCTTGTGAAATGAGTGACCTGAATGTTGTATGCTTGAATCCACACTGTTTCACAATGCCTGGAACATTACAGACCTAAGAAACCGCTCTTCATGATGGCTACTCCTTTCAAGAAATGAAAGGGAAAAGATGCCTTTCTAAGATCCACCCATTGTTGGTTTAGGTCAAAGAAATATTTGTACAAATATGGATCAGCCAGTAGTTGCACCATAGATAAGTCACACAGACTTAGTGCCATTCAGCAGCCACTGCACAAACTGAGCTCTGTATCTCACAGGTGGTATTATTCTGCTCTCAACCTCCCCTTCACTGAGGAATGTCCCCAAAACCTACACAGGTCATATATCTTCCTATGACATCCTACTGTATATTTTACCCCCTTCTTGCTCTGCAACCAGTATGGGGAATCTTTATGCATGGAGTTCATTCACTAAATGAAAAAATGTGACTACAGAATTACAAATGCTGTGTGAGGAAACCAGCAGGAAGTGTAATATATACAACTCCCTTTCTGTTTTTTTTTTATTATTTTTTTATTTTTTTATTTTTTTTCAGGTGGAGATGCAATAACTTGCATTTTTTGTGCAATAGCTATGGTCAGTTTTTGGTGCATGCCTGATGCCTGTCTCATGGTTTTACCAATTCTACAACACATGTCATTAACCTCTTGTGAAAACACTGACTTTGTAAAACTCTCTCCTGGATGCACAGTGGGAGAAGACAACCCTTTTAAAGTCTCCTCAGTCAATACGGCACTTAAATCTGACCTTAAACTAGTCTCCAGGTATCTCCTATTTTCAGACATAAAGTAGAAGTTACTACTGGAGTTACAATTAAGAATTCATTTTGCTCCTTCTCTGAGAAGGAGCCCACATTAAAGGCTTGCTCTCTATTTACACTTCCTCACTCCTCAGAAACTTTGCCATAGTATTTATCATTACTATAATGAGGAGCACACCAGAACTTGCCGGTTTGACCTGAGAAAGTAATGTATTTAGAAGTTAAATACTCAACTGCTTTTTGAAGTGACAAGTCTTAGTTTTTCTTAGTGGAGTTTCAGTTTCCTATCCTTTTTTTGTGTCCTTGGCTCTACTATTTTCACCTTTCTTCCTGTCCCTGTACCCCCCAGGATGAATGGCATTCCTTTGTGTGCGTATGTAAGAAAGCTGTCAGCAAGAAGTAGAGACAAAGTGAAGTACTGGCCTACGTTCTGTCAATTGTCAGTGTTTTTTAAAAACATGTTTTTGTTGAAAACTGCTCCATCAGAGATCCCAGACAGCCTCAGAATAGTGCAAGAGTCCCACAGATATTGCTTTAGGGAATACAGTCATATTAGGAATGCTCATCAGTGGGGACAACAGGCAGCAGATAAGCAGGAACAGTCACAATTAGTGCTCTAGAGACTGTAGAGAAACGTGCATATTTTCATTCAGTGGACACTGTAACTGTAAGCAAAAGTGCACGACAGTCTTCAGGTGCAGGAAGCACATAGCTTCTAATATCAGAGAAGCTCTACCATATGTGTAATCTTCACTTACGAGACCCATCGTCACAAACAAAAAAAAAACTATAGCTGCTCATTCCCTGACAGTATAAACTGCATCCACACCTGGCCATATTAATCTTATCATGATATTATTTGTACTTCTTCCTCCTCTAGCATATATGTAAAGTATCAGTTGTTACCTTTATAACCTTCTCATATTAATGGCTGAGGAGTTCATTTACATTTATGATACAAAGACAGTAATAGTCTCTGTTGTGCTAATACATTTCATGAGGAATTTTCTTTTGAAATAAGATGCACTTCTGAACTAGTCTCTTTACACTGAAATGGTTTTGAAAACCCCTGCTACTCTCTAAGAGGTGTATTATTTTCAGAAACAGTTATGCAATACGTCTAGATCATGTCAGTTTTACAAAGTACTCTAGGAAGCAAACACGTATACACATATTAATGAATCAAATAGAATACAGAAATAAGAAAGAATATCTGTAAATTACACTCATTCTGGAGGGCAGCATGTTCCTAGTTACGAGCCCTGGGATGCAAGTTCACTCCATTTGGTGATATTAAACTAGTAAACCTACAACAGCATCTAAATATGCATGAAACTTTCCTTTTCACAATACTTATGTTCCCCGCAGGCTCATGGACAGATGTTGTAACAACTCTGTTAGAAATTAAAACTAGCTCAACTTGTAAAATATTTTTCACTTCCTTTTCTGAGTCCCTCTTCACAGATTGGAGGCCAGAAATAAAAGCAATGCACAGTCAGCAAAGGACTGAGAAGCCTTTAAATATTTGTACTCTGCAGCCAAGGTGGGGGGGAAAAAAAAGCTTGACCAATTTATTATGAATAGTTTACACTACTCAAAAAAGATACTCTTATTTAACATTTTACCTTACTTAGCAATGCTGCCGGGCAATCACAGGAATACAGGCTTTTTTTTTTTCTAGCCACAAAACAATTTCAGTAAAGGGTGCAATGTTTTCAGCAACACTATGAGGCAAATACAGACCTAGCAATGAGAATAAAATTCCTTATTCTGGTATACAAAGTTGTACTAATAATAATTGTGTTCAGGGAAGGGGAAGTTGTATTCTTACAACTATACCGATATAATTGCAGCAGGATGAGTAAGAACAAACTGTTTTGCATATTTGTATCCTCTTTCAGATCCAGTTGTGTAGGATGAACTTGCCACCACTTCTGATCGCTGCTCATAGCCCACCCGCTGCAGGTTACTGCTTGCATAGCCCAGCTAACAGAAGAGCTTGCACGGGCACTCACATTAGTCCGTTTGGCGAGGTCATCAGCTGTTTTAATCTAACCTAGCTGTGCCTGTCGTGGATGAGGTAAGCGCACTTACTTCCATTACAAGATTTATCAGGGTGAT
Organism: Pavo muticus; assembly: GCA_016647715.1. NCBI lineage: Eukaryota > Metazoa > Chordata > Aves > Galliformes > Phasianidae > Pavo > Pavo muticus. Next base: position 1,130,109 of record JACDJE010000167.1, on the reverse strand, counting down.
ACTTTTCAGCAGCAAGGTCGGCAATGAAGACATGATATTTTGACATCCTCAGCCTGCTCTGCTATTTGCAAAGTCAGCAGCTGTCACCACAGCCTTAAGCGATTGACTCAGAACAAAGCAGTGCCTGTCAGGATCCCGCATTTGGCCCTGCTCAGCCTGCAATTTACTTCAGGGTGAACTTTCAAGATCTGAAGATTTATAACTTCGTACCTCTACATTGCCTCAAGGAGGGGGACTCCCCTGCCATTACCATACAGTTACATATAAATCACTGTTTGCATCACTGAGTGAAATCTGACTAGTGACTCCAGTTATTAGAGCTGAGATGTAATCCTGCTTTATTACAAGCACTGAAATGCACGCTCACCTTCTGTGGAAATGGTCTGAAGAATCACAGAATCACAGAATGGTTTGGGTTGGAAGGGACCTTTAAGATCACCTAGTTCCAACCCCCTGCTATAGGCAGGGACACCTCCCTCTAGACCAGGTTGCTCAAAGCCCCATCCAGCCTGGCCATCAGTGCTTCCACGGAGGGGGCATCCACAACCTCACTGAGCAGCCTGTTCCAGTGTCTCACCACCCTCACAGAACAAGAAGGCCATTGTGTCTTTAACCTAATGATCTTCCCTCTATTCACATTACCACAGCACTCATTATTACTAATGGCAAACCTTTGGCACAGCTCTTTAAAGTACACTGAAGTAAGTATATTTACATTACAAGGCCCAATACTTGGAGTTGGCAGTAGAGCACTTGCATTAACATGTCCTGGTGACTTATGTCCAGACCATGAAGGTTTTCTTACATAGTTCTGCTAAGGAGGAAGTCTTTTTAGTTCATTCGGTTGGTTTTTGTTTGTTTGTTTTATTTTAAGTAGCAACTCTGATGATAAGTACAGCAATGTACCCAGAGTCTTTCCTATAGTACTGGCATATGTACTGAGTCATTAATGCACATCACTTATTCAGATATTTGACACAGACCAACAGCCAGTATTACCCAATGAATGTCAGGTCACTCCTGAGCTCAAAATCATCATCTAGAAAGGTGCAGAGGTAATGGAATCTGTTCCCCAAGACAGAGGCCAAAAATCCACATCTATCAAAATTTAGATGTGGTCAAAAGAAACTACAAAAAATTCCCATGACACAGCTTATGTCTACAGTGCCATGGAAATGAACAGAATGCTTAATATAATTACTCTGTACACTAAACTAAAAAATCTTCAGTTAGTAAATGAATGGAATTTAAAATATAAATAAATACACAAGCTACTGAGCTTTAACATCATATATAGGTTTTAAGCTCAACAGTCTTCTGATTAGATTAACAAATAAGACGCATACATACATTTGGTTTCATGACAAAACAATTCTATATTTATAAAATTAAATTAGCGTTCAGTTGAAATCTCCTTCTTCCCACAGCATCATAAATACAGTTAGCACGCCAGTCAGGCATGTAAGAATGATCCTCTTAGGCTTCCTACAAATTCTGCCCTTCTCTTGCTGATGTTTCTTCTTCCACGTTCTTCCTAAGCTGTGATAAAAGGTGCACATGTGGCACCATTAGTTATGAAAACAGAAGACATTAACTGATGGGAGGCTGATTCTCCCCAGTGCTTTGCTTTTCAGAAATCAGTCAAACGAGGAATCTCAGACCTTGTCTTCATTCAATATCCAAACTAAAAGAATTCTTTAAACTCTTTGAAATTTTGCCAGGGTGGAACTAAAGAACTGGAAGACATTTTCCCATTATACTAATGTATGCATATCCTCAGAGAAAATAAAAGGACTTGCCTCAATCTAAAAGTCTTCTATTGCCATTATTAATGCTACAACATGGTTCTGATTTTCTCCTTTTAATTGGTTATTTGGTGAATTGAAACACTGATTGCTAATAGTTGAATATATTCCATACATGACTGCAGAAGTCTAGTGACATATTACAACAGAAACACATATACATGAAATATCCTCTGGAGAGATCTAGCTTCAAACAAATGTCTTTGCCTTTTGGCAAAGAAAGTTATTTGTTCACTGTCTATTTTTGTTTAAACCAAGCTTTATTTAATCATACGAGTACTTACAGAGACAGTATAGTCCTTAAAAAGTTCACTTTTACTTTGAAAACTAGGTCCATGGAAAAAGAAATTAGCTTCTTAATAGCTCTATTTTATTATATTTCAAATCCCGAATCATAATTTGTTGCTCCAGCATATGGGTATCACGGCAAAAATTAAACAAATTACTGTAGCATAATGAATTGCCGTTCAGTAGCTGAGCAACAGTAACTGATCATACGCTTTTCACAAAATAAGACGCATTATTTTAAACACCAGTGAGGATATACATGAGGCTCTCCTCACAACCACAACAAAGCTGTGGTTTTCCAAAACATGAATTCCCTGTAAAACAGCAATCTAGGTTCTATATTTCTTCCTGAACTACCAACAAAGTCCTGTACCGAGCTTCACATCACATACTTATTGGAAACTACTGAAGACCAAGTGTCTTCATCATCACCGAAGGCCTATCACGGACATCTATCTAATCATGGAATTATACAATTGTTTGAGTTGGAAGTGCCCTTTAAAGGTCATTTTGTCCAACTCCCCTGCAATGAACAGGGGCACCTACAGCACTGTCAGGTTACTCCGAGCCCTGTCCAGCCTGACTTTGAGTATCTCCAGGGATGGGGCATCCATCAGCTCTCTGGGCAACCTGTTTCAGTGCTTCACTACCCTTATTGTAAAAAACTTTTTTCTTATATCCAGTCTAAATCTCCCCTCCTTTTTCTTTGAAACCATTTCTCCTTGTCCTATCACAACACACCCTGCTAAAGAGTCTTTCCCTTCATTGAAGCCTTAAATGTCCTGCAGACTCTTCACTGTGCAGATGGGATAAAAATGGATGGATCTCACCTGGCCATCGCACCTCAGGTTGCAGGGAGAGGGCTCCTCCTTTCTGAACACACAGGCAGAAGTCACTTGATGCAGCACTCTCTAGAGACTCAGCTGAGTATGCAAACAAAGGACGCCAGGCTTAGAGAAGAATGACTTCTGCAGGGATGAACAAGATTTTCTATGAACAGGTGTTACAGTTAAACTATAAGTTTATCTTATAGCAACCTGTGGGCCACGTTGGAGTCAGAACAAGGTATTTTTTTAAACTACACTATCTAGGATGAAATTAGAGTAGCCAACACCCCTAGGTTTGTGCTGAAGGAATAAAACAGCACAGAGCTCTCCAACCTCAGCAGGTGCACGGGTCCATACAGTCCAGCTTGCTCTGCACTTCCCTCCTATGGCAACAGCCATGGAAAAGTTTCTCCTACATTTTGGTTTTAGCTTTCTTTGTAAATTGGCCATCTATTAAAGGAATTTACAGCGACAAAGGCTATACAAAATCTAGTAGAGAATAAACTTAGTGGGGGAGCTCCACCTAGCTGGCAAAATTTCTCTTTTTGGCCCAGTTTATTTTACTCACTGTGAGAGAAATTATTTGACCGAGCAAGTTGCTTCCACAGAAAAGCTCACTGTATGAACCACAGTGCCAAATGGGCATCCACCAGATGCATGGACCAGACATCACACCACAGACTCTACTGCTCTGGGAGCCTGAACCATGAGTTCCATCCTCCAAGGAGACTCAGAAGTACTGATCAGGAGAGAATCAGGAAAAAAACAGCTTTGATGAGTAGATTCCTCCTGCTCCGTCCTGACCTCCTGACTTCCACTCAGAATGAGAAAAAGATATAAAGGAACAAGCAGAGCAAAGAGAGAAGTGTTAGAAATACACACGCCACATGCATGTGTTGCACCTTCGATCTTTCATCTCTCTAGGAAGGACTCAGCAACTTCACAGTCCTCTCTGCTTCAAATTTCACATGAGTGGTTGAGTTACACGTGTAGGATCAGCAAAGGCACCGCTTTTTACTAAAGAAATTTTACAGTTAAGTTCAGAATACTGTAAGATTAATAAGCTTTCCCTCTCAACAGGCTGATTGCCAGGATGACATCTATGAGAAGGGACTGGGATTTTTCTCATGAGCTCACTATCTTTTGCATTTGTTGGTTATTTCAGGGTTGTACTCTATTTTAGTGACACCATAATACATCCATGGTCAGAAGGCACTGCCACCAAGGATAAAATTTAAGACCAGTGGAATTCAACGAGTATGGCATAATCCCCAAGTTAGCTGAATTCAATCCCCAAGTTAGCTGAATTCTGTATTATAACAGGTCAAGACAAAACCAAAAACATAAAGAAACTTCTCCCCAAACTGCAAAACTAATCATGCATGTCATTTAAATGATCATTTTATTCAATTTTGGTCTCTGGAAATGTGAGATACTAAGCATAAGAGCATAAAGGGGAAACTAAGGGGTCAGAACTAGTAGGTCTGAGTTCCATGCTGACCTAACCAGTAAAAGCTATAGAGAATTGACTAAATTCCTAAAAGAACAAACAAACAAACAAAGACAAGGATATTTCATCAGTTTTCATAATGATGAAGAGTTGATGACTCATGGAGTAATATTTGAACAGAACACCACTTTCTCAACCAGCTCATAACTTCCTGTGCATGGCTGGAAGACTTAAAATGGTCCAGCATAATTTAATTTGATGAAGTAGTCGCTAGCTAGCTTTTAGAAAGAAAACTCCAGCCGATGCCCGCAGAAATGTGCAGAGCAAGCTACTGGCAAAGCCAGTAACATACCTGGGATAATTTGTTAGTTCCCATGCAAAGAACATGCTGAGGGTTGATTTTTTTATATATATATTTTTCTTTAATGTCATTTAAAAAAGTCTAAGCAAGCTGTTTTGAGTTCTGGATACCCCAGAACTCGTGAATTCAGAGACCACGAAACTACAGAGATAACTCTCACAGGCTTAAATGTGCTCTACATTCCTTCCACCACTGCACATTTTTTTTGAGTCTGCAAACTGAAAGGCTGGAAGTCCCTTCTCTAACTATGAAACGAATGCTTAAGGCCCTCAACAAAGATCTGGGTAAAGGAGTTGTGAGTAACGCTGTGTTTATGACAAAAATAGTCTAGTAATGAGAAGAAATAGCACACGCATACATACCTGTTTGTATTTATATATATATATATATATATGTTTTTAGAAGTTAAAAATCACTTAGCATTGTTCATTAATTTTAGAAGGTGGCATACTTGCATGGAACATCTATTTTCTTTATATGGTTTATTCCCCTACTTACCTAAATACTGTCTTGTATTGAAGATGGGACATCAAACACCAATACCCAGAACGTTTTATCATGCAGAAGTTTTAACCACAGAATCTCTATTAACACTTTCAATTTGATTCAGAAGACACTTTCTCTGGGGCCACCTTCTTGTTCTTTTTTAACAGATACTAAGCAAATCAACACTAGAAAACGTATATTTCAGCATTATCTTGCTTGCTTTATATACTGTGGGTTTAAAAAAAAAGACAATGACAATGGGAGATGCAGATTTTGTATTTGAAAACTTAATAAAGAATAACATCATAAGCTTCATTTTTTATTACTAGACCATGGTCCAGCAAAAGGATTTGACCTCTTGTATGTACATGTATTAACAAGATTGCTTTATTTGTTATGTTTTTCCCCGAGTCCACAGGTTCACAAAAACACAAATTTCAGTAAGAACACCTAACATTTCTCTTTCCTGTCTTGCTTTAGAAAGGCTTCAGAGACAAAAATAAGTACCTTCTCAGATGACACCTCCAGCCTAGGACCCACTCTGGGTTGCTACAACCAGCTAGCTCCTCATGCATAGAGAATGGTCTGGCCAAGAAGCCACATAGGTGTAGTTGTTGCCAACTCTTTTTCCTGTGCTGTTGTGGAATCACCCAGCGATGGAGCTTGGGCTGCTGCAGCATCACTGACACATCAGCAGTACCTAATCCTTCATCTCCTCTGCTTTGAACTTGAACAGCACCATCCCCTCTGTCCCTATGAAATTGATACTTGGCTGAAAAAGACACCACTAAGACAAACTTGGGGGAAGAAAGAATGAGGTTTTGCAGTGAGAAATCAAAAAACATTATTTGACATTACTAAGATGCACTCGAGATTACATACCCTCAGAAAGCCCCACGTATCGTCTCTCACCAACTTACTGAAAGGTCATAAACATTTTGATATTACAAGTCACTCATCAAATCAGCAGGCGGAGGGGACCAGAACATGCCGTGGCTTTCTGCATGCTTTTGATGCTGAATTTCAGTTACTTTCATCTTCTCACACTGAAGAGCAAAACGAATCTTCCCTCAACTGCTCAGCAAGTGCTGTGAACAAGACGTTTCACCTGCTACAATCCACAGCACCATCCATCACAGCAACTGCTGCCCACACTAGTGCCTGGGATGGGTGGCTGCTCCAAACACCGCACCATAAACTCACTGACACTGTCCCTGGCAGTGGCCAACGTGACTGCACTGGGAAGAGTACATGGTCTGGCTGTAGGCAATTGAAGGTCTTCCTGAACCAGCAGAAGCTCACCACCTTTGTGTTTAGCAATCCCTGGTGGACCTTTGTCCCACTAATCTCTCAAATCACTGCTTTAACCTATTTATTCAAACTGCCTGCAGCAATGTGCCATGGTGTAATTATTTTGTTTTTCCCCTCTAACAATGCCTCCTCTTTCCTGTTTTTACATCCTGAGGACTTCATTTGGCATATTATTGAAAAAGAAACCTTAATTTGCTCTGTGCCCTCCTCACCACTTGTGCCTTTGCAGAGAGCTATCATATTCAATCTCCCTCTTCTGAAATCTATTGTTTAAGATGAAAAACTTTTCTGTCCTCATATGAAAAATATTCCAATGATCCCTGTTCCAGTTTTCAGCTTTTTATCCCAATTCTGCTATATCTTCCTTCTGATAAGGTGGCCCAAAATGCATGCAGTTTTCAAGATCTCCATGGGTTCATGAAACAGCGTGATGGGTTTTTCTCTTTTTTTTTTTTTCCTTTCCCTTTTAGCTCTTTCTACCCCTTCCTAATATTGTTGTTCTTGCCTTTTTGACCTCCATTGAGTATCAGGCTGACATTTTCACAGAACCATTCACAATGAGTCCAGGATCCTTCCTGACTGATAATAGGTAATTTAGAGCGCATCACTGTGTATGTATAATTAGTTGTTTTTCTCCGTGTGCATTATTTTGCATTTATCGATTCCAAATTTCATCTGCCATTTTCTCACTCAGTCACGCAGAATTGCAAGATCTTCTGCACTGCTTTTCAGCCAGCTTTAGCTTTGATGTCTGTGAGCTTTATCATTCCCTCCATTCTCCCCAGATTGCTTTTAAACATAGAGTACAGAGACAGCTGCACTGTGTCAGATCAGTGCTCCTCCTAACCAAGCGTTCTGTGCAATATTGACTAAAAAGAAAGATGCTTGAGCAACAGCACCAGAACACAGCTCTGGAAGACTTTCCACACTCGGCCCCCATTGAGTTTGTACAGTGTGTCTTTCTACTCTCGCTAGCTGTCTTTTCTTTATGCCCTTTCTTTATACTATTGATGGTTCTCTTTTCCATGCAGTTGTTTACTTTCTCCTTGGATTCAGGCAAACTTCTAGCATTCACAACGACCTTGGGCATTCACAGGAATTCATAGCTTAGCTACACACTGTGCAAAGAAACCACCTCCTCTTGTTCTGAACCCAACACCCACAAGCTTCCTCTGGAACAGCAAACACTCAGTCCCCAGTCACTCTGTAATGACACCCATGACTTGGTGGATTTCTGTCATATCAGCATTTTTGAAGACCGAGCCATGTTAGCCATATCAGAACAGTCTGATTCTTTAAGCTCAGGCCCAAAATTTAACAAGAGATCAAAAGGACTACAACAACCAGACGGGCCATCAACATCGCCCAGTGCTTTTCTGGATAAAAAGAGATGTCATTTTCTCTCTCCTGTTTAACCTACCCACTCTCATTCAAATGAGATCTATGACACATCAGTGAGGTTCTTGTCCCAGGAACATTCAACAATGCTTCTGCAACAGCTGCATTTCAACAATCAACAACATATCTGTAAAAAGTAGTACATTAAGGAGAAGCAGAAAAATAAAAGTGAAGTTAAAATTTAAGAACACTCTTCTGTGTTGCTCTTGTACTTAGTTTTCTATTGTCTTCTCTTCAACTGGTATTTTTCCTCACTCAAAGAGCAAGCTCAAATAGCATTTTTATTACTGGCCAGGAGACTGAAAGCTCTCAGTATGGGAACCACACAAAAGACTCCTAAGAGCTGTACAGGAACAGTGGACAAAATTACACTAGTTTTTTTTTTTTTTTTTTCTATACTTCCACATACGTTGTTATACTTGGACTTCTTTTTAAAAAGAAACTGAGATCATCCCCGTCCATGCCCCAGGGATTTTTTTCTGTTTGGTGTGGAACATCTAGATTGAAGCAAGTGAATTTCACGCTTCATTCCGAGGACAGTGAGGTTTACAGTCATTCTGATGTGTTCCAGGAATGATTCCCTCAGTTGTGGGCTAACTGCAGAAGCAGTTTGTCTCTCCCATTCATTTCCCATTTTGCCAACAATGCCATTGTTTCCGTGGAATGCAGCTGTCATGAGCAGTCGTGACTGCAGAAGGTGTTGCCTAAGGCAGCTTGGGCCACTTCCATCAAGCATTGTGAAGTCTAAGACCAAAACCAAAACCTTGAACTTGTCTCGGTACTCAGCAGGGTTACAGTGCAATGAGCAGAGCTTCAGGGTGCTATGCTTTCAGCAGCCTGTATTACGGAGGAGATGAATTGCTCCATTTTGCGTCAGCTCTTAAATCTATACCATATGAGTGGCTACCAAAAGTCAGTAGCCAACTAGAGCACAAGCATTCACAGCTTCCACAGCTATTGTGAAACTGGGGAGCAGGTTCAGTATTTATACAAGCAAAAGGCGCAATATGAATTCAGGAAACAATTTAAATATAAATAAATCTGTACAATTATACATCCATGACTCTACTGAATCCCACACACTGCTTAGCCAAGAATTTATTTTAGCTTAATACTTAACATAAAAACTTCTTTCTTCAGTTTTAAGAAGCAATTAGGACAGTTTTCAAATAGAAAACATTTATGGTTTATGTGGAAGCGTACATGCAAGCTCACGTCTTCATGTCTACACAATTATTATACAAAGATAAGCAAACTAATTCCTATGAAGGGAATTCAGGCATCCTTCGAAGAAGTACAGGTTAACAGAACCAGTTCTTGCCTACATTACAGTTTGTTTTCATAAAACTCAAAATCAAACAAAGCCTTTATTCTTGAGTTGCCAAACTTCAGCGTGACATTTCCAGTATATTCATATGGTTCTTCAAATATATATAGACATATATGTCTCCCAATGCACTTCTCCAGCATTTATGACCTGTAAGGGATCTTATCCAATATTACCAAGATTTTTCACACCTTCTGCAAGAGCTAGCGTTCCAGTAGCCCACTCCCAAAGATGAAGGATCACATTGCCTTTTCTCACATGCTTTCAATTTTGTTTGTAGAATACCTGTAGGAAGACGAATCCCTTCTATTGCCTTGAAGGAGCAGGAAAAGGAAGAAAGTCCTCAATCCTCCATGGCTACCTGCCACTTTGTGTAGAGGCCTGTAGTATGCTACAGGCAGACTGATTCTTCTCCTAAGAGAGGAGGCCGAAGGATCATGTCACAAGTTTTTATCTCCTCTCCAACACAAAAATCTTGGCTTCATTGATGAAGACTGAGCCAAGCTATAAGCCAGCTAAAGCACAGGGAAGGAAGAGGGCATCATATGGAAAGGAATGGACAAATCTCACCACACATAAGCAGCTCTGTCTCTATTACATACCTGAACATACACAGCAAAACCACATTCTACTTTCTTTTCATGATCGAAGTCAGTTTTGAATGACAGTCAATAGCAAGAGTGCATAATGAAAACCAAATATAAAAAAAAGTTTAGAAAAAGGCTGAATGTAGTTAAAAANTAAAAAAAAAAAAAAGCTGTTATTTAAACATCAACCAGTAACTACAGGTTTCATTAGCACTTCTTCTGCAAGACAATGTCCTTGTCAAAATATATTGTTTATTAAAATACTACAAAGCTTACATGAAAACGCCGACTTCCCTTTAAAGAGAGAAAAGGACTAGTCAGCTAGGGAAATGTGATCTGGGAAAGTCCAGAACAGGCTTCTTGTGGAAGGATGGAAACCTAAAACAGACTGGAAACTCTAAAGCCATAAGGCAGAAGAGAGATTAGAGCGAGAAGAACAGAAGGCAGAGAAAACAAGAAGGGCATTTTTTCAGCGTTACCACAAGCATAAGCTGCAACCAAAGGGTGACATTAAAAAACCACATTATCTTATGCTCTTGTGCCTACAATGTCAGACTTGAATAATGAAGTTGGCACATTTTTTGCTTCTCATGAAAAGAAAAACAAGGAAACAAGGAAAACAATGCCAATTAAAACTTTTTTAGAACAAGGAACCCTTGCACACAGTATTGCTACAAACACATTGAAGAACTGCAACAATAATTTTCAGTAATTCAAATACCAAACTGGATTTTTGTACAGTTACGCATATTGTTTTATTCGATTCAAACATGACTTTCTAACTTACCTTTCTTTAGTGTAAAATGAAACATTTCTGGAAAAGAAGCAACAATAATTTGCTTAAGGTAAATATAAGAAAGTTATTTTTACAGGCGTACACCACAGAAGTAATAGAACATAACAAACTTTTCTTTTCCTTATCAAAATTACCTGACATGCTGAATTCTGTAAAACACTGGAATGACTTCACTCATTAAAATATTCCAGTTTATCTGAAGTTACAGAGCAAACCTTCCAAGAAAGGTATTCCATAAGTAAGATTTTGTTTATACAAGTAACCAAAGAACGTACAATACTGTCACGTGAATATCAGATTCTTATCATCAAGTCTTGTTGCAAAAAGAAAAAATAGTAGTTACTGTTTGCCATTTGAAGTTACAGAAACAGTGTCGATTAGCCTCATCACAGACAGCAACACTGTCGAAGACATTTACTCCTAACACTGAGAATTAAGAGTTATCTGAGCCTGGGGAGACAAAACGAAAGTAAACTGTATTTTGCTTCTCTAGCACACCCTAAAAAGTCATTATGCTTCCAAGTCATATTCATCTTTCTCTGCTTTAACTCTGTTTTAACTTACCTTTATTCAAGCAACAATCACTCCACTGTTAGAATTACCATCCACACATTTAAAGTGAAACTCCTCCCTAAAAAAATGACTATGTTGAGCACTACCAAGACCACCTGCAACTCTCCATCATTTTCCATCCTCTTAACTCAAGGCTTTGGGAACCAGCAATGAGAAGTGAGAGAGCTGAAGTCAGCTTTCTTCAGTCTGCAGCCAAGTGTCCTGACTCGGTTTGTTCCTTGGGATAAGAGTTCACCATACGTATACATGCTTTTGCTATCAAAGACCTTTAAATGGCCAACTTGTAATCTACAGGAGACCTTTAGGCATCAACTGACATAAAGCTCATTAGCAGAACACACAAGATAAGTTTAATGAAAGCTTGATAACGGTGTCTTTGTTCAACTGCATCTAAAGATCCCATTTTGCCCACCCACGGCACTGGATGACAGCTCTATCTGAAGTTCTATTTGAAATATCATAGGGCAGAAATACTAAGTAAACTTCTCCCGGGAAGACAGCACTGTAACTTGCCTCCACTGCCTTCAGAGTGAGATTAGTTGTGGGGCTTGTTCATAACTAGATCCTCTCATCCTTTCATCACCCTCTAGACAGCTACCGACGGTGTGGAACTCATACTTGCGGGGCATGAGATAGAGACAAAGATATTGGCTGTCCCATTGCCAGTGTTGTAAATCATCTACCTTACTGCGACAGCAGAAAGTGTCCCAAGAAATCAGTCACAGATAACCTAGCTGCTAGTTGCTCCTAGTTTCAGCTCACCCATGTAGCCATGCGTACTGTCTAGGAAAAAAGACCAGCAAACTACAAACCTTACAGATAAAGCAACTGTAGAACCACTGAGTTTCTCCCAATAACACAATTACTGAAGCAAATAATTTTCCTTGAGAACTGAAGCTGTTAATCACCATCAAATCTGAACTCCTAGAAGGCTGACACAGTCTCTATATGACATTCCAACAAAGCGCACACATCATAAAATGGTACTATCTCCAAAGCAAACTGCAAGATTAAGAAACGCTTCAACTTCTCAAAGAACATTACTACTTCCAATATGCCGATAAAACTGGCATAGTGCGGCACACTGACAAGAGTGAGAAAGGACAAGCATGACTACTGAACCCACCACTACTTATATGACTTCTACTTGATCTGCAGAATCATAGAATTGCTCAGGTTGGAAAAGACCTTACAGATCATCAAGTCCAACCGCAACCTGACCATACTACCCAAACAACCCTCTGCTAAATCATGTCCCTGAGCACCACATCCAAACAGTTTTTAAACACACAAAACTTCCCACATGCACACAACTTAATGGAACTCTGCAAGCACTGAAATCACCAGTTCTCTTAACAAAAGATATTTTAAAATTCCACTGATATAAAAGAACAAGACAAGTAACATAAGTATTTCATGCCCTATAATTTAAGCAAACCAACGGAGTCTTATTTGTTGACCAACAAAATTAAGCACAAAAATAATCCATACCAGTAAGTGAGGGGGACAGCTGGATTTCCTATAACACCAAGTACTATAAATGTTGTATTAAGTAGTGGCTGCTATTTCAATTTATTTTGAATCATCACACAGATTCTTTGGAAGACACACCAAGACTAAAGTAATAAAAGGCATGAGTCTTCCATAGCTGAGATGATCCCCTGCCCAGAAAACTTACAATCAGAACTAGGTAACAATTTTATTACTACACCGTCTTGCAGCACTTTGAAAACTAGAACTGGATTCTTTTTCCCAGAATTGTTTTTCAGCAGGTTGTTAAGTCAAGCAGACATTTCTCTGAATCTAGCCCTCTGTGTTTAGAAAACAGCTGGGATGCCCAAAGATGCAAGTCAAAGGTGCTCTCCTAAAGAGTAACCTGAAGAGGTTACTCAGGCATCAAGCACTGTTGTGGGTACACCCACAGACACTACTGTTTGAACTGACCCAAGCACTTACCTACTCACTCAAGCCCAGAGATATCATGAACTTGCAAGAAAGTTGCCCATATACCTGAAGTAATGGGCAAGTTTTCTTTCAAATATCACTCCATTAAGTGAATGTGTAAATGCTGTATAATGTCATCACCTGCATGCCATACATAACCAAGTCCAAACTGCTGCAGGCAAGTGGTTGTACAAACCCTCCTGAGTGTGCTCAAGGCAATATTAGTACAGTTCACCCAGCTGCTCACTTATCCAACATTAACTTAAGAGCTGTGGGGGCGGTAACTCTGGCAGAGGAAAGGCTGCAAATCACTGGGGGAAAAGCTGCTGGCAAAATGAATTATCTTGCTACACCTTTAGCCCTTAGGGGCCTAACATGAACTGCAGATGGTGAGATCAGCCATCACACACATTGTTACATGGCAAACTGGTTGTTAAACTATGTACCCAGGCAGCGAGAGAGCTGGGGAGCCAGCCTAAGGGGGCCCAAAAAAGCATCACCTACTCCCTGGAAGGCTGCTGCAGCTAACCCTACCGAGACACCCACTGTGCAGTACAGAATACGTTATGTGTGTTTCTACAGCACAACAGAAATAGATACACACTCTCTGAAGCTACATCTGGAATGTGATATCCAGGCAAGATGCACTCTTTACAAAAAGATGCTCAATGATTTCCAGAGACTGTCAGCTATCAACGAACTTGCAAAGTGCACAGCATCCCAGCTGCTGGGGCATCAGATCTCAAACAGGTTAAGCTAGATAGCTGAAGCCACTACTTTCACTACAGGCTCCACCTGCATGCAGCCTTGGTCCCACTGCAAAGTGCATACTGAGCTCCCAACTCACAGCCAGCACCTGAAGGCAAATGATTTCAAACACGTGGCTGTGAGCTACCGCAGCTCAGCGCCTGCCATGTAAGCAGGCCAGAGGAGAGGCCGCACGGCCAGCAAAGCCACCAGCCGCCCGTTATCAACACGCCTCTACGGAGCGCAAGCCGCGACCTCGCAGCCGGGCCCGGTGCGGGCTTAGAGGCGGGCAGTGCCCGTTAGCGGCAGGAAGGCAGGCCGCGGTCGCCATGACAACGCCGCAGGCCGCTCCCCAGGGAGAGCCGCTACTGGCGCCCGCCGCCGGAAGTTTATTTATAGCTTGGCCGGACACGCGCTGACGTCACGGAGCGCACCGCCCCCGTGCGTCAGCGTAAGGCGTACGTAATGGGAACGTGACACACGCACGGCGTGATCTATTTATAGCCGGCAGGAGGCGTGAGGGGAGGGGGCGCTCCGGCCGTTTGTTTGCCGCCCGCACGCGCTAGGGGGGCGGGGCCAGGGCCGGCCGGGGCGGTGTGGGCTCCATCAGGTGCCCGCCCTCCCGTGGCCACGCCCCCGCGGGGGAAGCCGCGCGCTGGCGGCGGACGGCGGCGCGTGACGGGCGCGGGGCGGGGCAGAGGTCACGGCGGGGCGTGGGCGTTTGGGGGGGGGGGAATCCCCCTCCTCCACGCGGGAAAAACCCACGGAAAATAAACGGTCGGCGCGCGCTGGCGGCTTCCGGGAAGGGTGGCGGCCATCATGCGGCGCTGAGGCGGGACGGGACGGGACGGGTCAAGGGGGATGGAGCAGCGCCGTTCCACTTCTCTTTTAGCTCAGCTCTCCAGACGGACCTTCCCAGGCGTATTTCGAAGCTGTGCAAGGAAGCGTGCGTAACGCGGTTCCGGGTACGGCGTTAACAGCCTGCCCTGCCCGGGGCTGGGGCAGCCAGGAACTTCACTCCGCTTTGGGTTTCATAGTGATGTTTGCAATCCCAGAGCCTGGCTTCACAGCTCACCTTTGCAGCTGGGGCCAGCAGCGCAAGCCTAGAGTACATACACCGTGCTCTGCTCTCTCATATGCAGGGCAGTGGCAAAAAAGTGGAGCTGATTCATCAGTTCATCCAACTGTGCATCCAAGCTGACTCAGACACCAGAAGTTCTGCTTGCAACTGAAGAAAGCTGGTGTTAAACCTATCTTAACCTGCAGCGTGGTGTTACAGCCCACTGCTGGTCCTTAAGATGCTCGAAAGAAGTAGCCTAAGTGTTCTTGGGTCAATTACTCATTTCTCCATATGAGAAAAGAAGGAATCGCTGCAATTGAGGCATCCAAGGCCTTGTGTATTAGTAAGGCATAAACAATAATAGTACTGAGTGTTCATCCATCTGTGTGGCTTTTATTTCCTAAATCCCCAGCTGCAGAGATGAATGGCATTGTGCAGAGGCGTGAGCTGGGACAGAGATGAGATAAGACCAACAACTTGACGGTCCATTGCCTTGGCAGCCAAGTCAGTCTCGTCCCCATCTGAAACCCTTGGTCCTATCCAAGCCAAGAAACTGTTGAGAGTCCTCTTGACGATGAGCAGTTCAGATAATACTGCCATGAGATAACTGTCATAAATGGGCAGGGAAACACTAGGACAGACAAAGAAGGTGGACTGAGAAGAGGGGAGAGGAGCAACCAGTGCAACACTATGCGTAGGTAAAAAGAAATTTAGAGACCATTGCCATAATTGCAGTGCCCTCTGAAGAAGCCTAAGTGGTTATCTGATATAAATGATGATTGTCTTTGCAGTCATGATGTTGTATTTACGAAGTACTCCATGCGCTAAGTAAAGAGGCGACTCCTTGGGACTGCAGATGGGCAATTCAGTCAAGAATTAACTATAGAAACGAAGGGCTCAGAAGGAAACTGTAGGAAAATAACTCACAAAATAATAATGATAATTCCTATTACTTTACTAATTTTGAAGTAGAATTGACTTTTTTCCCCTCCTTTTTACCCCCCCTCCTTTTTT